>WBMW01002012.1:379980-609806 GCA_013396635.1 Penelope pileata
GAGGCTCAGTAATCTGGGTCTGTTCAGCCTTGAGAAAAGAAGGCTGAGAGGGGATCTTATTAATGTCCACAAATATCTTAAGTGTGGGAGGCAAAGGGACATTGGCAATCTCTTTTCAGTGATGTGTGGGGACAGGACAAGGGGAAATGGCCACAAACTGGAGCACAGGAAGTTCTGCACCAACATGCGGAAGAACTTCTTCACAGTGCGGGTGACGGAGCACTGGAACAGGCTGCCCAGGGAGGTTGTGGAGTCTCCTTCCCTGGAGATATTCAAGACTCGCCTGGACGCCCACCTGTGCTACCTGCACTAGGGAACCCGCTTTGGCAGGGGGGTTGGACTGGATGATCTCTTGTGGTGCCTTCCAACCCCTACAATTCTGTGATTCTGTGATTCTTATGTCAATACAAATATGATGCCTTTCAATGATACTAGAATGCCCCATAATTTTGATTTTGGAAAGAATCCTGCTGTATTTCCCTTCTGTATTTGATCAAATCATAGGATTTAGACTTGACAGACATCTTCAGAAAAGTTTGGGACTGGTGTTGTGCATCCCCAGACCTGATCTAATCTTTCCTGTTTTGTACACATATGGATATTTGTAGCACCCAACTTTCACAGAGTGCTTTTTACCAGGGCACATCTTAGAGCACTTTACGAACTATTTATTGTCATCTCCTTTGTTTTGCTTTTACAGACTTTGCAATGCAGAGAGGCAAAGTGGCCTGGTCAGAGCTTTCTTGGGTCAAGGCATGGGATTAGACCTGGTGGTCCCCCAGCACCTCAGCCCTGGGGCTCCCAGTTTACTCTTCTGCTTCCTGTGCACTTTGAACAATACAATATATATTGCAGCAGCTTTCAGCCCAGCCATTATCAACCCATTATTTAATTTTTTCCACCTATTTTTATGAGAAGAACTCAATTCCCCACTTCAGATCAGTAATGGATTCTAGATAATACTGCTCCGCAAAATGGTATCATTGCCGCTGCAGCAGAAGGGCAGTTTTCTCTGAAACCAAAGGCTTCATCTGGGTGAGCTGGACAAATCCTGTCAGAATGCAGCTCCCAGCACAAATACCAAGCTGCTGATTTAAAGCATCTGGTAGCTCATAGTCATGGGAACTATTCAAATTTAATTCCAGCTGTGTAAGGGTACGGGATATTGACAAGATAAATAAAGATGAGAAAGATTACAGTTAAGAGACAGAGCACGAGGTTTGGACTCATACTGTGATTGACCTTATTTCCAGTCCTGCTTTAAACTTATAGTGTAAATGGGAACCAGCCATTTAACCTTCCTATACCTGTATTTTCACATTAAGAAAATGGAAGTAATATTTCCAAAGTTTTAAGAAGCTCTTTGAAATCCTTGTAAGGCATCAGAGGTCAGTAATTGTGTTTGCTATTGTTTGGTTATACTTCTCCACAGTGATCCATAGAGAAGCAGTGGGTAATGCAAGGCAGTTAATTCTCATAAATATCTAGTTCACAGGTGTCTAGCTCCAAATAATGAAAGAAAGATTCAGATTTATTGAAGACAATGGGAAAAAAATTGAACATACCATTTTGTATTTGGTGCATTTAGTTTAAAAGAAACATGATTGTTTAATTTGTGTTTATGAAGTATCCCTGACATTTTCTGTTCATTTTAAACTGCAGGATGTAAAAGTATGATATTTCTCTTTCTGCTGCTTTTGAGTCTTCATTTTCTGAATTTTAGCTAAGATGAACTAGGAAACATTAAAGCTATTTGCTACAACCATTTTGTTTAGCTCCTATCACAATTCACAGGTTTTGTGTATTATGGAAATGTCATTAAAGTCTGTGAGCTTAAAAAGCATCTGTACTTAAGAAGAAAAGAAATACCATGTAATAGCAAATACATCAATAAAACACAAAATGAAAATGTTAGAGGTATATTACGTACTCTTTGCAGTAATGTGCCATGGAGTTATGGCTTAATTTCCTAAGGATGAGCTGAAGTTCAACATTTTGAAGACAACATCATTTTCAGTGATTTTTTTCAAAGTAAAATCCTAGAAAAGTACCCAGCAGGCTTACCAACTATTGACTTGAAGACTAGATATCTCTTCAATTCATTTTGCATTGTAGTTAGTGAACCATAACAGGGCTGAGAGAAACAAGTCCAAGACCTGTGCACAAAGTGTGTATAAAGTGCGTTTAGCTTCAGCAGTTACTAGGACTCTGAACCACTGTCATCCCATTAATCTTTAACCTGGGCAAACACATTGCAGGCTACTCCAAATATTAAAAAATAAAATGCTTATAGAGTTCTCTTTGACCTGCCCCAAGCAGTAAAACACATAGGTGGTGTGGAAGGATGTGCAGTGGGATCCTTTGGGGCAGTTCAAAAAAGTCCTTGAAAGTCCTGTGGCTCACAGCAGCATTTGCATTGTAGAGTTTCTGATGCCACATATGGACAAGTGTGTTCCCAGTGCTGTTACCGCAAACTTCACTCTGATTTGGATGAGTGTGGGACCGGAGTTCTCAGTGTGCTCATACACATTTTGAGGAATAAATTTTTTTGAATCAGAGCTTTGTGGGTATTTTTTGCTTCCACAAAATGTACAAGTGAGTTTTTGGTTACTTGCGTGAATTAAAAGTGAAAATTAAGGTACTCTTTAAGAGTCTCTCTTTTCTTCTCTCCTGGATCATCTAGCAAGCTCTTTCTGGGGCTGGATTGATAATGTGTACCACCTCTCTAGCAAATGCTTAAGGTGTGGAAGGAAATGCTAGAATATGGCCAGGGATATTGTCTTGGAAGCAGGAAATAGTTTGGCATAGGGGAAAAGCATATAATCTTGTTCTGAACCATTTAGTGATTCAACACAAAACCGTCTATATTTGAACTATATAAATACTGCATATGTAGTAATTTTTACAAGAACGCTACATGAAGAATGATAGATTCATCTCATGATAGCTTATCAAACATCGAGTTAGGAACTTCATAAATGCGGAATAATAACAGTAATTTTGGCCTAGGGAAGAGGAGGCTGAGGGGAGGCCTCATGGCGGCCTACAGCTTCCTCACGAGGGGAGCGGAGGGGCAGCGCTGAGCTCTGCTCTCTGGGGACAGCGACAGGGCCCAAGGGAACGGCATGGAGCTGTGTCAGGGGAGGGTCAGGTGGGGGTTAGGAAAAGGTTCCACACCAGAGGGTGGTGGGCATGGAACAGGCTGCCCAGGGCAGTGGTCATGGCCCCAAGCTGCCGGAGTTCAAGGAGTGTTTGGACAATGCTCTTGGACATAGGGTTTGGTCATGTATGGAACCAGGATTTGAACTCAATGATCCTTGCAGGTCCTTTCCAACTCGGGATATTCTGTTTCTATAATTCTATGAAAAAATAACATTTCAATTTATATATACTGTGTGTCAGGACACGGCATATTATAGTTGTTCCCCTCTGATGTTAAAATGTGGAGTTTAGATACTTTAAGAAGCAATGATGTTTCAGAAACTTGCGTCATAGACTTTTTTTCTTGATCCATTCAGAATACTTTGGGAACTTTTTCGTACGTCGATGAATGCCCTTAGGCGTGTCTTCTTTCCAATTGGTCTGTTTCTGTCTACAAGCTTCAGTATTTGGGAACTTTCTTTTAATCTGTAATGGAATAAATAATAATTATCACATTATGTGTTATGTAAGTTGGTCCTTCCCCTTCTTTTGTTTTGGTATAGCAAATACTGTTCTATTAGGAGATACAATGTAACTGAACAATGTTTTTTTTTTTTCTTTCCTTTCATTTCTAGCATTATTAGAATTGATTTACTAATTAGCACATTGAATTTAGTCCAGTGAATTTAGTCCAGTGAATTTAGTCCAGTGAATTTACTACCGTGGTGATTCTTGTTCCTTCTTTTCTTTTTTTTTTTCTTAGGGAATATGTTTCTTTTTTTAATTCTTCAGATGAGAACCTATTATGATTGAAATCAGTAGGTGGAAAAAGAAATATGTGATACTGAAACACCTGCAAAACACCTGCAAAAAACCAATGGGAGAACAATATGAAAATACACAGAAGTCCATTCTAAAACATTTTTACTGCATCTTAGCATTAATACTTTAAAATCACCAGCGTATGTTAGTGAAAATAATGGTCTCCTGGGTCAGGTAGAGGAGCATATACAAGGCACACTCCTACTGGCAGCACAGTTGGACTGCCTAAGGCAGCCAGGTTTTGCAAAAATATGGGACATCTCTATATTATGAAAAATGCCTTGACCATTCGTGATAACTTATCTTCATCCTTGAAAATACTAAGAGGTCACTGTAAGAAGCAAAACTTATGAGACCAAGAGCTCTGCTGCAGCCTGTGCAGCTGAAATTTCTTGCTGGACTGTGCTTTGAGGCTTGTGATTGTCCTAATTATGTCTTCTCCCTTGTGTAATTATGGATGTTTCTTTCCCTTCAATATGTAATCATTTTTATTTCAGTTAAGCAAAATTAGTTTGAGAAAATTAGAAGCCTCCTCAGCCTTGAGAATTTTTTCGATGTTACATTTCCCTGCTGTGTGGTTAGGTAGCGCTATATGTGCAGCTGTACAATTTCCACTTGCTGCTGGGGAAGATGCAGGAAGAAAAATCTTTCAAAGCTGAGACATTACGAAAAACGCAAAGCTTTGGGCAGTTATTCTTTGATGTGAGTGAATGTTCACTTTACTTTTTGTGTGATAAACATGGAATAAATTTGTATCCTTATTTAAAGATAACTTAATGCTAAAGTGAAATTGAAAGAGCATTGATGAGAAGGATGTTTGGTCCTGATCTTTTCGGAGTGAGAAGAAAGATGCATGTTGACTTCAGTAGGCACTAGGTCAGGCTGTACGAATTTGTGACATTCGATTCTGACCTTGATTCATTTACCATCCTCAGTGTGGGCCGCTACCAAAGATTTTTAGAGCCATGTTAGTATTTTAAATTTCTGCCCAGTTTTTCTAAGAACTATTTTCAGGCATTACCCAGAATTTTCCTATTCACATTTCTTTAATTCAAAATCTATTTTGGAGGACTATTAAAGGAACTACACAGGGTTTAGGATTTTACTGTTTTTGTTTTGTTTACAAAAACCAAATGATGCTTCTTTTGCTCAGGAGACTTTCAGTCTAAGTAAGAGGGTGTGGAAGCATGTGATGGTGATCCATGAGAATTCTGTGTCTTTGGATTGTAATCCGATGAAAATCACACATTTCATTACTACTGAACACTAACTACTACTAACACTAACATTAGCCTAACTGTATTCTAGAAAGAAATGAGTCTCTCTTCTTGTCTGTAGGATGAAAAAATGAACTGTTTGAACAATTCTTGATTGTATTCTGCCCTGGTATTTAACCTAGAAAAACAATAATGTATTCTGTAAGTCACTGTGATTTCAAGTGATTGTCTGGTTTCTTCTCAGACACCAAAATACCAGAAAAGTGGGGTCTTAAATCTGCTTAATATCTGCTATGGAAGTCAAAGTTCCCTGAGGGCCTTGAAATGTTTTTGCCAGTCTTGATGACTGCTCACCAACTGTTTTTGAAATAATTGACTGTGACTCTCATGCTCCCAAGAGAGTGTATCTTAATACTACAATGCCCAGATGTGGTTTGTCTTCTTGCCCATTGTGATCACTTTTGTTTTTCCTGGTAGTCTGACATTTCAGGAGATGCAACCTGGAAGTCTCATCATAATAAATCATGGTTGCACTTGCATGAAGTCCAATTTGTCAAAATTTGCAGGCTAAATTTTAAAGGCACTCAACATGTTGGAACCGTGAGAAATCTAAAATCCTCACAAAAAATGGTAACAAAATGGATAACTAGAAGCTACTTTAACTAATGCTGAAATTTCTGGTAGGGAAAGATGCTCCTTTTTTTTTTTAAATCTCAGTCATCTTTCTGAATAGCTAATGAGGAAATGGAAGAAAGATGCGCAGAGGGACTATTTTCAAATGTGTAACTCCTCAATATTCTTGTATCCAGGATGCTGAGCATTTTTCTGTTTTCTGGGGAACACATTCCCATGCTGAATTGTAAAGCAGTGTCAATTAGGATTTACTATTAAATTTTCATCCCCTCTTGGGCATCAGCACAGAGTATGAAAAAGAGAAAGAAAAGCAGTTATTTTCTTGCTACTTATGGAGCAGGCAGGTGGTAACCCCACTTCCAATTCCTAATGTGCATGGGTGATCATGGAGAAAGGCTGTAATTATCCAAGGCAGAGTACAGTGAATTTGCACAAACCAGCCTTTGAATGATGCAAAATGATGGTTATCCGGTGATCTTTTTAAGCATTTGATACTGCTAATTTGCTATGTATTTTTCACACAGCACCATTCTTAGATGATTACTGTAGCTGGTGTCATAGAAAAGAATCTTTAAATTGCATATATTAGGTATTATTGGGGATGAGATTGTCAGATAGCAATCTTCTTATTGTCCTGTGACGCTTCCAAGTGTTCTTTTCAGAACATGAACATGATCTGGAAGCTTGGGAATTATTGGATTAGAGTTCTGATTTTGGCAACAGAAAAAGTATTGCATGACAGTATGTAAATGGCAAAAATCTACAGTATTCCCCTGTTGCTGGCTGTTCAGTGGAGAAATTACGAGAAATTATGCTCATCTCAAGCAGATGCTGTTAGACTTTATTACTGTCTGCGGTCAAGCTGTGAACATACACAGAAAGTTATCTGGACCATTTATTAGTTGTCCTGCATAAGGTACTGAGAGCCTTGCTGTGGTAGATGATTTGTCACCTGAACTACTGTTGCTTTGAATTTCCTCATCTGCCAAGTGCTGACATGGTTGGCATACATACTTTTTTTTATAAATATAACTTAATTTTTTCCACATTTTTCTCTCATCATATGCTTCCATGGCATTTTCCTTTCCATTTTGTCACACAGGTCTCACCTTCTCCCAGCACAAGAAGGATGCAGAGCTGTTGGAGTGGGTCCAGAGGAGGGCTGCGAAGATGATCAGAGAGCTGGAGCACTTCTCCTACAAAGAAAGGGTGAGGGAGCTGGGCTTGTTCAGCCTGGGGAAGAGAAGGTTCTGGGGAGACCTCATTGTGGCCTTCCAGTATTTGAAGAGAGCTTGTAAGCAGGAGAGGGGACTGACTTTTTACATGGTCTAACGGTGATAAGACAAGGGAGAATGGTTTTAAGCTAAAAGAGGGGAAATTTAGGTTAGATGTTAGTAAGAAATTCTTTACTCAGAGGGCGGTGAGGCCCTGGCACAGCTGCGCAGAGAGCTGTGGGTGCCCCATCCCTGGAGGTGGTCAAGGCCAGGCTGGGTGCGCCCTGGGCAGCCTGAGCTGGTGGGTGGCAGCCCTACCCATGGCAGGGGTTGGGGATAGATTGTCTTTGAGGTCCCTTCTAAACGAAGCCATTCTATGATTCTATGATTTTCATCACCCCTTTTTTGAATTTTCTCACACTTCCATATTTTCTGTCTTTTCCTCCTGAAACGAGGAACGAAATGAGATTATTTTCCTTCTCTTTTCCTTCACAGTTCCCTTCCCCCTAGTATTTTGTTGTCTCCTTTCTTTCATGTTTCCTCTTCTTTCTGCCACTACATTTTCTCCCTCTTCTTCGTTTCTACCCAGTACGTTAATAAAACATTTGGCCGTTTGGATATTTTCCTTTGCTGCACTTCAGGCTTCTGAATTATTGCTATAGTTCTACCAAAACTTAATTACCACATCAAAGAGGAGCTGTCCTCATTTAGGCAGGATTTCAGCCTTTTCATTTTTAAAGTGTGTTTGACCTAATTAGAAACCCCATTTAAAATGACACTTCCGCAGAAATAGGACGAAATCATACAAGTTGCTGCCAAGTTATTGAACATATCTTACAGAGAATTTGAGAAATATGAAAATGTCAGAAATTTTGTTGAAACATCTTTTATAAAAAACTTACAAGTGAGTTGTCGGTGTTGGAAAAATACTGATGGTTAGATATAATAACATCCTGTTTTTATGATAATAGCACATATTTTCTCTGTCAGGTAAACACCATCATTTCAATGTAATAAGCAATAATCATATGTCAAGACTCGTAATCACTGTACTTTATGGCAGCAGATATTATTTTATGATCTATTTGTAGCAAAACCACTTTTTACCATCTCATATCATTACGGCTTCCTAGTTTCTAACAAGGTGAATTTATTTTCCACAGAGTCCACATAAGACCTGTGTACAATAAACTGTTGAGTTCTATGGATTGCTGTTCTGCAAGTAAAAGTTATTAATTCTTCCTATGAAAGCTTATGCTACAACTTGTTATTTTAACTCCGTGTTTAAGTAGCATGACCAGTACATAAGCAGTACTTCAGGTCCCTTTCAGGTCCTGTGTCTAAGAAGGTGAGTCTCTACTTATTAAATCTTTATTAAAATTAAGATTGATAGTTAATAGAAACATTAGAACAGTTTCCAAAGTAGAACGATTCACCTGGGGAAATGGCAAATTCAAAATTGCATGGGAATTGTAATGAAGGCTGCAAGTCCTTCTGAAATGCACAGGGATGCTCAGACTGACAGTCATAGTTTGTTTAGCATAGAGAAAAATCTCTTCTTCTGCTGGAAACTCTCTGGTGTGCATTATGTAAGAGACGAGATGCATGGAGAGGTCTTCCTGACCTTAAAAACTGCAGGCAGCCACTTCTGTTGGCTGAATTCCATTGACGGGGATGGAGCTAAATGAGCAGGGAATTTATTCCTGCATCCAGTTTCCTTAATCCCCAGGAACATGCAGATGCCTCAAAGGTATGTCTTCAAACTCCACAGCATATCTTTAATATATAAATAAGAAAGGCTGCTGCGAGTGTCAAGTACCTACCTGCTCCTTGTTCTGCAGCTGAGCTCCACAGGGCAGGAAGGATCTTTAGATCTTTTATTTGCAAGTCTCTGAGATAATGACTTATAAAGCTGATATTTTTCACACCTCTCTGCCAAGGGTTTGATTTGCCTCTGCTGTGAGAAAAAGCTGAAAAGAAATCTCATTCATTTTTACGAACAGTTCTAGAGGTGGATGGCTGGGAACCAGAGGTTGGAGGTGGGATAAGATCAGACCCAGCTAAATGATGTTGTAACTCTGCATGCTCTAACTTTGAGTAGGCTGTATTAGGAAATGCTGTCCATCATCCTTTTGCATGTGAAGTAACCATTTAATAATGATCTATGAAGATCATATTCAGAAGAAAAGCAGCCTGTACCATGTATGTGTTCATAGCTAATTCATAGCAATTTGAATCGAGGGAGGCTGTGAAGTTACATTGCCTACTTTCAGCAGTTGCAGTAGGATCCTCTCTTCTTTCAATGCGCCAGATTAGTAAATCAGAAACGGAAAGGAGCTCACTGAATACGTTTCTTGGCTCTAGTATGTTTTCTTGTGAAGTCCTTGGGCATGTTTACTGCCTCCAACTCAAGGGGGAGCAAACCCCTCTGTTTCATGCAAGAACATGAAACACAGCACTTCAGTGCCAAACACCCTGCAGCCAAGTGCTCTGGATTATGTATGCTACTCTCAAGCAGAATAGTGACTTCTTGAATGGTAAAACCTGACAGAAACGTGTCTTTGTTTAACTGGAGCCTGCAGGTATAACAGTAATTTAAGCGTATGGTAGCAGGTTTCAAGACAGCATTTAAAGTTTTGTGGAATTTACCATATAAATTTGGGACTTTTCAGTAGTTCCTAGCTCTTCCCATGTGATGGCTGATGCAGTGTGTTTTCTGGTGAAGGAATCCACTCTAGAAATGGCTGTTTATTGAAGGTCTTATGTTGTATCTGTGACTACTGAGCTAGCTTTGCATCTTTCAGTAAGAGAAGCAATGAGTACCAGTACTAGCAAACATTATTGCCCAGTGATTGTATTTTGTCCTGAGGCTGGAAGATCCTTGTCTTATTTTGGCATATACATTACCAGAGTTACCTCTAGTCTTGGCCCCTCAGAGCAAGCAAGAAATATGTGAACAATATTCTCAAATAGCAACCTTCTGAGAATCAAAAATAGCAGCTGTAGCACTAACAGAAAAAAAAAATAGGCAGAAAAAAAATCCAATACATTCTTTAAAGCCATCCTCTCCTTTTCTGTAAAATATATATATAAATAAAGACAGTCTCTTTGCTGCCTAGCAGAGTGTCAGAGTTTCCAAGAAGTACAGAACACAACTAAATGCACTACTAAATTTCTTTCATTAAACATCATTAGAAAAATATATTTCCGGTGTTATTTTGTGCAGTAGCAGATTAGCTGTGGGAAGCAACTTATGCAAGAAATGATACCGCGTATTATGTGAGCCATTAAAATAAATGGTGCTACTATCCCATTAATTTAAATGGGAAATTACAGTTTTGATAAAACAATAAGAGACTGCAGCACACACACAATGACACTTGTTTTAGAAGCTAAGAATCTCGTGCTGTTCCTAAGAAAATACCACGTGGGAGACTAATGGTCAGATACTGAGTACCCTCGTTTTCACTTGGCTCACCGTCAGCTGGAGGTACTCAGCATCTCTCAGTGAAACATTAAGTAGCTGTAAAAATGGGACCTTTTGCTCCAGAGATAGGTTTGCAAAGTAAGTCTTTTCAGAGAGGAGTCAAGTTATTCACAAGAGTTTCCAGGAATTAACAATTTTTGACAATGTGATAATCCTGGTTGAAGATATGTCACGTTCACTCTTTGGATTTTAACAAGTGCTAATTGAGCACAGCGGTTTGTGACCCTCCCAGAAGAGCTCACTTTGAAAACTACTGTCTTAAAATATAGCCTGTCTCACAAGGTACTGAACTTATTAGCCAATATGAAAAAAAAATATGTTTTAGTGCAGTGTGGTTGGACTCTGAGAACAGATGGTGAATGTAACACCACAACAGCAATAGTTCTTGGACATACAAGGCAGAATTTTTCATTGCTGCCATTTAAATCCTGAGATTCTCCATAGTAAATATGAGAAAATGTGATAGCATTTAAGTAATTAATGCAATTGAATGCATTTTACAGTAGCATTTCTACTATTTTTCTTGATTATTTGTAGTATAGCAGCATCCATACACCAGTATTTTATTGTGCCAGATATTCTGTAAATATGTTAGAAAAGTTGGTTCCTGTCATATATGTATTTTTTTATTGTTTGAATTGGAGAGAAAATTGCTCAGAAATCAAGTGGAATCTGCATACCTAGAAATATTCAAAACCAATCTGGACAAGGCCCTGTGCATCCCACTGCCACTGCAAGCCTTGAACAGCAGCCAGGAGATTCCTTCCAACTTAAGTATTATATGAGATTACCTACATGTATATATAAACACACACTTCTATTATGATCTAAAGAACATGTCAAAAAATAATAACGGAGTACTATGTTGTGCAAAATCGTGTAGTTTGAGGTGTAGAGGGAAAAGAGGGGAAAAAAAAAGAAGAATCATGGTCAAAGCTAATCTTTCTCTTTATTCAGTGATCTTTAGCATTTTCGTTGACTCTTTTCACAAACTCAGTTTCAGTTAAACTGCACTTTTATAGCATAAATTTTTAAGGGTGCAGACAGCAAGGGAGCAAGCCAGCCAAAATAAGAAAAATCCTCTCAACCATTTCTCAGCTGGATGGAACTTTTGCCTATTTGTGGCTTAAACATAACAAGAAACTCTGTTTTTCCATGTTTAGGATCTTTTGTTCAGCTTGTTGACCACAATAATTTCCAGCAAAATAAAGGGTGAAATGTCCCCCTGACCTCAGGTTTGGTGAGATCCTCTTGCAGTGAGGCTGCGCCGTGACTCACATATTTTTAATGTATGCATTTGTAGGAGCTGGAAGGATCTCCTCTTTTTCCATCTCCGTCACAAGATCAGGGTGGCAAGACCACAGATAAGTCAGGTGGTTAGGGATGCTCATGGATCTGAAATTCTTGTATCTCCAAGACACAATACCAGTATTAGTATCAGTACATTCTAGTATTAGTTCTGGTTCCCTACTCAGCAGATATTCTGTGCTGAATATGGCCAAGAAAATTTCATAGAATGAGGGAAGAAGTTCAAGGGACGGTGTTCTATCTTAAGAACCATCAGACTAGTTTTGTGTTAGTCCCAGAAATCTGTTTTTCTGCAATGTTGAGCAAGAAACAGAAAGTAGGAACAAAGAGTGAAAAAAAAAAACATAAAAAACATTCCACAGATTCTCAAATCAAATGTTTTGTTTTAGATTGCCAAAACAGCATTTTGCCATGTTTCTCGATGGCTATGGGGAGTAGAAAACCAAATTTTAATGCCAAGTATGGTTTTAATTGACTCTGTTGCAAGTTGAGAATATCTCTATAAAGTCATTCTTTCTTGCAATTCTCTCTTGTGCAGTAGGTACACTCTTTCTCAGGTGGATCATCATAGTCACACAGTTGGAACAGGAGATGAAGTACGTGCCCATCCACCACAACTGATGGGAGACTCCAGAGCTCCCTTACCTGTTTCCCTACCTCTAGTAGATTAAAACAAAACAAAACAAAACAAACAAAACAAAACCTCGGGTTTTGATTTTGCTCCTCCAGAAGGTCCCATGGGTCACACTATCCCCAGCTCAGTCTTTTAATAGTGCACCTCATGCCTGTTATACATCAGAGAAGAATCCGTGTTCTCTCTGGGTTAGGATGTTGATAAAGTTGCAAATAGGAGACTTTTAGAATGCTGTCCTTTTGCTATATCTCAAAATCTTCCTCCTAATCACTTGCTTCATGCTGATAGTAGCTATATTTAGTACCTTTTATTCTACATGCCAGGGAATTTATGGTTCCCACAGCTCAACAACAGATGGGTAAAGTTTGCCAAAATGCTGGCAAATGCATTAGACTGGAATCAAAGTTCTCTGTAAACACTACTTCTTTGCTGTTATTTGTTACAGTCATGTATTTTTTAATGCCTTAATGCATTAGGGAAAAAGCAAAACTGCAAAAAGTAATGAAAACCTCTTAAAAATGCACAAATGCCATTTTATTCTCCACTAAGTTTCCCTACTGTATATCCAAACAAAGCTAAAAGAGTTTACAGAAAATGCTCTTGCTGTGGCTTAGCTATTGAAATTAATGGGACTGTAATACAATTCAGCTGTTTGAAAATGGAATTTATCTTATCATACTCTTCGGGTGTAAAGAAACGTACTAGGCAGAATATTTCTTGCAAAAGACTTCCATTATAATGAATGTGGTATTCATTATTTCTTCTAGACAACTTTATTTTAGAAAAAGAAAATGAATACAAATGGGTTATTGAAAGTCATTTGTGAATTCACTCAATATTTTGAAGGGATAAGAAAATGTCATAGCTATTGCCAGATAAAATGGATATCTTTTATATTACAGAAAGATGGTTATACAACACAGGCTTGTCTCTTTCCTGTCCCTTACTGCAATTTGCCAAGTGCTGAGGACCTGCACTGTGGCTTTCTAATTCATCTCAGCCATGGAGTAGGGCTCCCTTCTTCAGAAGTGCACTAAAAAGACACATCTCCATTTCAGGTTCTGGTTATTATAACACAATTTTCATTTTCACGTGCTTGCCTTTTATATAAGTAGGCAAGGAAGGGAGTGCTACTGCAGATCCCACTCAGACTGCTCTCATCCTCTGTGGATAATGTCCCACTGGATACAGCAGGAAGACAGCTGAAGCAGGATTTAGAACTCACGTATTTTTCCTTTAAGGTAGGTATCTTAAATTAAAGGTATATGACATACATATACACATCTACATAGCGCACCTGCTAATGCACACACAGGCTTTCTGTGCAAATTTACAATCCACTGAGGAGCTAGGGCTGCCTCGGCCTCTCTTGCTGATGAAGAGAGATTTGTTGGGTCATGGAGAGAGAGGTTGTATGTGGAAGGTGAAGTACTTAAGTTTTAGTTACTGCTTTGACAAATGAAATTCACTTTATCAAAGTGGAAAAGTTTCAGCAGAGTAAGAGACCTCAGCATTAGTCTCATTCTTTCCCCTGAAAGGTCAGCAGAACTGACTTTTGGGCAATTTTTTAATCTTTTGCAAAATTAGTGATGAGCTGAAGCCACCTCAGATAGAGACCAAATTCAGACCCAGATCTTCCACATCCTACTGGCATGCTTCAGGTATTCAGAGGAGTCACAAAAGAAGGTTCTTGCTATTTTTGTGAATATAGATCAATCTACTTTTTTTCCCATAAAAATTATGCAAGGAATTCTACATATGAATGAACAGGTTAGAGGCGATGAAAAATATTGCTTGCTTACCAAAATTAATCTAATTTCCTAAGTGTATACAAAATATAGGATGCAAAGTCACGCGGTTAACAAACTCCTAAAAACAAACATCTCATTAAATATATTGTTTCCATAGCAAGACCTTTTCTTCTGCAGAAACAAATATAGTAACTCCACGCTTGCCTACATAGCCTGCCTATTTCTCTGTCCCTCCACTGCCTGTCCCAAGACCCAAGATGGTACAATCTTCCACTTCTTTCAGACTTTCATACACTGGCAGTTTGTGGATGGGAGGAGCAGACAGGGTTTGGGACATTGCAATGGCAAGAATTACAGCGTAAGGTGGAGCTGGTAGGATTTGTAATGTTGCCCTTTGTCACAAAAGACATTCCAGAAGCCTAGTTCCCAGGAACACTATTACAAGCAAATTAAACAATGTATTTACATTGAAAGTAAAGATAGATGTGAGGTGGTCAGATGCCTCTTTTCAGACTGCTGTCTTTCCCTCTGTAGGGAAAACATGAAGGCTGGCATGGATGGTGTCTTCCTGATGCACAGCAGACAGACATGGAAGGTTTCCTCTGTCATTTGTAAGGCTGCACAGGTTGCCTGTGCCTTCAGACAGATCTGTGTCATAGTGTTCCTGATCTTGGGGTTCCTTGGTGTAGAACTGTTTTGAAACTGCTTATTACTTTTGGTTATTTTGGTTAAAACGATTTTAGATACTCGGCTTGTCTTCGTTTAGCTGTATCACTTTCCAACATTGATATTAATAAAAAATGTTCCCAGGATACCCAGACAGCTCTGTTTGGATTTATTTCAGTGATGGTACATAGTAAAAGTTCTAAGTGTTGTGTTTAAAATGTTACAACAGTGAGAACAGACAAAATGAGCTTCCTGTGGATGGTGTGCTATTACAGGTAACAACTCCCAGAACCCCACTGTGACTTACATGGTGCGACTACATACTACTGATCTTGGAGGTTGCTCTGATCCTTCCTCCTCTCTATCCTTCTGTGAAAATGGCTGTCTTGTGGTCTACTGAGATATCCCCTGAGACTTTCCCTGTGTGTAAAATAATGCCCACACCGGCATCAATTGCTATGCTGTATGTCCTCCAGGTCATGCGATGTGGTGGTAGCTGTGAGGCTGTTGAGCCCTATGCATCCATTTTTCCTAGGAATTAGGGCTGTGTCTGTCCTGCCATTGCTGAACTGATGGAATTCAAGAGGCACAATGGCTCAGCACGGGAGCCAGGATCCCCCTATAGAGATATTCTCCTATTTGACCTGTTCTCTTAGATGTTACAGAAAAGCACTACAGCAACTATATATCCTTACTACAAGATAGAGGCATGGAAATGACATTTGATCTGTTTGTACATTAATGGAATTAAAGTCAGGACACAAACCATATGGGTGATAGGGCCAAAGAGATGGCCCTGATAATTTTACCTAAGCAACAAATACCATGAGACTTCCAAGCTACAGGACAATGTGTAGAAAAACAAAGTAGTCTAGAATTCACAGCTGGCAGTGACAGAGAACCCAGAACAAGTAGGTTCTCAATGGATAAAGGATTCATTGCACAGATGCAGATATTTGTCCCAGAAAAGAGATCTCTGCCATGAAGTCCAGCTGAAGCAATGTACGCAAACAAGTGTATATGCAGAGCAGTAGTCCAGACTCCTTTACATAGTCCTGCAGAAAGGGCTACAAAACTTGAAAACTGTGCAAAACTGCTCATTGCTTTGGTTTGTAGTCTTTATATATTGACGGGCTAATTGTTTGATTTTATTTGAATAGAAGTGTACACACCCAAAAATAAAGGTATTTTCAAAATCTATGTTTGAATAGCAGTGTAGTGTGACCAAAAACATGAGACCCATTCAATAAGTGCATCATCGTTAAAAAGAAAGGATGAATAGTATGATGTGTTTTCCTGTATTCTTTTCACAATATGACATTAATAGAATTGAGAAGATCCAAACCATGGAATTTAAGAATAAGGAAATCTGCAGTTCAGAACTAGCATATATGACCAATGTCTCCCATGTTTCTCATTCTTCTTCAGACTCTGTCTTTCCACTCTGCCTGCAATCATAGAATCATAGAATGGCCTGGGTTGGAAGGGACCCTAAATATTATCAAGTTCCAACCTCCCTGCCCACAGGCAGGGCCACNCAATCATCTCCCTGTCCCTGTTGGCCACCCCTCTTCTGATGGAGCCCAGGATACCATTGGCCTTCCAAGCTGCAAGAGCACACTGCTGGCTCATGTTAAGTTTTTCATCCACCAGGACCCCCAGGTCCTTCTCTGCAGGGCTACTCTCAAGGAGTTCTTCTCCCAGTCTGTACACATACCTGAGATTACTCCAACCGATCTCCACACACCTTTTCCTGTCCAGCCAAACTTACTGGTATAGTAAAGGTCGCAGTTTTCAGAAAGTGAACCCATCATATGTGGTTGAAGTTGGATGGATTTTGTAAATTAATGTAGTAAATCATTTTCAGTTAATGACCAAAAACCAAGATGGCTAAAGGAGCTCTTCCTTAGCTGCATATTACTTTCTTCAAGCTGGCATTGGTAGGACAGGGAGCAAATTCTGCCGATAGATTCTGCAAATACATCAGGAGTTTATAAACTGCTAAATGTGTCATGCTGTCCTCAGCACAACTTGGAGGACTTCTGTGAGGTATACATGTGAAACCATAGAAGTGACAGAGAAAATCTTACTCCCATATGTTTCATTGAAACTAGCAGGACAATGTAACTGTCCCCTTACACAAGAAAAAATTTGATCGTGTCTCTCTACTAGACTTCTATAAGACCAACATTAGCAGAGAAAAATATCCCTTGCTTTACAATCATGCCTTATGCATGTCATCTCTTTTTGACAGTACGTACATTTGTGAACAACTGTTTACAAGGATGAAGCAAAGGAAGAGCCATATTTCCTCAAAAATCTCTGATGAACACTTTGAGAACTCACTAATTGCAACCACTTCCATCAAACCAGACATAGATACATTAGTTTCACAAAAACAAGGTCAAATATCCCACTAGTTTTATGTTTTCACTGCTCTCTTTTTCCAGTGTTTTCATAAAAATGTAGAAAAAGTAAGTGTTGTTAGTTACATATATTAACTATCTTATATTTTATATGCAGCCCAAGACCATTCCCCAGCACTCAGTGCAGCCCAGGCAAGCCAAAAGGTTGGACACCCATTGTCTAGATGAAACTTCAGTAAGTGTTTGGAAAATTTTCTTCATAAAGTCATTATCAGCTGTTCTCTGCCAAGCATTGACTGCTGTCCTCCAAAGGTGTGCCCAGCAGCTGATACTAATGAATTTGATAATTAAGCGGAGACTCCCCTTTTCACTTTGCAGATGAGATTAAGCTTGGAGGGACTGCAAGTGAACTGGCTTAGGCTTCAGAGCGGTCTTGACAGATGTGAGAAAATCATCTAACTTTTCCTTTCTCTGCCAGTTCAGTGCAAGAGAGGCAGACAGAAGTTGTGCATCTGACTGGGAACAAATGCGGGAAGGGAGATGACCGATTAGGCAGCAGCTTTGCAGAAAGCAATCCAACTGTCACAGCGGATGAGAAGGAAACATGAATCAGCATTGTGCAAAAAAGGCAAACAGCATGCTGAGATGTACAAATAGGAGCCTTAAAAATAGGCCAGTTAAAATAGCCCCTCTGGTCCACTTGGCACTTTAGAGTACTTAGCTGGCATAAAGCAGTTCCTGACTTCCTTATTCAAAACAAAAGATTCGAAGACTTTTTTTTTTTTTTAAATCTAGAGAAGGGTAAACTGAAAGGACCATACAAAATAAATTGAATTAAGCTGAATCAAAGGAGTTGAAGGTATCAGCTCTTGGTCCATGTCCTTATGGTAAGGACAGTGAGCACTGGTAGGCAGCACTGGTCAGGAGGTTGTGGGGTCTCCACTATGGGATGCCTTTAAAAACAGGTTAGACAAATCGATGTTAGGAATCTAGCCTGTAGAAAGGTGATCTAACCTTCCAGTGAGGGGACTGACTCCAGGCAGAGCAGATGTACTCAAAAACCTCCCCAGCTCTACGTTTCTGTGATTTCAACTGGGTAAACGATGTGATATTGAGAACTGAGGTCATGCAACTGGGAAGCAGCAGCCAAAGACTTGGGTTATTGAAGGGAGAACAGGACAGCATCAGCATCTCTCCATTGGCCAGAAGATGGTTAAGAGATGTAGAAAATAGGGAAATGACTGCACATCCATGACCTTTGTAGACCCATTTTCTTTTAAAATAAGAAATTTAATAATATGACAACTTATAAAAAACTTTCATTCAATATGTCATCTTTTCTATATCACTTTACTATAGTTGTTAAAGACGCATATGTGCTAATACCAAGGTATTTTCTTCTGGTACTTTAACCTAAATAACTCTAGGAGAACTCATGCAACAGGATTTGGCAACAGGTTGGTAAGACAGAAAAAACAGCAACTCTCCAAATGCCACTTAAATTTTATAGTATGCAGAAGACAGTCTAACTCTCCAAAGGCTCAGTGTTTTCACATGCAGGTTCACTTTTGTACAAGGCCAGACAGAAAATCACAAGATCTCTTTATCCAGCCTGAGAGAAAGCAAAATGATTTTGACAGCTGGCCTTAAACACTTTCTCCTTGATGATTCAAATAAAATGGATTCCATCTAAAGCTGTTGATTATTTCTTCAAATACAGGCAGAAAGTAATACCTTGAAAATCTACCCCTTACAACTATAATAAATGAATGTATGGGTGGAGGGCTTTCTTTTACAAGGTTTTCAAGCAGCTCTTTTCAAGGGATATAATACCTATTTTGTATTACAGAATGACTTTATCTCTGCAGCTCATGAAGTATAAGAGACAGGCTTTATAGATTCTCATAAAGGTGATATGGGCTACGTAGGCAGAGTCTAGCCTTTGAGGAGTTACGGTGGATCTAAGCTAAAGAATCTCTTCATACAGTCCAAACAATTATCAGAGGCAAGAAGCTAGTCAACAGTGCAGATAAAATGTCTTCATGTTTTATGGAATTTTGAAGGAATGGCAATAGCCATGGGTTACAGGGCCAAAGTCCCAGAATATTTTAACAAATAATTCAAACTTATTTTTCAACATTTTTTTTTTTTTGGACTATTTAATCATTACATTATTTTTAGGGCTAGTTCCAGTACATAATTTTGTTTGCTCTCAATACTCTGGGTTGTACAGTTAACCAAGTTAAATATTTAAGAATTCCTTTAAATTCTTGGAGCTGTATCAGAGTTTTCCACATAGTTACAGAGAAAAAGGTCTCAGCTCTTTATCATAACTGAACCAAAATCTGCTCCTACTTTAAAAATATTATAACAGATTTAGTGAAATACAATGTATTTCTGTGTTTATATGTAGTTTCATAAGAGAGGACAGTAATAAGGATTTTATTGCACACCCATATGTACACATTCAGTGTGCTATATAATATCTGATTGTCTTATTAAAGGAGAACACTACAATTAAAAAACCCTTTTTCACTTCTTTTGAAACCTGCACATTTCTTTAAAATGAATGCAGTAGAAATGTACAATTTGCACAAACTAATTTATCTTCCTGTTTTTATTTCTTGCAAAATCATAGGAGGCTTTTAAAAGTCATTTCCTCCACAGAAAACAGGAAATAAAATACAGTAACTTTTATTGCATCTGGAGAATATAGTTTCCCCGACTGTGCCATTCAGTGGTAGTTACATGACTCTTCTAGACATGCTGACATAAAAACAAAACAAAATAAAACAAAACAAAATAGTTTTTGACAGATGAGAAATTTTAGGAGTATATTTCTTAGGATGTCCGCATTGAAGACTTCAGTACAAAAAAGACCTATATTTTTTGAGCCATCATTTCTCATATCATGCAAGTAAAATATATTAAGAAAGGAAAGAAGAAAGTCAAATATATTCTTGCAAGACAGGACACTGTGCATGCAAATGAGATCATACATAAGCCCAACTCTTTCAATTCAGTGAAATATTGCTTCAGAGCTCTTTCAGAATATAAAATGTAGAGAAGCTATATGGTATTCAGATGCCCTCTAAGCAGAGGAAATCTTACTTTCCTTCAAAAATAGGGACTTTAATCAGCAGTGATTAGTCCCCAGGTAGAAACGAATGTGATACTCACATTCAGCTAATTAAAACAGTTCATATATGCTTACATTACTTCTGAAGTCATTGTTTGATAGAGGATCAGAAGTGTCCCACAGGAAGCTACTGCTGGACATATTCCTCTGATGGATGCATCCGTTCCTCAGTGCTTCTCTGTGTCGGAAGCACAGGGCCATTATGTTGAGCAGGACACTGTGAGCTCCCACACCATTACACAGAGCAGGACATTGTGAGCCACAGGACCAGAAGTGAGCTGAGCTAGAGTTCCATTGGACACTGGAGGTGAAATCTCCATTTGAACTCTTGTCTCCTGAGAGGGTATCTATACCCTAACACAAACAGAAGATAAGACAAAGCACCAGTGGTTCTGAAAAACACCAGTTTCCCATGCTCCAGTCCTGATAGCTATAAAGCAATTGGCTTCACCTAACACCTGCCATTCCTTCTCACTGCAATTAGTTGGTGAGTTTGTATCAGTGATGAAGACCCTGGGGTGAAGTACCTTCCTGGGCTAAATGCCAGGACAAGACTTACATATTACTTAACCTCTCTCTTAAATAAGATGTGAGTATTAAAGAATTTATCACTTGTGTTTACTGAGGTGGAAGGGTACATTTCATATGGTCAGAATTAAGCATTTAGAAACAAGATACACTGATTAAAAACTAATCAAAAGTCTGATGTTTGGTTGATGAAAAAAGGTGGTAAAGAATAGAAAAGGAAGGCCTAAGAGACTCAGTATAACAAATATAAATACATTTCTAAGAGACTATATAATGATTAATGAATAATATAAATGTTACATGGCTAGAGCAAATCAGTATATTTTATTTTAGAACACAGCAAACAATGTTTTCAAAGCAACCTTTCAAGCCCCATAGTAACTGACTGACTCTGAAGTAATAATTTGTAATCTACTTAAAGTAATTTGTAATAGGGTTTTTAAGATAAAACATGACCAGAGAAAGAGATTAATGGCATTATCTCTGAATATATTGAGTACAAACAATAAAGTACGTTGAAGAACAAATTTAGCGTATATAAAGATGAAAGCTGGATAGGAAACATTTTTTTAAAAGTGTTATTGTTTTACCTCAGAATGAATCCTGGACTTTCTATCTTAATTAGACAGAAACCAAGCAGACAGAAGAATTTTAAGCACTGCAGTAAGGAAGGACATTTTGTTAGCATTAGCATGGAGACGTTGATGTGAAGGTCTGGTGTTCCCAGACCCAGGGTCAAAAATCGCATCTGTCAAGAGAGTTTGTAATGAGGAACAAAGCATAGACTTAACAAATACTCATTTATGGCAGTGTAATTGCAAAAGACACTTTTACAGCACTGAGGGAAAGCATAGGTACCCCTTCTCCACCATGTATGAGGCTTCATTTTTTTGCAATAAACTTTCTGTGAAAGAATTCAGACTTGATTTCTGACTGGCAGTATGTATACTTCTAGGGGGATGGTTGCATTGCAAATGGATATATGCTAATTTATAGAGTGCGACTTTCAGCTTATCATACCCTTCACCTAAGGCACTTTGATACTTAGATCATGCTATCTACTCTTGTGTCTGGTCATATGAGATAACACAGTTGTTAAGCAAGTCACATTTTTCTTGCTACAATATGTTCTTTTATTGCAATGACATGCTTACTTAGCAATATTGAGTACCTGAAGAAAATGTGAAATGGCTACAGTCCTGTTAAGAAACAAAATATGAGGAGCCAAATGCCTCAGATTCTTATAGTTCACATGGCATCATTTGTGTTTCTCTAAAATGTGTCTGTGCTTTCATGGCCAGTTGCTCTCAGAAAGACGAAATCCTTTTTCCTGTGAGTCTCGTCTCCATTCACAGACCTTTATATCCTTGGAATACTGTTTTCAGAGGGCGTCCACTGCCAAGTGATGTTGCCATCTATCCTGTGGCTGTTTGTAGCCACAAGATGCAGTCAGCTGTCAAATTGGACAAGGCAGATCAGTGTTTGGATCTGCTCTGCCATATTTAGACCAGAGACATGAGCTTTGGTTTCTTTTTGCATATGCTGGTGCTCTTGTCACATCTCATCTCTGTTGGCAACTGTACTGCATGTGCAAGTCATGACCATTGGGCTGCAGAGCAAGCCTCTTGTTTACAGATGAAAAACAACTCATCCTAGCACGCTCGGGTGAAAGCAGTGCTTTCCTGACAGGTGGAAAATAGGTCTACAAGTCTCCAGGCAAAATCATGCACTTGCAGAAATTTCAGCCTTCATTTCCCATAACCAAATACGGGAGCCAAGCCAGAAAACTGTTATGATTTCTCTAGATCTTTGATTTTTTTGATAAGAAAATTCCATCTGTATCAAAGCTGGCATGTACATTTCCATAATAAAAGCTGTGGCTTTGATAAAGCTACATTTTCTGACCAAAAATACTTTCTGCTGGAAAATTCCCAATCTATCCTAAAAAATACCATTTGGATTACATGTTGCCTAAGATAAAACCATCCTGTTAATAGCTTGAGATTTCATATATATTTATCAGCAAGAAAGCTAGTTCCCAAAGCATTTCAGCAGTCATTTAAAGAAAGTTGTGCCTCTGTCTAACTGAATTTGTTTTTAAAATAATCTTCTGAAACTGAATATTTAGTGAGATCCTTTCTGTAGCATCATTAGAGTCTCTCCAAACCTCTGTTGGAAGCTTCTGATAACCACCACAACAATTTATACAATTGCAGTGCCTTTAATCCCTTTCAAAAGCTTGACGTTGAATGCTAGATGTTGTCTTCACTTTCCCCTTTTTCCACCAAGAAAAATTTTCAGTCTAGGTAACAGTCAGGATGGGATTGGGAATTTAGAGATAAAATGAAATAATATTAACAATAATAACAAGTATGGCAGACGATTCTGTCATGTAGTTGGAGCTTAAAAACAAAGGGAATTTTTGTGAGAGAATTCGTAGGTAAACTTGAGAAATCTGAGCGTGGTAGGAAAAAGGCACTGCTCTGCCCTACAACAGTAACTTCAAGTTGTCACCACTTATCAGCAGTGTTTAGAAATATGTCATGCATGTGTCTACACGCTGAATTTCTTCTATATGTTGTAACTTCTCGGAGGTGAGAGGATTAGTAATGTTTGTAAGCTTGTCTAAAACAGAAACTGAAGAGAGTACTATACTGTTCCTTTAGTCCACATACATTGACTAGTATAATCTCTTTCCCTCTTCTCGTAACATACTTAAATAATACCTCTTGTTTACACTCCTAAGCCCAGCAGTAAACATTTTTCCACCTCGTCCATGTGCCTGCTTCCTTCCTTTGCAGCTGAGGAACCACAAATCTCCTCAGCTTCAGGGGTCCAGTCCTCAGGGAGCTTCGCCTGTCCCTCCTGCCGACAAGCACCTGGATAAAATCCTGATCCTTGGCATTTCTGACCGTGAGAAAGAAGGAGCTGAGAAGCCCAGTGACTGTGTGCATGTTGTCACTACAAAAATTCACGAAAACAGAAAGAAAAATTTGTATGGACTTGCATGGATGTTTGTACCCATTACCAGAAATCTGCACATCCTTTGGAGTATTGCTGGTGGAGGAACACCTTATCAAGCAGCAGTCAGGAAGGCTAGATGAGTTACAGATAGGGTTCACTGGTTATTGGTATGCGTGTAGATTGAAAATATAATCCCAGTACCAAACAGAAAGAGCTAAATGTACTTCTGGCTATGCCTACGCTGCTGAATAAAAGAGAAGAGAATAAAAGAGACTGATTCCTGGCTTCTGGCTAAGTAACACCATTTGGCCCAGGTCCACAGTGGTTATGGCTGCTCATCTTTGCAGCAGATTTCTCTTGCACAGAGTTGTCCAAAAGCAGAGCCAGAGAATGGCAATTAAACAGATCAGGGGATGAGTGCTCAAGCACACTGTAACTCTTTTATTTACCAGGACAGCTGGACTGGTAGGTGATTTTAGGAGAGCGTGCCTCTGGCAGGACTACCCTGATTTCATTCCCTTTAAGGCTGCTGGATTACTTTATTCAAACAGAGGTCCTGTGGGTGACCAAGGCATTTCTCAGTTCCAAACCGGAAAAGATACTCTAAAATCCTTTAGCAAAAATGTTTTTTTTTTAATTTTCAGTTTCACTGAATTCTCTCTCTTCTACTAAGTTTGTAAATCACGTCTATTATAACTTGTATTTTCCTTTCCAACCGACGGTTGGACTAGATGACCTTGTAGGTCCTTTCCAACCTAGTGTTTCTATGATTCTATGATTCTCCCCAAACTGCAGATCTGCTTGCCCTTGCTACCGTGAAGAGACCTTCTCATGGATCCAAGCATCCAGTTAAAGGAGCATAACCGTGTTTCTGTTGGTGAAGATAATTCCCATTTTGTAAGAGGCATAAGAGGTGTAAGAGTTTTAAATCTACACCCATACTAGAGCTTTTACTGATCTTGTTATGGCATAGTATGTTAAGCAGGCTATTGGAGTTGGGCTCAGCAATTCTTGTGGGCTCCTTTCAACTTAAGATATTCTACGATACTACACTTTACTAAAAGGCTTCACTCTTTTCATGCAGCTTTATTATATCATGGTATAGTTAAAGCTGAAAAAAGACATTGCAAAGAAACCCTTCCAGGCTGCATAAATACTTTTCACAGTAAAGGTCCTTCTTACATTTTCTTTAGGAGCAGCCACTTGTTTGCAGGTATTTTGTTTATTGTCAGAGAGGTTATTCCGCAGCACCAATCAGTATTGTTCATATACAGGCCTAATAAAACACTGCCCAAGTCAGCCTGGGCAGTAAATAGAGGATAAAACAGAAATTCTCTACATAAGCTAAACACCTTGTTTCAGGCAAACACACAGTGCCTCACCAGTCAGGTCATAAGTGTGCAAAGGCCGTGGCTTGGAGGCAGTAAACCAGGCTGTCTTTGCACCAAGCCAACACTCTCATCATTTTCAGGAGACAAGAGCAAGGCTGAAACCTCTGGAGACCAAATTCACCACCCTGAGGTCTTACAGCACTGCCTGCACCAATAGCTGTGAGATGAGTCTAGAGGATGTCCTCGGTCTCAGGGGAAGCACTCTTTCCCACTGCATGAAAATTTGCTGAGCTTTTTTCAGACATCTGCTGCACTTTGATAAATCACCATTTTCCTGCATTCGTTTATGATCCTCTGTGAACTGCTGCTGGCCTGCTGAAATAATAGTAACAAACAGACTAAGACAAGTCTCATACACTGCAGGTGTTAATACTCTGCCCTTACAGCACACCCACTGCAGGGGAATGTCCAGAAAAGCCACCGCATGCAGAAAGGAGATTCTCTAGAGGCAATGAAATAAAGACAAGAAAAATAAATGGAAATATTTAGTAAATTGTCTTCCTCAAAAATTTCAGCTTTTTAACTTAAAAGTGGATTTGAACTGAAGACAGAAAGAATAAAGGGAAATTGACACAGATCCATTACTTTCAACTAACATATGTTTATCACCTGAAAAATCAGATCTACAAGAATTTAAATGAAAATTAATTCAAAAAAAAAATAAAAGACAAAATGAACTCTTCTCGGTATCTGACTAGACTAATATATTCAGAGCTAAGGCAGAAAAGTACCATGCCAATCTTTCCAACCATAAATTGCCTGTGAACATCTGCCCTAACAGCATGACCCAGCTCACTCAATAGCTATCCCTTTGTAACTCACAGAGAAAGTGTGCAGGTAAATATTCTTTCTCCCTCACTTTGTCTGCAAGGAGTCCTTTCCCTATTTCAGTCGAGAGGAGGAATTACTTGATAATGCCTAACCGAGCACATTTTTAAGTATCTAATACATTTAAAATTCACTCACTGCTGTCTCCTATGAAGCATGTTTCACAGTGCCAGTGGTCTGCTTTTCTCTCTGTGGGTGGGACTGCCTCACTGTGAGTGCATGAAAGAATTTTTGCTACAAAGGAAGTTTTTTGCAGTTTTAAAAATCTAGGTTTAGTCGAAGAATACATACACCATGCTGCTAGGAGAGAACATTCTCACAGCAATGAATGCAGTCAAACTCAGTTATGCAGACTCCAAAGCATTTTTTCAAGCTGAATCTTTGCATGGGTTACGTTCTGGGCATACATAAAAGAGCATTGTAAATTAAAGATTTTTACTTGGAAAATGCTTACTTCAGATACCTGTACCAATCAGTAGATAATCTTCCTACAGGCCCGACAATTTCTGAGAATTACTCTGCTTAATTTTCTTACACATAGCTCAGATATACATATACAAAAGCTTATTCAGTGTTTCCTTCAGCCACGATTTGGGACTTTTCTCACACCCATTGAACAGACATGTCGAATGCAATTTTTCTTAGAATCCCACAGATAGCATGTTTCTTACAGCTGCCTGTTGGAAGAAAGAAACTAAAATATTGATGTGGCAACATGTTACTTATTCACTATGATGTTTGACTTACTCCTGCATCTGGCTACTGGCATTATAAAGTGCTGCATAGCTCCTCCGTGCTTATTATATTGCTCATTCTTCTATAACACTGTAGGGGAAATATAGAGCGTCTGGTGGAAATTTAATCACTAATCTTGAGAAAATTCATAATAATCTCATAAACGGTGTCACAGAACTGAAGACAGTGGTAGTGCATCCATTTTCCTACTTCACCCTTGCTGTTCTGGTCCAAGAAAAAGGTTGTTAGTCCATCAGTTAAAGAGGGCGATAAACCTAAAACATGTAACAGTCTGGCTCTTGCTCAGGAAGAAGTATAAGGATCTGAACACTGCTACTAAAAATTATTCTGTCTCTAATTTCACCCTAAGGATGAGATGGGTTTAGGGTCAGGGTTAATCTGCTCAAAAGATTATATCTTTTGTGATTTCAGATGTAGGTAAAACAAGACATGATACTAATCATGGTAGTAGACGTATAGAGTATAAATATGACAAAAATTTCCATCATAGTACAGGTAGGGTGAGATTCAATTTGAGATTCAGCCACCTAAATGTCTTCAATAAGAGCTAGATGACAGAGGACCCATGGAGGAGTGACCAATGCAGACTGTGTAACTTAGAAGTGAACAGCCACTTGGGTCACAATTCCCATTCCTACACAGAGGCATTGGGTGCCATTTTGAACATATAAGGGTATCCTTTTTGTCTTTCAGATGCCATTACAGAAAAGCATGGATCACCCACATTCAGCTACCCACAGAAAGGTAGATGGTGTCATCTGCCATGCCATTGTCACCATGATATCCACATAATGGTGATAGATATAACAGGATCTACAGGAGACCTGTGCCATTGCAGAGCATGAAGAGGATGACAGGTGGGATACCTACCCAAATGTAATGTGAGCTGGAAACAGATGCCTATGTGTGTGCAGCTGAAATGAGCCCTCTATTCAATAGCAGCAAAATATGTGCCAGTTGTCATGGGCAGCTGGAGCTGGAGCCACACATACATGTTTGGACAGGTGAATCACTCCCTCCATACTTACTTCAGGGTGAGCTGAATCAGTCTCTAGGCTGCATGTACTACATTGGTTAGATCTCCCTGAACAGTCACGGGATCAATTCAGTTAACTAAATACAGGTACCTGTGCTCTGAGGTGCCTCGGGGCCCCCGAGACATTAATGTGAAATTGCCAGATAGAACACTATAGGCTATATCAAGCCATCACATTCTACTCTGCACCTCATATACATTATCTAATTGATCAATTATTTTTTCTGTAAGGTAAACATTCAAGCAAGCTCCAATCATTACCAGCATCGTGTATTTTTGTATGGTCATATATCTTTATATATCCTATTTGGATATTTTCTGGTCTGCACATCATTCTCCCCACGGCATGTATCCTGTGTAGGCCTCTTGGTTCTTCGATAGACTATAGATGTCCCACTTGTTAATCTAGGATCAGACCGCCTATCAGACAGTCTCAAGCTTCTCCTTACTTTGTTGCGAGCTACAACCTTAACATTTCATAGATTTAACCTTTCATTAGTAGTGCTTCAGTCTCTGCTGCTGTCCCACTTATAGGACCTAGAAAGAACCCACAGATATTCCTCCCATCTTTCCATTTGACCAGACCACTTGGACAGCTGTGGCTGATGACTGCCACTTCGCAGTGTGATACAAAGCCATTTCCTCAAGCAGCATTCAAAAATCTCAGGGAAAGCAAAGGGAAGAATAAAAAATAAAAACAACAACCAGAAAAAAAACAAACCACAAAAAGTTACTGTGGAAATTACTTGACTTTCACTTTTTGAAGTGGTGCATTGATTCTTCTGAATAGCAACTGGGAAGAAATGCTTAATGTTTAATGCTTTGGCTACTGGACATGTATCTATGCTTTCATGTCTCAAAGGTGAAATTCACTGAAGTAATCCTCAAGGCATTTTCTCACTTTTTTTTTAGAAAGGTTACTTTTCAAGACTGAACTGTTGCAATATCTAGGCCTAATATAGTTCAAGTCTGCAATGGTTTTCAAAGAGGTAGGCCTTGAAAACTCTTAGAAGTTACTGTGCATATTCAGTGTTTTGGAAATAAATGTCTTGACTTCTCAATAGTTTTGAGCCAATCTCAGGAACACAGGAGTACAGCCTTGCTAGATTATCCGGGAATAGCTCTGGAGTACATTTATTTAAGTATGAAGCATGCAGTAAAAGACTAAATGACTTCTCAATAGATTATAAATCACATTTCAGTGTTAGACACCTCAAACAGTATAGATACTGAGTTTTTGCTATTCTGTCATAATACAACAGTTGTGTTTATTAAAGAGCACGATATGCCTGTAGCCCAGAAAAATATGTATATATTTGCAGACAATGTTATCATCTGTACATTTAGTGAGACAGCAATGCAATACAGTTGAAATGACTAGTTTACAAAGTTTCAATTCAGTTCAGTTTAAAATGATATAACTTTTAACTGCAGAAGAGTCATTTAGGCAGAATTCTTTAAGAGAATCAACACACAATTGCAGTTCTTAAAACCATTTCTATGTCTCGGTGAGTGGATCTTTGCTACAGTAAAACAGACCAATATCGGCATGAGCTGAAACCAACAAGAAATGAGTGTCTGAACTAAGGTGTCACCTGCTTATTGAAATATAGATTTAGCAAGCACGTACTTGTCCTGCTGTATGATTTTAGCAGGAGTAATTCTTATCCGTTTGCCTGTGGAAAATGATCTAAAGACATGATGATAGAAGCAACTCTGCAGGATATTCTTCCCTGATTGAGTTTAATGCATAAAAAATTCAACATCCATGTACATAAAACTCAGCACCGCATTTTCATTTTTTAATCGTAGTGCTTTTTATTTCTTCATTCAAGTCCCTACAGATCTTTCTTTTCATAGAAGATGTGGCATTTTGCCAGAGGTTTTAAAATAATAGGAGTTTGAAGAGTGAAGGGAAATGCTTCAGCGGTGCCTGAACTGAAGAGATAGGATGACTGTATATGAAAAGTCACCATACATGTCTCCAGAGTGCTGTCAGCACTAGACTGAGCCACAAGATTCAAGCTTTCAAGCCATCCTGTGGAGACAAAATGAAATTGGTTTCAAAGTGATAACAGCATATCACAAATAGAAATTAAAATAGAAGTGAGAATAGTGAAACGATGTTTGTGACCCTTTTCATATGACGTCAGAGATCAGAAACGGGGATTTTCACAGGTATGCAGCTCTCAGGGTTGAGATCCAGTCTACTGCATTCAATCTAAAATGCTAAATCTATTTCACACTCATGCACGATCCAGTACCTCAGTTTTCCAAGATTGTCTATGTTAAGATGCCTGAACTCAATGGACAACTTCCTTTTTGGTCTGTAACTTCCCTGAACACCCACCTTTACTTGTTTTCACAGGCCCAGTAGACTTTGGGGAGCCCAGCATATTTCTTCAGCCACTGCCACCACGGTTAGGTTCCTGCCTAAAACAGATGAAGCCTCTGGCTTGGAAGCTGGATAGCTGGAGCTGGCCAGGAACACTCTTTTCTCTCCTTTCTTCAGCACTCGTGACTCCTCTCCCTCCGCTCTGCCCTCTCCTTGCCAGCCAAACCCATCTCCCACTACAAGAAGAGAGGCTGTACCCACCTCTTCACTTCCCCTGACAGAGAAACCACAACTTTTCACTTCTTTCTTTGCCCATCCCTTCTCCCACCAATTCAGGAGATTCACAGGTACTTTTGAAGACAGAGGGATGATATACACACTTTTGCCTCATCATCTGGGTAATGGGGAGCGGTTTGAGAAAGAAAGAATAGCTATGGAAGGGTATATTTTTTCAAGAAAATTGGACTTGCAACTCTCTTTCTGAGAGATTTGAGGAAGAGCTTATTTGCCTGGTAGGCAATGATGTTCTGGCAGTGATGAAGAAGGTAAATCTAGAATGCTATTACATGGCTTTCCACTGGGAACAACTATTCATCAGCAAGTGGAAGTAAAATTTGACGGCTTAGCAGTTTGCATTTAACAGAGAGAATAAAGAATTAGAGCTGTTATGCAGTGATGGAAGCAGTAGGGAAAATGCACAAGTCTAATTCAGAGGGTGATTTTTTTAAGCAGTGTCCCCAACTGCTAGTGAGTTTTTTTGCCTTGAGAAGAAATGCTGAGACTGTAAATCTATTACACGAGACTATTTTCAACTGAATGCATGCTCATATATGTTTGGAAATATGCTTGTAAACACAGAAGGGACATTAAAACAGAAGATGGCTGTTTCAGGCACTGAGACATCTTGTTCTGCCACAGTGAGGAGCACAGATGCTGTTAGTATAAGGCTGCTACTTCTCTTCAGCAGAGACTTTTAAGATGAGGAAGGGATTTGCTGCATTGAAACAATGCATGATGTGACTTCAGGAAAAGCTGTCAAATGAACCTAAAGCAGTAATAGAGTTATTTTACCCTAGAATGTCAGTATCCCAGAAGGCTCAGCTTCTTTGGGATAGAAAGAGCGATGCTCGGTCAGAACAGTGCTGAATTTGATTGCATGTCCTGCCCGCACAGCTGGGAAAGGAAATTTCTCAGCATAGCCTGAACGAAAACTATGCTGACACTTACAGTATCCATTATATATTGTCAGTATCCATTATATGTTATGTATACATTATATATATTATCAAAAGTTGAGCCTTCACTAACCAGTAATAGAAAGAAGGCTGGAAGGTAACAAATCCCAGTCTGCTGACCTGGGGCAGGGCTGGCAGTGTGCTTGCTCAGCAGCACAAACACAACGGAGACATGAACTCAAGGAGCAGAGCAGCAGGGAGCTCTGGGTGTCTGCAAGTGCTTGGCTGACCTTTCTGCATGGTTAATATTGCACAGAGTTTGTTAGAGCGGAAAAAATATATATTGGACCACAGCAGTGGGTGACTGTGTTGTTCTAAAACATGAAAACAAGTCTTCTCTGTTAAGAGAAAGAAGAAAACATACAAAAAACCAACCTCCAAGCTACTAGAGGCCACAGTGCACATTTTCTGACATTTATACAAAAAAAAAAAAAAAAAAGGCAGGGCAGACATATACAGATGAAGTGACAACAGAGTGCCAGGAACTCACGGCCAGATTTCAGCCCTCAAAACAGAGCTGCTTACTCTGGCAGCACAGTCACTGCAGGCTCCCTGAACAGTTTTCGGGAAGACATCCACCTCCAAAAGCTGACTAAGATCTCAGCAGGGCTGACTCACACCAACACCAGGAAGATTTCTTTCCTTTGACTGTAGAGAGGCTCTGGGAGAAATGAGATCCTAATAAAGGTCTTAAGTTAGACTTAAATGTCTAACTATAAATAGGATTGATCTGGGTTTTAGCTAATAATTAGCAAATAAAAAGAGAATGTATTAAGATATATTTTGAAATCTCTTTTATCGCCAGACACCCACTGAAGGATTTTTCCTTAAACGCCAGCAATGGACTTGACATCAGTAATGCGCAATCTTAGGCTAAGACATTTCTGAGACATGTCTCTACGCCTAATTTTTCAACAATCACAGAATCATTAAGGTTGGAGAAGACCTCTAAGATCACGCAGTCCAACGGCCAGCCCATCCCCACCGTGCCCACTGACCATGTCCCTCAGTGCCACATCCCTATGGTTCTTGAGCACCTCCAGGGATGGTGACTCCACCATCTCCCTGGGCAGCTGTGCCAGTGCATTTCCACTCTTTCTGAGAAGAAATTTTTCCTAATATCCAATCTGAATACTCAGGCAGTGAGCTCCAGTGAAGGCAGCACACTTCCACAGAAATCAGGTCAGCAGCTGAACCTGGCTCTTCACCCTCTGCACAGGAAGGACCTCAGCAGTGACTCTGTGCACCCAACGACTGAGCTCCATCTTCTGCAAGTAACCACCATGTAATGCTGACAACTTTTTCTGTTGCTGCAGCTGGAGCTCAGGTTATCCCTTAGTCTTACACTTTAGTACCTTGTCAGACCACAGCAAACTCGCAGAAGCAGATGCCCAGCCACTCACCTTCTCCCACATTACAACTTTCCTCCCATGGGGAAGGGCCGCTGGTGGTCCCCCATCCCAACCCTCATCCATCTAGCACAGGAACAAATTAATCACCGTTAATAGAAACAGACAAAAACCAAAAAGAGGCTCTGCCTGGACCAGAGCAGTGCGAAAACCCATCCTATGCATTAGAGGAAACCTTCAGCAACTTGCAGTAGGCATTTAAATCCCCTAGCTCATTATTAGTGATTACCTGTAATTTTACCTTGAGGGCGTCTATTTTCTAAAAATAAAATGAAATTATCTTAATGTCTTCATTCTTTGGTTAAACAATAACTTTATCTCTTGGGAACATCTGTCTTTAACAGCCTGCCTAATGGGTGTTTCATTCCGAGATGTCCCAACTCCTGTTAGAGTTCACACAACTAAGTGCTAAGGTGTTTTTGCAAGGTGTTGAGCCAGTTCTCGCCCAAGTTCTGTTGTCTGAAGCAGACAGGAACAGCAGCCAGAGACCTGCCTTTAGAAGGAGGCCCATGCATCACGCCCACATGGGCAGTTAAAAAATGTAACCAAATAATTGGGCTGAAATGCACAGCTTGATTTGCTTCCTCTGCACAAAGATCTGTGAGGCGTTTCTAATTGGAACCTGTTCTGCATTTGGTGAGCACCGAATGCACCAACCTCCAGCTCCAGAAAGGCAAAGGTGCTGTCACTGCGAGGTGCCAGCCTGTGCATTATGGGGGTGTCGGTGATGAGGTCCTTGGTCACTGCTGAGCCTCTCTCTGATTATTATGCTGAGTGATCACAGTGGCAACGTCTCCTGACATAGTGTCACGAAGAAAACACCTGGTGAAGGGGAAAAAGAAAAGCAGCAACCATCAGCACAGCATCTTTATTTCCTTGCATTTCCCCTTGTGAGGTGCTCCCTCCCCTCGGGCCCAGGGACCCCGCAGCTCCCGACGGCTGGGGAAAGGATCCGGCCTCCGAGTCCCTCGCTGGGCTCCTCGGAAAAGCAGTTCGGGTCGCCTCAGGGACTGGGGGTGAACGGAGCAGCGGCAAAGGAGGGAAAGAGGGAGGCTCAGAAGCCGCGGCCAGGTGCGGGCTTCCCACAGGTGCCAGGAGGCTGCAGTGCCCCATCCGCCGCGATCTTCCCCCAAAAGAAGTCGGGGGTGATGGAAGCGACCCCGAAGGGGAGAGGGAAGCGCGCTCCCTCCCGCCGCCCCGTCTCAGCGCGGGTCCCGCCCCCGGGGAGCGGCTGCGCTCCCCTCGCCGGGCGGGCGGCGTGCAGCGGCAGCTCCGAGGTAATTATTAATGGCCGTGCCCACCGGGGAGGGGGGGGAAGGGGCGAAGTTAGGATAAAAGGGGGCGGCGGGGGGCCGGGAGGAGGGAGCTGCTGTCGCGGAGCCCCGCCGGGAGCATGGCCCCTCCCCAGCCGCTGCTGCTGCTGCTGCTGGCCGTGCTCGGGCGGCCGCTGCTCGGGGCACCGGGGCAGGGCGCGGGCACCTGGGCCCGCTTCGCCCGCCTGCCCTACCCGCAGGACCAGCTCTTCCTCCAGGACACCTTCCCCGACGGCTTCCTCTGGGGCGCGGGCAGCGCTGCCTACCAGACAGAGGGCGGCTGGCAGCAGGGTGGCAAAGGGGCCTCCGTCTGGGACACCTTCACCCACCGCCCCACCACACCTGCAGGCTCTGTCCCGCCGGGTCCGATGGGCGGTGATGTGGCCAGTGACAGCTACAACAACGTCTTCCGTGACATTGAGGGGCTGCGGCGCCTGGGGGTCTCCCACTACCGCTTCTCACTGGCCTGGGCCCGGCTGATGCCCAACGGCACGGCACCCATCAACCCCGCTGGGCTGGCCCACTATGGCCAACTGCTGAGCCGCCTGCGGGCGCTGGGCATAGAGCCCGTCGTCACGCTCTACCACTGGGACCTGCCACAGGGCTTGCAGGATGCCTTTGGTGGCTGGACCAGCCCCGTCCTGCCTGAGCTCTTCCGCAACTACGCCGAGCTCTGCTTCCGGCATTTTGGTGGGCAGGTCCGCTACTGGTTGACCATGGACAATCCCTACGTGGTGGCCTGGCATGGCTACGGCACGGGGCGGCTGCCGCCCGGCGTGCAGGGTGGCCCACGCCTTGGCTACCGCGCGGCACACCACCTGCTGCAGGTAAATGGCGGGCGGCCGGGGCGGGCGGTGGGAAGAGGCCTTCTCCTCCCATCAGAGGTGCTGTGGTGACTCCTCGGCCCACGACTGTGTCAGCAGGATGGGTTCCCTGGGCAGCTGCTGGCCTGGAAACTAGATTGGTCTGGAATGAGGGCTGGGAGTGGACCTTCTCCCTGATGGTAGGTGGACAAACAACACAGGCCATGTAAATTGGAGGCACAAACTTTGTATTTGCAGTTATCTTAAGGTAATGGCAAAACACAGAGTTAAAACGGTCTCTGTATGCCATAGAAATGTTTAGTTCTGCCCTCCAGCACTTGCACGTGCTGTTCGCGGTGGGTTAGAAGAGACTTTCGGCTGTGCCAGTTCAGTGTTGGCTTGCAGAGGCTGTGGAAATACTTAACACAAGTGCAGAAGGAATTCAAGCATTTGGTGAAAAAAAGTCTTACTGAGTTAATGGAGATGGTAGAGGTGGCTGAAATGTCATACCAAAAGATACTCTTGGAAAATAACTGTCTTTTTTGACAGTGTGAACACTTTTTGGGAAAAAAAAGACCCTCCTCAGCTAGAGTAGTAAGTGGCTTAAATACTTTGCTATAACTAATTTTTATGTGGTGTATTTATATATAGTATAATTGTAACATGTACTGGAAGCATTTGTGGATTCTCAGGGAGAATTAAGCAAGAGTGTGTACAGACCTTTTCACCAACAGGGTGAAGTCTGTGGTCTGTCTAGCTGGAGGGATGAGGCACTGAGGTATGATCTGTCGTACCTTGGTGCACGCTTACAAGCTCTGCTAATGTTCTTCTGCTCAACGCGCTCTTACTGGCAAGAGTTGTGTTGTAGAGTATCATACATGAGATGAGAACAGCGAGAACACATCCAACACATCTTACTCAACCTTCTGCCACTTTCCTGCATTACCTTTGCATTGTTTAGTGGTACAAGCATTTTCAGGCGGGGAAGATGCGGGCAAGATACCAGATGGCACTGAAATTCCTGGTCCTGAAACCTTTAAACTCTTCAGCAGCCCTTAGGGTGCATTTGGCCAATTTTAACACTGGGATCACTCAGTTCAGTGAACTAAGCAGATAAATGAGTGAAGCTGTTCCTAAATTTCATCACTTGCAAGATTAGTGACAAATATTTCAGCAGGGCTGCCTCACCTAACGTCTTTATGCCTTTCACAGAGTCGCTGAATAGCCATCAGTGTGTTATTTGGTACACTTTGCACAGTTGTTCTGAGGGCAGTGGGACTGTGCACAACGGTAAGGGCTGTCAGCTTGGTGCCCGGGGTGCAGAACCTCGGGAGCTGAAGCTTTGTTTCTCTCTCCCTACAGATGACATGCTACAGAAATCATTAAAGCTGCAAATGTGAGTACTCAGGTTGTCAAAAGGAAGATTACCTTGGAATCATTACTTCAGCTCCAAGGGTGGTAGGCTTACTGAGATAGAGTTTTAATGTTGTCTGTCACTTTATTTTTTCTCTGAAGTGCTGTGCAAAATGAACAGTTAATGAGGCAGTTCGTATTCTGTGTGGTTCTCCCTTCCACCCTTTGTTCAACTTGTAGCTTTAGACTCAAGTTAATACAGGAGAACAGAAGAATAACACCACTTTTGTCCTTGGCTTTTCCACAGTGCTGTCTGTCCTAAGTATTAATATCCCGCGTCACCACGGTATCTGAGTCTTTCATAACCTGCAGCATATGAAAGCACTGTGAAGAAGGAAAGTGCTTTTTCTATTTATCAAAGGAGAAACCAAGGCACAGACTTACCTAGGCACTGTAGAAAGTATAGTTAAACCAGGAAAATTTCCCAATACTTGGTTTAGCGACAGAATCTCAGTGTTTTCTCCTACTCACCATTGTTCAGCTTGTTCACAATTAGCAAACATTTCTTTTTGTGCAGCAGTATAAGGCAGCAAGGTATCATTGTTTTTTTCCACATTTCACGAATGAGGAACTGAACCACAGACGCAGCTAAGACTGTAAGTGTCCACTGGTTGTTAGTGCCTTTTTCTTGGCATGCGATTTTTTTTTTTATTGATCAGTTGTGCTTTCTGATCTTCTACAAGTCTGATCCCAAAATCTCATATTGTTCACAGGGAAAGTAAGGGATGTGGAGTTTGTGGAGAAGAGCTCCGATCTGTGACTCCTCCAGGCTGGAGTCTTTAGCAGAGGCAGAGCCTTGAGGACAGAAGAGTTAACAGCTCCAGCATTGTCATCCTCTTTTTCCTCCTGTGTTACTGTAACTTATTCATATTAGGCTTTTCAACTTGTGCAGGCAATGAGGTAGGAAGCTACAGAGTATTGCTTCTTTGACTACACAGCCTGAGATCCATAGAGAAGGTGCATGTAATCTTGTAATGAAAGATATAATAACACCACATATGGTAAAAACATTGAATTACATTTCTGTGTGCAAATTAAATTTTCCTCTTACATAATTCTTGAGTGATTGACTTTACAACTTGAATAATGTTTTTTAATGGGTGTGGGGATGTGCATATAATTTTGTAGGTGACTTTGGTCGGTTATTCTCAGGAGCTCACACAGCCTTGGCTTGTATCAGAACAGTCATCGTTGCTCTCCTGCTTCATCACATGGCTTGGAGGATGAGCACAGCATCAGTGCTGCAGGGAGATCCATTCCTCACAGCTCCATCAGTAAAGATGAGTTTGTATCATCCTGCATAAAAATACCCTTTCAGCAGCCCAAACTTTTTGCTGCTTGTGTCTGCCATTACCTGAAACATCCAGTCCCATGCTTCTTCCTAATCCTCTTTCTTTCTCTATCGTGTTCTTATCTCCTTTTTTTTTATCCAGCAAAATTGAGCTTGCAGAATGTGTTTTTTTTTTAAAAGGTAAAACATATCTCATAAATGTTTGGTTCTCAGCAAATGAGCAGACTAACTCTTAATATGCATGTTTCTGGCATTTTTTTCCTTATTTATAATATGCAGACAGCTTTAAATGTCTTCTTTCTGCATTTATTCAAATCAAAGACCCTCAGGAGTAGAAAGCTTAATAGCTAGTGAAATAGTGAAAGCTGATGTCTACTGATTTATTTTACTGGACACTAATTAAATTAAGGGAATAAATAATTTTGTTTGAATTCTTGAAAATTCAACAGATGTGAAAGTGGATTTTGGGCTCTGTCTCTTTGAATGAGTTATTTATTATCTGAATAAATAATCAAATAAGGCTCTGATTCAGTTCAGGTTGTTCAGTGTTGGTGAAAACAGGGCAGTGAAGTTTAAATTTGACTTGAATGGATTTCATCTCATTGTCTTGCACTTTTTAATTACGTTTCATTTTTCCACAGCTGAGTCATATCAGACTCTGAATGGACAGAATAAAAAAGTGTGTCACTTTTCATGAAGACTAAATAATAATAATGTGAAAACACATGTAAGAAAAACATTTTGAGGATGCATCCGTAGTTGGTTGTTGAGGGATGCTGATCAGTGTTTGCTGAAAACTTCACCATTTTACGGTATTTCCACTGGCACTTGTGTTGCTTTTGACATGCACTTCAAACCTGCTAAGAAATAGAGGAAGCCATGCACATTTATTCACAAAACAAATTGGGTAGATCAAGTACAGGTCATAAAGGTTGGCATTCTCTTTGAGTCAACAGACAGAAAATGTCATGCCAGCAATCTGTCACGTATATGATGCATCTCTTGTTGAGGGAGGTCATTGTATTATGTTCTGTTTTTTGCAAATGCATTTTTTTTCATTACTGATTCACAGTACATTGTCTGTGTTGAACATACTTGGATTTACTCAATATAAACAGCATTTGCAGAAACAGAAGAACACTTTGTTTCCCCAAAGAAGTGAGTGGAACTGCTGCTTGGAAACCAATCACGTAGCAACAGAATACTGATTTCCCTTCCCTTCCAAAACAAAAGGTAAGTACACTTTCGCTGACCTTCACTGCTAAACCTAATAAAGTGTCAATAATTGCAGCACAAGAGGATGGTCTTTTCTTGCTGTGTGTTGTTTCTTTCAGCATGCAGACAGCCATCAAACTTTAATTTAGTGCAAAGGGAATGATTTTGGATTTTCCTGAAAGTAACTCAACTCACTGTAGTTATAAAAGAACATACAGATTATTTTGGTTTTAGAAAAAAATAATAATTGTAAACAATACCATTTTTTTTCCTGTTCTTGCTGTTGTAAGAGTTAATTCAAAGAACAAAAAACAAATTGGTTCTTTTTCCAGTTCTGAATATCAGTCTTTTTTTTCCAGTTGGGTAGTATACGTATATTTGCAAATAATTTACTGCAGTAGTGATTATGCTAATCACCAATCATTTGAATTAAGTAGTTTTCAAATGCCAGAGATGACAAACAACTACAGTCAAACCATACAGCAAATTCAAATCAGATGCTGCAGTTTTCTGTGCAAATAGCTAGGAATGTTTATGCTATGTTCACAAATTATAAAAGTTGACATACATTCCTGAAGCTTTAATCTTCAAAAAAATAATAATTGAGTTTCATTTTCAAATGTCGTAAGCAGGAGTTTGTCTTTCACTGATACTCATTTTATTAAAATTACCTCCAAAGGTAGAATATATGACTTTCCTCTTCCCTTTTCTACCTGATTGCATACACATTTGCTAAAGGAATGTTGTTTTCAAATGTTCTGCTGTAATAAAAGACAGTTTATTATCTTTAAGGAGTACTTTGATGCTTAATTAAGAAATATCAGGACTACTTGGAGAATGATGTCACAGAAGTAAGAGTGGACTCCCTCAAGTGTAGGCGTTCTGTAACATGAAAAGCTTTTTAGAGACTATAGAAAATGTTCCTAAAACTCAACAGACGGGACCTAGAAAGGCTGTGAATCTGTGTTTAATTCTTCAGACAGCCCTGAATCTGTGTTTTAACATCTCATTTTAAGTGCCATGAGCCTGAATTTTAATTGTTGCAATAGCAGTTGCTGAAAGTACCTAGGTGATATTTCTGGTTCCTACCCAAGGTAATCTAGTAAGCTTCCTTTTTAAATACCATGCTTTTCATTTAAGATCAAAGTTTTTATTTAATACGTTGGTCAGGGCTCTGCTCGGTGCCAGAAAGATAATGAGCACTGATTAACAACAGCTTAATATAGATAAGGGCATTCAGACAGGCAAAAAGAAATACCACATCTTACAAGGTTTCATTGGGTACATGAGTGTAAAGCTGTCTGCTCCTTGATACTCTTTTATTTCCTGTTAATAAGGCCCCAGAAAATCAGATGGATTCTTGGTTTTTTTCTTTTCAACTTATTTCCTCAGTTATAAGAGATCCCGTGCTTGTTACAGTTTTGAGGGATCAGAAGTGAAGCATATGGAAGGACTCCTGTTACGACGCATTGTTTGTATGACAAACTTTTCCAATTTTCACTTCATCTTCTACGGAAGGTTTCCAGTAGTGAAGGTAGTTGATGGATATAGTTCCTACCCACACTTAAGATATTGTTGGGACTTGATAAAAATAGCTTTGTCTCAGTTTTTGCAGAATGAGATGTGTATTTTAATTTGAGATAGCTTAAGTCCCCACCTTTCCCTTTTGACTGAAGGCAAGGAGCTGTTATTGCTTTCCCATGGCAGGGTCAAGTAAAAGAAGCCTCTATTTGGCAACTGTCAGCAGATGAAAGTGCAGAAACAGTCTTTTCAGCTGAAAGTGACTTCTGTGAGGAAGAAATGCTCTCTGGCATTAGAAAGTTGCTTCACTCATCACATGCCCATCTTCTAGAGGGTCAAATTCTGATTTCTCTTGCTTTGGTAGAAGGAATTGAGCAATTACCTCAGCTTAGTTTCTCACATTTATTAACTCTTTGAGTAACAGCATCTCCCTCCCAGTCTGCTCTGAGGAACCAAACATTTTTATCCCTTGTCTTTACTATTTCTTTAACTAGACATAAATACAGGCAGTGAATATGTCTATATAGCCAATAGTACCACTACCAAGCAGCAAGCATGAGGACAATAAATAGCGAGCACTGCATCCTGTGGTGATTTGGAGACATTACATTTTAAGTATTTTTGATGACTAAGGTACTCGCCACCCATGCTCTCCCTGGCCAACTCCACCAGTTTTATTGTTCAGCATGACACTATATGGTATGGAATGTCCCTTTGGCTGTTTTGGGACAGCTGTCTTGGTTCTGTCCCCTCCCAGGTGCTTGTGCACCCCCAGTTCCTCACTGGCAGAGCTGCGTGAGGAGCTGAAAAGTCCTTGACTCTGTGTAAGCATTGCCGTACTACTAAAACATTGATGTGTTATCAACATTATTCTCATCCTAAATCCGAAACATGGCGTCATACCATCCACTGTGAAGAAAATTAACTCTACCCCAGCCAAAACCAGGACAATAAGATTGCAGAAAGTATCTCAGAATGTTTTGGAAATTAGTGAAATAAATAGTGGACAGATATCTGAGGGAGAAGGTGACCCATGGAACATGGCCATGAATATATGAAAGACTGGCTTCTGGAGGAGAAACAGAACTGTTTCTGCACTTGAAAGAAAATGTGCCAGCAGAAAGAGAAGGTGGATTGTCAAGGAAGAGGAGTAACTGGCTTAGCACAAGAGGAGAAATATGTGTTGGCCACAGCCAGGGACTGGAGCTTTCAGATGAATGGGATGAGTACGAGACAAATGGTTACAAGGATGTAGAAGAATTATATTCACACCAGTGGTGTTCTCTATAAATACTTCTAGGCATAAATATCAATGAAAGGAAGAAAATTTGGAGTTAAAGGACAATATGCACTCACAAAAAGAAAAAAGGATAAAAATTCCATATCAATAAAATTAGATCGGCTATTGGAAAACATTGGTAGCCCGTGGAGAACATTGATAGCCCCTGAAGGGCTGTGTTTCTGGAATGGCTTTTCAGTGTTAATGATGGGAACAGAAAATGTAAGACAGCTTGAACACTTTGAGAAATGACACTCCTGATGCATTTCATGGCAGTGGTGGCAGGACTTGTAAACCTGTATTCTTTCTCTTTGCTTGTAAATTCATAGCAGAATGATATATGACACCATTTTAACTCTGGAAACATAATTCTGTGGAAGAAAAGTTGAAATACAGTATGTATTAACTGTGAACATAGTTTGTTGAGGATGTTGGTGATAGCAGCTTACTTCTGGCTGCTGTAACAGCTTAAACAGTATTCTGAGAGCACAAAACACTCAGAAAAAAACCACAATCCTGGCCTTCTATATTATGTTTGTGGTATATCACCCTGGAGATTTGGCAGGAAGGGTCCTTCTAGATGCACACTGGGGTAAGAAGGACAAAGCAACTGAAGAGTCTCTGAAGCATATTTGTGTTGCTTCATTTTTATGCGTGTTTAGTCTGGGAAGAAAAGAGCATTCTGTGCAATGGAAAACTGCAAGAGTTGAAAGTTTAGTTTTGTTTGGATTCTGAACAAAAAGATATTCCAAATTCTCCCAGTTACTGAAATCCTTACAGATGCTGTTTACAACAGCTTGTGTAGGAACTGAGGGAATGGGACTGTGGATGGTTCCGGTGCTGCCGGGCAGCTGGGGCTCTGCTGCTTCTGTATGAGGGGAAACACAGGGTTTCCTGCACGTCTCAGGATCCGGCCAGACTGGGAACCTGAAAGGTTGGGAGTGCTGCGAGGCACCCTGCAGTGTCCTTTTGAACAAGAGGTTGAGCCATGCACATTTCCAGTGAGCTATCACTTCGATTTGCATGACTGTTTTGATACTTGCGCTTTAGGTCATGGTAACAGTTGAGCTTTGAGTTCTATTTTACTCAGCTTAGCACACCTCTAAAGACAGCTGAATCATTTAAAATTGGCCAGGAGAGATTACACTGTGGGAATGCCTTGTTATTTTGTAAGTCCAGCAGTCAACCCAGAAACCTTTTTGTAGGTTAATCAGTTTAATGTCCTTACTAAAGGCTGGAATATGTTGGCACCACTGGGATTATGTCTTGCCATACAAGTTTACAAGCTATTTGCTTTACAGTTGGGAAGATAGTAGCATCTGTTTGTTTTGATCCCACTTCTAGAAAAGACAGCAAATATTTGGGTGGGAAGAGGGGACGAACTTGGAGCTGTTCACATGCTCTGATAAGAGCTTGCTGTGATTTTCCAGTGCCTTTTCCTCAAAGTCAGCTCTTTTCTTGTTCTTTTGAATATGTAACAGCTTCACTGGATCTGTTGTTTTCCAGAGCTGAGGGCAAAGTTTACTCGATTTGTTTATTTAACTTTCAACATTTTAAGTAATAATCTCATCTTTGCTGCAGGCATGTAACGAACATAGTTATTGATTAATTATTCTAATTTTATTTATTTAACTCAAATATATGTAGAAATGATAGAATTAAGCAGCATTTATTTTCTTTTAAGAATGCAGATTAGGAATATATTGCATCGTCAGGCTGAGTGATTATTTTTTGTTTTATGTTGTGTAAGTAATAAAATTTAACTTAAAAGTCAATCCAATAATTCTGACCTCAGGTTTAAAATGAAGGCTCATCTGGCTTATGATTGCTTAGTTGTAACACACTTATTTCATTCTAACTTACTTTTCCTGTTGTAGCACAATGTCAGTTTGGGTACAAGCTGTGTTAGAACAGTCCAGGCTGGTAATCAGACTGAAAGGCACCCCAGCAGAGCACCATCACCAGTTGTGTATTCCACGAAGAGGCAAAACCCAGCCAGAAGGAGTCACAACAAAAGCATAGGGTGATAGGAAAGGGGATTGTTAGGAAAATGGTCAATGAATGAGGAGTTGAGGAAATGTGAGATGATGGGTGGTGAGTTGAAATGCAGGGGGATGTGTTTAGGAGAAAGTACTGCATTTTTGTGTGCATACTTAGCACTGAAAATTAAACTTGATCTGAAATGAGATGGCCTGGAGTCCCCCAGAGGTAAGCCATTCTCTGGTTCATTTTTATTTGTAAATTTCATAGGAGTTTTTCTGGGGGAAGCTGGCTGGTGATTTAATGAAATCAGAAACCATGCTTCACAGCGATGGAACCTAAATCCAAGATCCTGTCTTGGCTTCTGTTCTTCCACTTGTTGTCTTCCCATTTTCACCAGCACTGGGAGGTGGGGAGCACTGAACAGCCAGAAAAAAGAGGGAGAGTTGCTGCGTTAAGGCAGAACTTTTCAAAGGAGCTTGAGGAAAATTAGTGAGAAATGAGTTTTCCTTAAACGTCTTTGGAAAATCCTGTCACTTTCGAGCAGATATGTAAATTATCAGGTTGAACAGATGTATTCCTTGAAGAATGTGTGTATTCTCATATTCATGTAGGACCTCAGCCATTCCAAGTGTAGGTAGGACCTTGGAAATGCACTGAAGGAACTCTTGAACTCAGTTTCCCTTCCCAGCCATGAAAATGCCTCTTATTTCGATTGTGAGGGGACGATTTGGCTACAACAAGCAGGGCAAGGAACAGAGCTGCAGGAATATGGTTGAACTGCAGTTTTGCTTCCTAACAATATGCTCGGTACAATCAAAAAGCCCTTCCTTCTTTTCCTTTTTGTTACCTGTCATTAGTGCCTCCCATCATGCCAGCTGGCCTTTTTTCAGATTCCTAATGCCACCTGTTTTCAGAAAGTAGTGTCATTTAATTAGAGCAAGTGAGAAGGATCTAAAATCTGTGCAACTGGAATTTGCTGACTCATTGAAGTATTTGAGAGAGATACATCAGTTTCCCAAAGAAGGTGAGAACTAGGGGAAATAAAAGTCCATCATTTTATTTTTACTTTGCCATGGCAGTTCTTACTTTCCCATTTTGTTGTTGTGTTATTGAAAATTTTCCTTTTGATACAGTGAGTCAGTCAGTCATTTCATACACTGATTTCTGTATTTCTTCATTGGATGAGTGCCCACTGCTTCAAATTGGGTCAGTTTACCCTTGTGAAATTGCTGTATAACCTGCTGCAGTGTGACTGATTTCTTGAAGCTGCAGATTGATGTCTTTTATTCTTTGATGAAAGAAATAAAACAGTCTCAGAGCTGTCAGGACAGAGTTCTTGCACCATGAGTCCTTGTGTCTCATATTCATAGCTGGGCTGCTTGTGCCGCTTTTGTGTGAAACTGTAATTACTCAGTCATTTATCCCACTCCCTTACACTATTTCTGGCAAATAGGAGAGTGGTACTTGAAGGAGGCAGTTGCTTAAAAGGGAGGAGAATTGCAATAAAAGTAGCAACAAATTGGCACGTTTCTTCTCAGAGTCTGGATATCAGAACTAGCAAGCTGTAGCACAGAGCAGCTAGGAAATGGTATTTTTTCCATAGCATATCTTAGGGTAGTGATATAGAAACCATTTCAAAATTGGTTGTTGGTAAAATGGTTATAGGAGCAGCATTGTAGGGATACTGGCTTGTGAGATCTGATTTTGGGTGTTTTGGCCTAGTGGTCAGGAAGGAGTTTCACCCAAGTTATATTGTCAAGGAACAGCGATAGTTCTCGTTCAGCCTCAGTTTTCCCTTCTCTCTGTGACACGGAAGATGGCCAGGTTCCCAGGTTCATTAGGGCATTTTGTCTAAATAATTTCACTTCAGCTGCAAGCCTTTAGGATTCTCATGATATCTTTGTTGTCTCCTGTTTTATTCCTGTGGTTCCTTGTGACATTTGGAGAATCTGCGTGGTTTTCCTTACATTAAAAGATTTCAGCATTTGTTTTGTGGCTCACAATGTCATAAACGTGAGAAAGAAGAGTTGAGTAGCGGATGCTGCTGTGTAGTGTCTATGCTATCACAGGCAACTACACTTGGTGATCCAGCTTTTTGCTGATGGACTGTTCATTTTGTGGGAGTACTTCTGGGGGAATAATTTTAGGAATGAAATGAGTATAGAGGTATGAAACAAAGAGAGGAATTGGAAAGGGCCAAACGTGTTGGAGCATCATGTTCCCAATGTGAGAAAGGGCCTGGAGAGTCTGGAAACAGACTTACGGGGCACGTTCTCATAGGGGATAGCAGACCTTAGACATGACCTATTTAAGCATATGGGGGAAAAAGTTACACTGGCAGATATGAAGAGAAAAGGGAGTCAATTGGTATGTCAGATCTGTAGAGAAATTTACCAAAATTATCTGTCATAGAACAGGGCTTTGCGTGACACTAACATTGACATTGGACATAGATAGAATCAGTAGCAATGACAGCTGTCCAAAAAGCTGTCCCAGGCAGACTCATTTTTTCTTGATACATCACTGGTTGTATAATAAAACAATTTCAGATTTCTAAATGGCTGGTGCAAGCAGCTGAAATCTTACGGGGGTATTAGAGGAGAAACTCATAGACCAAGATACATTGCAGGAGACAGTCTTCATTTGGAATGAGACTTTCTGCAGTGTTTCTCTTTTCTGGTTAGAAGGCTTTTAGTGGTTTTCCTGTACTCAGTCAATAAAACACAGCACATCTTGTTTCATCATGAAACATGAATAACAAAGCATTTTTATTTGGCTCATTTTGCACGAGGATTTTATACTAGATGTTGGAATCTGCCCTGAAATGGTACTGACCCTCCTTGCCTGTCCCTAATATTAATATGCAAAAGAAATGGGTTCTTGAAAGACATCAAAACTGAACTCCATCTTCTTGCTAAATTCAAATACTTGGGCAAAGCATTGCTACTAAATAGCAGCTTTCATTTTTATAGTATTTCTCCACATGTTGGATTCCTCCACTCATAGTAAAGTTACTGCTTATCCTTATTACCTCATCCTATCTGACAAATAATTCCTTGTCTTAAACCCATTCCCCATGACAGCTTCATTATCCTTATCATTGGCTATTTTTGTTTCTCCTCGTTCCCAGCACAGAGGATTATCTTCCCTTCAGTATTTCCTTGCCACGTTTCCTCTCAGGAGGTAGCCAGAGCCCCTGGCTCTTGCAAGATTGCAGATCTTTCGGGTATTTCTCAGTATAATCTGCTCTTCCTAAGATGCTTGCTGTTCTTTGGCTGAACACTTACACAGTTTTGGTTAAAGAAAGAAGGATGATCTTGTATTGATGACAGACGGTTTAGCTGAGAGCCTGGATTTCTGAATCTGCTAGGAAGAGATAGAAAGGAAAACATAGTATTTTTAATGATTAATTATCATATCTTAGGAGCTAGGATACTGCATATGAGGGCCAGAGAAGAGAAGAAACATTAAACGAAGGAGATCTAGATTTGTGTTCTGAGAGGCTTTTCTCATGTTTCAGTATTTTTTATGGCGGTGACCATGTAAAAGTGCACATGTGAAGAATGACTGATTTCAAGCAGAGGAGTCTTAAGAGTAGTGCAAGTTCCCTGGATGCTGTGTCCTGAAAAGGTGTCCAGTCTCAGTGCTAGCTGTATGTTCTCTCCCCATCTCCGCCTTCACCTTTTCTCTAGCCAACCTTCTGTGCTTGACTTTTGTGTTTCTTGTTGCCACAAATCACTGAATGATGGCCTTCTTTTTGTCTTATAACAGGAGGATAGAATAGATTAATATGACACTTTGCAGTTTAAATAAGAAATATGTTTAAATAGGGTCACTTACAAAGTTATACATTTTTTTTTTTCAGCAGGTAGCAAAAAGAAAACTCTAGATGTGTGGCTTAAAGCCCATGAGAAATTTCAGTTGTGGACTGGGAAGGAACTGAATACAACTTGTAATTCGTGTTTGCTCAGAGACAGGTGAGGGACTCACATCTCACATTCATAGGAACAATCAGTGAATGGAGAATACCGCAATTCAAAAATAACATAAAAAATAGCTTGTTATGGCCAATTAGGTGGAGGTGACTCAGACCGAAAATCAGGCAAAGTTGAAAACCAGGACTGGTAACACGTACAGATGACAACTTAAAATGATTATTCATTTGAAAAAAAAATCAAAAACAAAACAAAAAAAACAGCAAAGCTCATCTTTTCAAGTTGAAACTGATCCCATTTAGAGATCAGTATGATGCCTGAAGGGTGGAATATCCCACGTTTATGTGAGGGGCTTTCACATTTTTATGTGGAGGAACTTACTCTGGAACTTCTTCAACAGATGAGATGGGTTGGACAGCCTGAACCATTGCAGTGATTCTTATAGTTTGTTATTCTTCTACATATGTGAAAAACCCACTGCTTTCTTGGTCCCCATATTGTGTTTCTGGTAAGATTAATTACTGACCCCACTACTGAATAATTCACTATTTTTTTGTGCTGTGACTATGCATAGGTTTGGGAAGCACCAGCCCAAACCCTCAGTTTTGTGTCTCAAAATGTTTGAAGGCTAAAGCATGAAGAGCAGAAGACATTTAGGCAGTGTGTATCATTCTGGAGTATGTCCAATGGAACCATTGCAGTTCTGCGCTGCTTTAATGACACTGCCAATATGTGCTGAAAAACAACGTAGATTCTTGGAACTGTAGTGTGATGTGGTGATTTGGATACAGACAAATGCCCTTTCTAGCTGGAAAAAAATTGACTTCTTTTTACTAACTGTCAAGTGGATGGGTTAACTGAAGAATAGTTTGTGAAATATGCAAGTAATTTTTTTTAGCAGCTTGTCTCTTCCAGGCTGAGGATGCAGGAGGGCAGGCAGGGACAGTGTGTCTACTCAAGGGTGGATCCAGCCAGTGCAGAAATGGTACTTCACTTGTCAGTTGGCCACTAGCTCTGGATCTACTTTATGGTGCTAACAGGAGAGCTGGATGGAGATTAGAGCTGGCAGAGTCCCCATGTTCACTTTTTTGTATAGCATGAAGGTAACTTATTGGTATTGGCACTGGGTGCAGCTGGGATAATCTTCAGCCTGCAAAGATTATCAATAGCAAATTATATTTATCCAACATCTGAAAACACAATGTTAAACTACCTGGGGTTCATCTCCCCCCAGAGTTACCACTGTCAGCAGCAGGGTGTTTTGCTAGCTTCAGAGAGGAGAAAATGAATCCTGCCCCACAATTTACCAGCGTCACCGTGCTGTCTTCCAGGCAGTGCTTCCATCAGCTGTGAGACATAGTTTGGCATCTGCTTTAATTTTCAGGACTTGGCTTTTCAACAGCCGTTATAAAATGTGGTCTGGTGTAAAGATATTTCCCTTCAAGTGGTGTGGCAGCATTCCCAGTGATCCCAGAGGGAAGAGTAGCGAGGACTTGTTCTCCAGCTCTGAGCCAGCTGTCCACTGGGCTGACCAGGGGTGTAGCTGTATGCTCTTTTGCTCTGCACCACAGCTAGTGAGTGAAGACACTGACTAAGCTGTCCTTGGCTCCCTGCAAAACTTTGACATAGAGATGCATCATTTCAAGTGGTGGGTCAGGAGCTTGAGAGTAACACAGCTGTGCTGTCTCAGGGCTGGTGATGGCCAGGTAGGCACCTCTCTCTCACAGGCTGTGGAATTGACACAAGGGAGAATAATCTTGAGCTAATTGCTTGAGCTAATTTTAGAGCTAATTTTAGATATATTCAGCAGACATGAAGAGAGGCGGAGTCGATGACGGAGGGGGGGGAGTTCTGGAAGACTAGTTCAAAAATTGGCTTGAAGTACTTTGTGCTCCTATGACTTCTCAGATGGTGAACTGTGCCCTGCGATCTGGATCATACGCAGGTTTTGCCTGAACCTTACTTATTTCAGACATGTGATATCTTCTGCAGATTTATGAGGAAATCCTTTGTCTCGTGCTCTCCCCTGTTTTTCCTGAGCACTCAGCTGAGTCTAAGTATGATCACATTGAACACTGAGATTCATAGACAGGAAGGTTAATGAGGATGAGACTTTGATGGAGATAACTACAGGTGCAGAGGGCCAAAACACTGTGAACTTATGGCATCAAAGTCAAGCCAGACCCATCTGTTAGCTGTCTGTGATAACTGGTTGTCTAGAGAAAGAAAAGAAGATAAACCTAATCTCTATTTCAGTAGGACAGTTGAAATGTCTGTATCAGATGATGTTTCCAGCAGAGATGAGGAGTTGTCTTACTGGAACATACACCTTGTTTACCTGAGCAAGAGCACTGGGAGAGGATATACTTGCTTTTTATGAATAGAACAATGGTAGAAACAAGTGAAAGAAAATAACTGTCTGACGTTTTGGTACAAGAACCAAAGTGTTTACATTGAACATGAATAAACTTAACCCAAAAATTGTTAAAAAAATTGGTAACCATTTGTGAAGTGTGACTGTGCAGTAGTCTTCCAGAGAAACAGTGTGAACAAAATACCTACCCAACATCAACGTCAATCTGGGTCAAGTTATGAGTGGATTTGTGTCATATATATGCCCATGGGAGCAAAGTGGTGCCCTTGAGGTTCTTAAATTTAGAATCCTGATTTTCTAATCCCTGGCAGATAGTAGACACAGGATCGTAAAGGTGATAATGACTTTCCAGTGAAGTATTTTCTGTATTTCTGTGAAAATTCTCTGGTCAGAACTGTTTCACAGTAAGACGACTCATCACATTCTCCTGGAATATTATATAATTTAACAAAGCTTTTCCAGTGCCTTGCTCAGAACATTTTATACTTCTATGTGAAATCCTTTGTTGGATCCACAGTGAAAATGCAACTGATTAACCACCATTCTGAAGGATCCTAGGGAGATTGATATTTAGCAGGACTAACTCCTGGTCTACAGTAGATAAGACTTGTACTTCAAAATCAGGATTCTGCTTTCTTGTCCATTTTTTTGCTGCAGCAGAGTCATCCCCACAGGAGATGTGGTTTTTGGTCTGACCCAGCAGAAAATCCCTGTTAGAGAATCCTGGATTCATTTAGTTTGGGAAAGACCTCTGAGGTTATCAAATCCAACCACGGTCATATGGGTCACTGTCAGTGGGTTCCCAGTGGCTCATTTGGTTATAAGGATCTAATCCATCTAGTGCATTTGGTCATATCCTCATATCCTTCAATTATTTTGTTTCCAAGTATGTACTTAAAATCTCTACTTTTTCTTAAGTATTTCTTTCCAACATCCCTCACTAGTGCAAAGAAAGTGGCTTTTGGTTGCTATAGATAGAGTCTTACATTTCTTCCAAGTGCTCATTTCTGCAGAGATGTTCTTTCTTCTCAGTAAGCCAATAGAATTGTATATGCATGTTTCTTTCAGAATATCGTAGCTCTTCTGCAACAGCATACATTCATGTGTAAAAATCTTCCACTGAAAATCAAAATTCAGCTAATGCAGGGAATACAAATCTCTTCTGTTTCCTCCTTTCCTTTCTTCTTCCTTCTCTGCCTCCCTCCCTTCATCTCAGCAAAGCACCTGGCTTTTTGCACCCTTCTTACCCAGATTCAGATCAACAGCTTTCCATTGATGTTTGGGCAACCAGTTAGTTTGAACTAAGGTTTCATGTAAGCTGTCAATCTGTGAGTTTTTGAATATCTAAAGCATCATACTGATGTAATGTATCTTCTCTTAAATGTGTTTTTTTCAATGTCTTGTGAACGACATTGGCATTGAAGGTGGTGTTGGCGTAACTGTAGCTAATTAAGACCTCTTTTTTGTAGGAGAAAAAATGCCATACAGCTCTGTCACTACCTTATACATCATATGAGATCACTCAGAATGAAAGATTATTTTCCTATTAGATTGTGATGAAAACCACAAAAGATTTCTTGCTTTTGTGGTGTTAAGCTGTTGAAGTATACATCTGCACAGGATCGTATGTGCAACATCAATCTTGTAATTGTCTCCATTTGCTGCATTATAGCCCGAGGTGGTTTTGGAGTACCCAAACAGCATTGTGTTTGGATTAAGGTAATCTGGACACTGCTCTGTAGGAGCACACCTCACGTACCCCAGCTGCTAATCAGCTTCTGGTCCATGGAGTTTTGTAGATAGCGAGTCCTTAGCACCAATTAATTGTTTCTACAGTTCTGTTCTAAAGTAGATGTAGGCACTATGGCTGGAAATTAACCAGCTACATATTATAATTATATTAGGCACGAGGATACACTTAATCTCCTTTTCTATCTAACAAGCCTGGAGTATATGTACGACATCTGGCTGCTTGCATGAGCCTGTACTGCTCTAAAAAACAGACAGGATTTGAAAACAAGTCAGTCACTGGTTTCTTGCTGTTCCTGCCCTCCACTAGTCAAACCTGACACATCTGCTGTTTAGGAGTGGGACTTAGAAATAAGGATCTCTCCAGACTCTGCTTTGAAGTGCCCTCCTTTAAGACAGGTGACATTTAAATGGTAGTGCCTGGTAGTATGGTAGTGAGAGTACAGAGACTGAAATAAAGATTGCTGAAAGAAGGGTAGTTGATTGGTTTTTGTGGCTATATGTATTAAACCAACACATGACCTTTTCTCTATGACTTAGACTAAACGATCACCCTAACTTTTGCTGTTTTCTGCCTTTCTTTCCTTTCTTTCTGTAATGATTGGATAAAAGCTCTCCTCTTACTGTGATTTCTGTCTTGGATTGCTAAGGCTGGGATTGCAGTACATTGATGTAACAGCTCTCCTCCCTATTCTATATTGCATCACATAAAAATATAGGATATACTTAAAAAAAAGCCAACAAAACTTTAGCTGGTATTTTTATGTCACCTTTCCTAACATTTAGCTTCCTAACAATTATCTTAAGATATTTATTCGATATTATGTCAGCCAAACTAGCTAGATTCTGTGTATGCAAACTGATGAAACCTGGCTTAATTTCTACAAATAATCAACAATATGATCATTTTGCTTCTAAAGTAAGAGTTACATAATCTATTGTAAATGTTTCTTGCTTGCTGCAGTTTTCTGTTCTATAAGATTCCACCTAATACCTAAAATGATACTTTTTATTATGTTTGCAGACTGCAAGAATAAAGCAGGAAAACTTTCATTTGTACGCTTTTGAATTAACACTCCTCTTTGTAGCAAAACAAATTTATAAATGCCATTAAACATGCATTTAGAAACAGACATAAAGAGACTTACTCATATCTCAAAAGTGTATTTTCATGATTTCAGTGGGCTTTGGATGAGGTTCTTTATGCTTTTCCCAAATCACAGGAAATATAAATTGAATCCAGTTTAATCTGTGACTGCAGTATAGCTGAAAGCTTGTGGAAAAACTTGAGTAAATACACATAAATTATCCTTGCCTCTGAAGAAATTGAAAAATTCAAATTCTGTCCTTCCTTCCCTCTCTGCAACTGAATGTCCCATTTCGTTCCTCCGTCTCTTACTGATGTCATAACTCTGTTGTTTGAGTCCTTAAAAATGCCATACCCCAAGAGTTTCTCTTGCCCCAGTGATGGGGGACATTGATGAGGCGTAATTACTCGTCCAGTTTCCCACATCTTCCTTTCATAGCCAAACACCATGGATTCAATAACATTAGGAAGAATTATGGCTACTAATAGCGAATGCATCAATTCAGGCTTTTCAGTTAGCCTTACATAGTGATGCAAAGATGGGCAGACAGCTGAGGCATCAGGACTTCAGAGGTTATATGTCGTTGTCCTGTGATTCACCATGTCAGCCTCACAGGGATTGTTGCTGATGTAAAACTTTCAGAGGGAAAAAGTCTATTTTAGGTCCTCTTGGATTCCTTGAATCATTCTAAGATTTTTGGAGAGGTATATGTGCTCTTCCACAGTGTATGTCCTCACAGTCTTGACTTCCCATGATTGCAAGGTCACCTATTTAGAAACCACTAGGACTAGTAAAGTTGCGCACATAGACAAGCATGTGTCATTTGAGAAACCTGCCTAGCCTCCAGTTCAAAGCTTTTGTGTTACATCTGGCCATGCAGATGTCTTGATAATCCATAACATCCCAAATGATACTTAGGTGCTTCCATGTAAAGAACTGAATTGCAAGTGTACATTAATGCATCTGGTGTCTAGTGCTGTGTATGAGCATCTGGAGCTAATTTATATGATGCTGTATCTTGGTGGTAGCAGTAGTGTATTTACTGTGCTTTAAACTCCCACTTTCACTAGTCTGCAAACTGTGAGCTATCATTCCTGAATCCAGCAATGATGTTGTTAATCGTCCTGTAGTTTCTACAGATCAGGACTAAACAGTGGGTCTGTTAGCATTTTTTGTCTGTAGTGGCCTCTTGATAACCTGGATAGGTCTGAGAGGAGTCCTCAATTCTTTCTTCCAGGGTATAGCTATTCCTCAGATTGCTCAGCACTTAGTATTATTCTTCTATTTCGTAGAAATTATGAAGTATAAAATACATAGGTAGAATTACAGCTACAGGATGGAGAGCTAAGTTCAAAATTCCTACAGCTGAAGGGGACCACACAAGAGGAATCCCCATCAAGAATGACACTCAGCCTTCTCTGTTGCAGTTGTTATTGCAGTTTGTTTGTTTTTGCAGTGCACTGTGATCGTTGCTTTTGTGGCTGGGTTTTACAGCCAGCTGGACTTTAGATGTTAGAGAATCCTTTATTATCTGAACAATCATGCAAAAGCTACTCCAAAAGTTACTGGATTAAAGTTAATGTAGTATGCAGTTTCAGTGATTTTTGCAACTTGAGCATTACTTGTAAAGGTGCTGTATAATTGAAATCACACCATTCAATCAGCTCTGTTAAATGTGCACAAAACAGAACAAAACAGAACAATGAGGTAGTTTATAGTGATTGCTGTATATTGGGTATGCATACAAACACAGCTGGATCTCACAGAAACAGTTGCAGACTGATTAGATAAAGGAAAAATTATGTATTCAGATCTGGTAATATAATAATCTAAATAGTTGTCTGAAGATTGAAAACTGGTACCATCGCATATTCAGTGCTTTTCCTGATGACCTGCATTGTGCAACCATCTAGAGGGCTGGATGGAACTTTCTGTTTTATTTGTCAGTGATGCAAGGCTCTAATCTCAGAATGATTGCATTTAATAGCCAAGGTTATAGCAGAGTAAATCAGGTTATCATGTCATCAGTGACTGAGCTAGATTTGGACATGAACAACTGTGGTGAATGGTCTACTACAGCTTGTAATCTATTGACCGCACATACATTGCCTGAATTTATAATTGCCATACCCCTGTATAGGACCAACTGCCTCCCTGTTACCCACTGGAGACGTCTTCCAATTCCTTCTTTGCTATTACTGACCAGTGGCTGTTGTTTCTCAGAGAGAAACAGCACATTCATCCAAGGCTCCAGAAGTACCCTCTGATGCCATTCAGTGGGTAGAACCCACTGGTTGTCATTACTTAGTGATGATGTACCCAGGTACAGCAGTTACTGTTTTCTTGTGAGATTAAGTACTTACTGATCTATGTTGGCAACTGTGGAGCCGTCATCTTTGGGTGCTGAAGAGGGAGGGGATCTAACTTGTGTAGTAGAAGCATTTACTATAGTACACATTAAATGATTCTGTATCCATTATTTAACATTTTCTCCCAGAGGGGAGAGTCTTCTGTTATTCTAGTCTCCTCAAAGTGACTTTTTCTGTGAACAAATTGGATGAGATCCCCATGGTATGCTGTGGGGAGCACCTACTGTTGCAGTTCATTATTCTGCTGAGCCCACGCTACTGATATTCTAAAATATGCTGAGTTTGATTAATTACACCTTTCACCCACTCTACAGTTTCTGGATCATCCCATTATGTTAGTGCTAAGTCCCCCAGGAGTATCACACGCTTCTTTTCATACAGAGTGAACTAAGTGCCTTTCTTTGGTTCTGTGATAACATGGACTCTGCTCCTTCTAGAGGGGTGATGAAGCACAAAGTCCTGTTGGAACAGCATTCCCAGTGTGGCTGCTGGTGCTGGCCTTTTTTGTATGTTGAAGAAGTCAAATTTTGTTCTGATCTCCACTCTCATCACTGCCAGCTTTTAATAACTTGGTTAAAGGCTTAATCATGTCTGCAAACATGGATATAAAACCTTAGAGAAAAATAAACAAACCAGAAGAGAGATCTGAGCTCATGCCGACTTGCAGAGCAAGGAGTTTCCTATTACCTTTGCTCACTGTTGGTAAGGTGATTAGTCTACTTCTAAATATTTTACTCTTGTCCTGCACCACTTGGCCTATTCATCAATTTCCTTAGAATTGTGCTCCCAAGATTATGCCATATGCTTGTTTAGTTAACTCTTTCAGCTCTGGCTGAGAGGAATTTCTATTGTCTGTTTTTATGATAGGAGCCTTAGAGATGCCCAGTCTTGGTGAAACTATTCCTTGTTCCAGTAAGCTTCTTTCTGTGGTTTGTGGATATCTTTACTGCCTCTGTGGCTGATGGTTGGGATCCATAAACACTTTGGCATGAGTACTCCTGCAATATAATTTCTTTTGGGACCAAAGTTGGGTAAAAGCCTCTCTGCTCACTCATCTCTAAGTTGCTGAAGAACATCTAGGGCTTTTGGGGCAGCACATGGATGTACCTCAGGAATAATTTCTGCCAGCCTTTCTGTCAGCTTTCCCAGCTCTACAAACATTGCTTTGCCAAATCCAGTATCAGTAGATACTCATAAAATGGACGTGACTGGGATTTCTGGCTGTCTTTCTGCTGGGAAACTCTTAGCATTAACTTGTGCACAAAATGTTCCAGTACATCTCTAGAAGCAGATACGTACTTCAGCAGGGCCAGTTTCTTTTGAATCCACTGCTGTGCCCAGGTTAAGATTTTATGTTAGTCATTCACACCAGAGCACAGTGCTTCTACTCAAGATGCTTTCAGTGCAGGAATATGGGTAGTGAGTAATCTGGGTGCCTTCAGGTAATGAATAATCTGGGCTCTTTGTGCTAGCATTTCCAACCGAAATTGTAGATTGCTTTCAACATCCTTCTGGTCTGTGGTTGTGATTTAGGCAGTTAGATTAATCCCAGCAAGCAAAAATACCTTTTTGTGACTTTCTTGTCTGTCTAGGACACATACTGATATCTTTTCTCCTTTAGGCTTTAGTCCTATTTGTGTCTACTTCTATTTCTTGTTAATGTAATTTTTCTTTGTAACACACAGTTTTAATTTTAGGGAATTAGCCTTTCTTCTTTGTTTAGCTTTTTCCAACTCCTCTGAGACTTTCCAAACCATTCTTTTCATCCGCTTCTACAGTTTTTCCCTAGATCAGACTGCTGTCTGGGTACCCATCAAACCATCAGAAATACATTCTTTCTCCCTGGGAAACACTTGGGATAACAAACATAAGATCGTCAGTGTGTAGAACAAGCATTTCCAGGTGGTGTGCTGAAGAGGTGAGTATATACAGATGGGTGCATTAGTCACCTTTTCCAGGATTTCTCCCTGTCAACGTACTGAAAATGTTTTCCTCGTATATATTCATTTAGTTCTTTTGAGTCTACATATAACCAAAAAATAGTTCATTTTTTTCTAACTGATGTGTATGTTAGTGTGGTTGTCCCCCTCGCTGTATGACTTGCAGAGCAACAAGTTTATCTATCTTCTCTTCTGGTTTTTGCCACAGCACGGGGAGAGCTGTGAGTTCTGGAGCTTTTGTAGCTCTGTTCTGCAGTCTGAGAGCTTTCTGCAGGACATATTCTACTTCTTTCTTAACTGTTTTGTTTCCCTTGCCATCAACTTTGTATAAACCTGGATGAGACCAAAGGTTTGATCTGGAATTGATGCCTTCTCCTTACCAGTACAGTTACAAGTTCTCTCTTTTCCCGCTGATTTTTAGCGTCTGTTTAATCTCAGTGCTGTGGCTGAGTGTTATTTTGTCAGTGTTACATATTTGATTTCTATATCCTATGTATGTCATACATCAGTTTTATCTGAGTTTTATATGCTTAACTTTTGTGCTCACTGCTGTTTCTAACACCATGTTGCTTTTTCTCCAACCAGTGTGTGACTTTGAATCCTTTAATGTTCCTTTTGCTTTTTGGGTAATAACACATTCAGTTGCCACAGCCTTTACCGTTTTTCCTGGTAAAGGTTCCTCCAAACTGTTGGTGCTTCTTGCATCTTTTCTGTTCTGCATATATTTCCAATGATTATTGATTCTTGCAAAATTATATTATTATCTTGGTTTGCGCTGTTGACTGCAGCATGTGCAGTTCTGTGCTCTTGCTTTTGTGGATTACAGCTAAACTCTCCATGTTTTTTTCTCTCACAGCTTTTATTAGTGATTTTTTACGTACTTAAGCATGTCAAGAGGTTTGGAACCTTCCCTGCCCACGAGAGGTTTGTGCTCTGGTAGATCCTTTGCAGGTCAACCGCACTTCTGGAGCTTTTATATGTCTGTGTAGCTCCAGTACACCCAAACCAGTTTTGATAGCAACAATTATATCTCAGCCTTCCCCTAAATACTGCCCGAGTATTGTGTCCCAGATTCCAATCAGAGCCAAGTCTTTTATCAGGGACTAATTTAGCTCCCTTCAGTACTGCAAGATTGTCTTTCAGCTTCAAATCACTCAGACTGCTCTCTACTTTTATCTTCTTTTTGTACTCTGCTTAAGAGTCTCTCATATCTTTAATATGCACATGGGTCACAACATTCCTTGAACTATTTTTGTGCAATTCCGTATTTAATCTTTTCTGTCAGAGGTAACGGAAAATGATTAAACACATCAAGAGTCTCCGAAGCATTTGTTGTCAGAAGTAAAGCTATTTTTATCTTGTCTCCCGTTGCTTCTCCAAGTCAGATGCTGCCCAATTCTTTTCCAGATGACCTTTACATTTTCAGAGACTGCTAAGTCTCATGAGACCCATCGCTGCTTTCCCATCCCCTCATCTCCTGGTGCTTTGGTTGGCTCAGACAGAACGCTGGCTCCATTGGTTGTGCCAGCCTACCTGGGGGATGCGTGAAGAGGAGCACGGGCCTCTCATCTCACTCTGGTGTAGCGATTAAGAATAGCTTGGGTGAATTGTGGCCTAGAACCTTTCCCCTGAATTTCTCAGACACAGGCAATGACAAAAATGAGGTGAGATGAAATTTCCCCCGGAGGTGTATGGCAGAGTTTGCTCAGCCTCTGATGGTGACAGCGGGATTTGCAGGGCAAGTGCGTGCAGTCCAGCTGCCATTCCAGGGCTTCCTGCAGAACCAGTGGCTGTGTGAGCTGGGATGAGGCTCAGAGAGCCTTGTGCCATAACATCCAGGCTTTCTGGATTTCAGAACAGTGGTTTCCTACAGCATTTACACTTAGCATTTTATGTACAATTCACATCGAGCTCTGGTCCCACGTTATTGAAATTGGTCAAAAGTACCAGATTTGTTGAATCAATCATTTGTGGCAATGTTGACTAACAGACTTCAAAAGAAAACTAGAAAAATAGATATTTATGAAAAATTATAGAGAAAAAATGAAATGATTACATGACTAGCATTATCTATACCAAAGTCTTGTGCTTTACACATGAAGGTTTTATCATACTGACTGTGGAGTATGGGGAAGTTCTTAAGCAATTTCTAAGTTTCTCTATTTGTTACTCAGTGTTAAGAATATCATTTTCTTGTGAAAGATAATGTTTGCCAAAACGCTATCTAGATGAAGTCTGCTTGACATTGGATCTAAGGGTGAAACATTACATGAAATGTGACATCCTTTTTTTGTAGCTTTTGATTAAAATACTTGCTTTTGATGATATGGGGGGAAAAAGTGATTGCATTTTTTCTCTTCTTAGTACAAGGCATATTCTGAGTAATAATACACCAGAGTTTCCCATGCTGTTCCAATAATTATACCCATTTCAGAAGAGCTTTTGATGTAGGACTGAGTAATGACATTTTTGTAGCAGATACATCAGCCTGGTTTCTAGTAATCAAAAATCCTTTGCACATCTTTTCCAATTAACTCTTCTCTTTGTATTATTAAATGAGTTTTAGTAACACTTTCCTATTCAGCTTCATTAACATGCAAATAGAGAGTTAAAACAGATAGTTCATCTGAGCATGGAGAGCAGGTTATTTGTGCAGTTTATTTGTGAAATGAATGGTATTATTATTGGTTGAGAAGACACAGCTGAAAATTGAGGCAACTTGTTCTAGAGGAATGAGCACAAATTATTGAATCATGATGTTCCCAATTATTATTCTTGATTTACTGTCGTGAAGGTTATGCATCGTGATAGACATAAGCACTGAGAGCTTGCAGAATGTTACATATCAATGCCAGAACGAGGAAGTCCTTAATGATCTTGAGCAGGAATTTAGAGTAGTCAGGCAAACTAATGTCTGAATATTACTAAACTGACTTTACCTAATGATTCTTGGACTGTGTAAATCTGTACTGCAATAGAGTAGTGTATGACTATGACAGATTATTGTGAAGACTTTTTGCCTGTATTGAATTTGGACTTTGTAGACTGGCCCATGCTATGGCATTGCAAGGGACTTTTCAGCCTTGGAAATGTGTTTGATACTTTATCTAGGCTGAAATTGGGTGTTATTGTGCTGATAAATGCCAGAATTTCACAGGTTGACTATAGGTAGAACATGACTTGAATAGGTATATTGTGTGGGAGAATGCTGGGAAAAAGATGTTTTGACTTGAAAACAGGTCTATGCCAGAAATATGAGTGAAATACAGAAATGTGGATGGTCTTAACTAAGGACAAGCTACATCTTGAGATTTTTTCCCATTTTTGTGGTGATAGAAAACTTTTTTTTTTAGTGATGTAAGCATTTTAAAGGTAAAGTGTTTAAAAGCTTAGCTGACAGTGTGTTCCTAAAGAATATACTGTAGTGGGCAGAGTCCCCATACTAACTGTCAGCTTTCCCAATATAGCTTAGCTCAAGTCTAAGAGCGCAGGGTTGTATCCCCAAAAAATGAGTCAGTCAAGTGTTTTGTCTCTAAGGATATGTGCTACTGTCTAAAAGCAAGTAATAAAGACAAGACTACCCAAATTCAGCAACCTAGAAACTAGGACACATTTTGTAGCAGTTATTTCTGCAAAACCCATGGGTGATTGCACAGCTGTTGTTACCAGCCTTTTTTGGTAAGGTTTTCCAGTCAACCCAAGTGGTCTGGCAGCCCTGAGATAAAGTAAGATTTCAGATAAGTATAATCCATAGTAGGCTGGTTTCTGCTTGTTTTCCGTTTGTGATCTGGTATGCCAAACTCTGAATTATAGCTAATAGACATCTAGGAGGTTTCAGTTGTCCCAACAAAGGCATATAGTGTCATTTGGGCCACCCTAGGACATTCTGTCTGGCCTCCAGTTGTCATTCCAGAAGAGCTAGGTCTCCAGTTGGGTCTTGAGTCACACCTGCCAGCCTTGTTCAGGTAAGATGTCTCAAAAGGGTGTGAGCACCTACATTAAATGCTACCCCTAATCCCTAAGCTATGGGGACATAGGCAGTGGTCCTGCTGAGTGCCATGTTATGGCCGTTGTACTTTAGCAGTGAGTCACTCTCTAGATTTCATTACGTGGATTGACTTGAGTGAGATCTGATTAGGTCAGTATAGGTAGTGCCATGTGAGATTTTGCAGGCCATTTAGGACGCTTATGTGGAACAGCCATCATTCTGGAGTAGCAACTAGACGTTGGTGTTCAGGCAGCTGAGTGGAGCCTGAGTCTACAGTGGTAGCCCAGGCTACCTATCTAGCTCACGTGTGGATGGCAGAATATAAAGTGTCTTCAGTTCAAACCAAGTCCCACCCTAGCAGTGGGATTGTATTTGCATGAAGGTAGGTATATGTGTGCAGATTATCATTCAACACGTCCTGTAGTGTCCCAGGCATCTCTATGGGGCTGGCAATTTGGACAGGATTTATTTACAGTTTCAGGGCTTTCTGAAACTGTAGCTTGAGGCTGGAATACTCTGAAGTCTCTCAAATAGCATTAGACACCTGATTTTGGGAAAATGAATCCTGTCCTAGATCTGTTCTGGCTACTTCCAGCTTTATTTCTATCCATGTTTGAACTACTCCATTAAACTATGTCCATCAGGCCTGGGGACTGTAATGTCCTATTTTCTATGTTTAGCTTGTTTATTATGGATACTATGTAGTTATGTATAGTATAATTCCCCTTCATGCACACTCCAGGAGGCAGACATTTAAGTGGACTTCCTCTCACCTGCTTTCAGCTATTGTAGATCATAAATGTTATCTAAACAAAATGATCAGTTTTGTCTGTCATCAGTGGAGAGATATGGACTCCCAGAAAGTGACTCGTCCTGCAAATTTTTATCACCAATCTTCTCATTTTCTATAGAGGCAGACTAGATGACCACCTTAGGAGGTAAACCTTAATTAGATAGTCCCACATTTTTACACTTCATATTTTTTTCTTTGCTACAAGATAGTGTACAGCATTTCCTTATCTGTCGAAGGGCTGACCTGTGGGATTCCTCCCTTCTTGCTTCTTGGTAGAATTAAGGACGCTGAAATGGTGGAAGAGCTCTTTCCATTGATAGGAGTGAAGAGGGCCAGGAGTTATGGGACAAGTCCTCCCTAATCCTCAAGATGCTATGTGAGTGGGCAAGTGCAGAAGACGCTAAATTGTGTGTCTGAGAGTGTGCATGGGAGTATCTTAGCATTTAAGACAGAAAGCCTGGAGATAAGTCAAAGGAAGAATGCGTGGGACTTTTGTGAGGCAAAACCTGGATGTTATCTGAAAGGGGCAAAAATTTGTCTAGGACATGCCAGGAAAGCCAGATGATAGGGTACTTGCAGTGTAGGTGTAGACATTCCTATGTCATTGATAACAATGGCAGCCTCCATGTGGTTGCCCAAAACTGGAGGAAAAGACAGCTTTTGGAGTCTGTGCTTTGGATCTCCACTGAATTTGCACTGCAGCACATTATGCCAGGCCACTGCTATTTTAGATTAAAAAATCCAGAACAAATAAGCTACCCCTGCCATCCAATCTTTGTTTATGCTGATGACACCCAGAGAGAGAGGCAGGGATGCAGAGGCACCTTGTGAGAAGTCAGTTTTGATTGTAAGGATAATGTTTTCAAATTTTGCCATCAGTAATGTAACTCCAGACATCCCTTAGAGTTGGAAGAGGTGACACATTGATATTTTAAAAATCGTATTTAAGATGTTGGTTGTGTGGAGTTTTGGTCATGGTACCTAATATTTTTTGTTCTGTTGTCAGCACCATGGTGCTTCAGTGTAAAGTGAAGTAAGTGCCAGTCAGCTTTGTTTTTGTCATGAGACTTTGAAATGGTTGCTATATTCAATTTATCATCAGTATCAAAATTAATTGTTGTAATTTAGACAAGTGGTAGGACTGCATTGTGCTACGTTGAGCTGTTGGTATACTACAGCTGAGAGCACGTATGTTAAACTTTGCACCTTACAGCTTGATTCAGATATGTGCACATAGGTGTGTACTACAGTGATTAAGAGTTTTCAAGGTTCTTTGGGTTTTGGTGACCATACTGAAGGGGCATGGAATCAGGTTTCTCTACAGCCAGTGTCAGACGCACAGATGTTTACATACCCCATGATGACTCAAAAGCAGCAGGTTTCTGTATGGGGGCAACTAAACTGAGCCCTAATTATTGATCTTACCTTTACTTGTCCTTCACTTCCAATTGCTGTTCTCTCAGCAGTGAGAATTGAAATTCTGCAAGAACGGTGTAACGGTAGAAGTCATTATTTTTCCTCAGTAATTGACAGTGTCTGTGTCAAAAATGATTAATAATCTTAATTGTTCAATGTTCCTAGCAAGGTTTGCAACTGGAAATAATTGCAGTTGAAAGCTTGAATGGCAAGGGTGTATGAAAATGAATCCGTAAACAAAAGCTATCAATAGATAAATGGTAAAATTTGCTAACATACCAGCTGCATGAATTGGAAAATTGGCTTTCTATATGGCTTTTATTCCAGGGAGGACTGAGAAAATGCCTGTGACATTTTGATTAATAATCTGTCATATATTCAGCACACCTGTGAGTTTGTATGGCACGAATGAAGAATCATGTCATCACAACATTATGTGAACAAATACTAACTGATAAGTCTCAGAATGCAAATGTACACTGGGAATTGTTATCAGGTAGATTTTGTTCTAATGAACAGATCTCATGTCTTTTACCTTTTTATCAATGACCTAGAAAAAAGCATTACAATTTCTACTAATGTGAAGATGACAAAAAGATGTGATGTTGATTCATAGAGCTGTCAAAATTTGATAAGCTAGGTGCATGGAAAAACATATTCTATGTGGTGAAGGGCTCTGGAGATATCATGGTAGTTTAGATGAGCATATGCTCACAGTATAATGCTATGGCCACATAAGCAGAAACAGTACATTAAATTATCTCTGGCTTCACTGCTAGCAAGACTATCACTAGCATGTTATGTCTAATCCTGCTTCTGCAATTTAAGATGGATGATGACAAATTGGAAGAGATTCAGAGAACAGCAAGAATGGTTGGAGGGCTTGAAACTACGCCTGAAGATAATGAAAGGCTTCAGGAACTTAATCTATTTAGCTTTCAAAGGGAACATCAAGAGACTATTTCAACTCACTCTATAAGAAGAATATATTTCTTCCCTCTCACACAATGACAGGTTAGTCGAAAACATCTCTTAGAAACAGATGAAGTTATACCAAGAATCAAATGGTTGAAATCTGATGCTAAAGATAAACAGTAAATTTTAATGAAATAAATTAAATTGAATTCTTGGAATAAATTTTCAAGTGCAGAGATTATTATTTTTTTTTTTGACAGAGGCTTCTAAATCCAAGTTGGTAGTTTTTCCTATACTGTGTGTTCTGGTTCAAATAGAAACAAGTTTGGGGGTTTTCTTTGTCTTACATTGAGAGATCTTAGTGGATTGTAAAAATAGACCTGACTTCATTATATATCTGGGAATGTACAAATAAAGTGATATTTATGTAATGAAAACATCCCCTGAAACATGTTTCATTAAATGCACTTTCATTTTTGTAAGCACTGGAAGTATGTCCAAACTCAGTAATAAAAGCTGGTAAAGATGTCTAAGTTCCGAAAGTGTGTTCAGTGTATGGAGCTGTATCTCAGAGAAAACTGTAATGCAATTTTCCAAGCACAACTAGAGATCTCTTGTCTTTCATTAATATTATATTAATGAAAAGTTAAATTAGGAGTTTTAAGCTGCTGATGAAGAATAAGACCAGATCCTGAAATGCAATGTTTATGTGGTCACTGTGTGACACTGAATTGTACTTGGGACAAGTTATGATTCTTAAAATGGAACTTCGGGTGCATTAATTACAGTCTTTGTTTTCCACAGGCACATGCTAAAGTTTGGCATCTGTACAATGATCATTTTCGTCCAACTCAAAAAGGGAAAGTGTCCATTGCCCTTAGCTCGCACTGGATAAAACCTCAACATATGACTGAAAAAAATATAAAGGAATGTCAAAAATCCCTTGATTTTGTGCTTGGATGGTTTGCTAAGCCCATATTTATTGATGGTGACTATCCAGAAAGCATGAGGAGTAATCTCTCATCTCTGCTGCCTGAATTCAGTGAAGATGACAAGAAGTACATCAAGGGAACAGCTGACTTTTTTGCTCTTTCTTTTGGAGCAACCCTGAGTTTCCAGCTCTTGGACTCTCACATGAAATTCCAGCAGTTGGAATCAATAAGCTTAAGGCAGCTCCTGTACTGGATAAGCAATGAATATAACAACCCCCCAGTATTCATTGTGGAAAACAGCTGGTTTGTTTCTGGCAGCACCAAGAGAGATGATGCCAAATATATTTACTATCTCAAGAAGTTCATTATGGAAACTTTGAAAGGTAGGCTTGAGGTTGTATTAATATGTTCTTGACAAAATCATTATGCAAAATGGCCTAAAGAGATTTGCTTAAAAAAAACAGGCTGAAATCTAATTTGGTCTTTAATGTTCATATTGACATTTGTGAAGTGGGACTCTGGATCTCATTCCTGGGTTTGTTCTTTTCAGCTCTTGAAGATCCACAATAGCTGCAGTTAGCATTTGGTGAGCTTGATGCTGCTGTCTTTGAAGTTAGTAGGAAAATTTCTCCTGCCTTTGGTGGGAGGAAGTGCAAAACCTGTGTGAACTATACTCTTAATTGACAGAGGGAAATTTATTGTGTTATTTACTAATAATTGTTTTCTGTATCTTAGATGTATGAATGCATATTCAAAATTTCAGAACACATGTGGAAAGGTGGATGCTATCCAATAGGAGTTCCTCTGAATAAAACATACCGATAAAAATTGCATTTTAAAATGAAAAACTGACACTTTTTCATTCTGCATCTCAGTTTTGCACTTGCACATGTGTTACATTAATACAGTTCTCAATTTCAATCACAATAATCTGAATCAGTCTAAGGAGAACTGAGTGTTTGTAGTTAAGTGATCTACATTATTTGTTGCCATTTTTTTCATAGTAAGAGAAATACTACCTCATAGTACTTATTTTCTAATTTCCCATTTCCTTGTGCCAAAACAAATTCTTTCAATCCTAATAGTCATCAATTTGTTGTTGGAGTTACTATTTCCACTTTCCTTGTCTTTAATCTGTTAATTTACAAATTAATAATTGATTTACTGGCCTACAGTTTACTTCTCTGGTTTTAAAACCAGTGTTGTTGTAAGTATTTGCTCAGACTGGATGACCATTGTGTTACGTTGCCAGTTTCATACATGCAACAGGCAGAAATGACTTTTGTTGTATTCTCAGCACTCACAAAGATACAGAAGAGTCCCACACTGGTTTCATGTGCTATTCCAGAAACCTCATTATTATTATTATTATTATAAATAAACAAAAAGGTGAATAAATACATAAGTCAGTGCATCCAAAATGGCAGGAATGGAATGTGAAACAGTAACTGTTGCGTGTACAGTATTACTGCTTTACATGAAGTCAGATGAAGAACTGCAAGAGCTTTTACCCTTATGGCTCTTACCTGTGTTTCTGCTCCATTTATAAATTCCTGGATATACATACATGGATCTACATTTTAATAATAGATGGCTGGAAACAGTCTTAATGTATAGAGTTTCTTTCCTGTTACTGTAAATAGTAATAACAGCACCAACAGCAGTGGTAGGGTTGTCGTTATGTTAACTTGTGAAAAAAAAAAAAAAAACAATGACAGGGGACTGGATCTGCAGAAGGGACTTTGGCATCATTATGATAAAAATTATTGCACTCAACTCTTCTGCCCATCTGAAATATTCAATACATGAATATCAAAGTTCCCTGTGTGGCACCTAGGGAATTCAGTTAAGAAAGATCCAGAGAAGACGTCATGTTGGCTATGAGCAGTCTTAAGCTGGACAACAGAAAAGACCAAAGACAAAGGCTCCTATTGCCTCTGTCGGAGACCTAGGGAATGTCTGTCCTGTGCAATAAAGCACTATCATGTAGAGATTAATGACCTACTTTCACTCCAGCAGTCATGGTGCAGTAAAATGGCATTGGGGTTTATCGCACTGAGAAGCAAAGCTACTTAATTTAGACCCAAGGCTGCACAAATGTTCTTTTGCTGCTTCCTAGATCTGGCCAGTATCTCTGCCTAATACATTGTGTGCATGCACCAGTTCCATCAGAACTGTGTACTTCTGTGTCTACACTGCCAAATAAGCCTGATTGGAATAAACCCTATGAACTGGTGTTGAGGGCCAGGTATCCACGCTGTGTGCATTCCTGAAGCCTACCTCTGGTTTAATTTCACCCCAGAGGAACTCAGGATATGCTTCCTGAGGCCCTTCTGTGATGTGAATCAAGGTGGGATAGTCAGGAGATTTGCATAAATCTGCTACAAATAAATTGATTGTTCCTTGGAAAATTGAGCATTTGAAACAGGAGGGCATGAGGGTTTGTCTGTGCCATGTTACAAGCTAAAAGGATAAGTCATCACCTGGGGAGTCAGCAGATCTAAATCCAAGGCATCCTAAGGAGAACAGGAACGGCCAGGCCTCAAGCAGGTTAGGACTGAGCTATTCTCAGGTATGTCCAGGTATAGAGTTAGGTGGTTTTGTGGGCCTATCATGGCTTCTTGGGCTATTTCTAGATTACTGAGCTGAACAGAGCGTAAACTGAAGTGCTGGTAGGACACTGTGCTGTTTAATTGTTAACCCAGTTCTGGCCCAGCTCGGTGCAGCACCACACGTCTAGGCATGCTGTGGGGGACTGCTCGGCTCAGGCGTTATTTCCAGCAGGTCCTATGGACAAGCGCAGTCAATTTCAGGATTAGGGAGACTTTAGCTTTCAGTCAGCATGGTTTGCACGCTGACATATTCTAAAAAGAACACAGATATAGATAAGGCAAAAAGAAAAAAGAAAAAAAGTCATTTTTGTTGTATTTTTTCAGTAACGTGATTCTTGTGGGAAGTTATGTTTGAGACTTCTCAACTTCCAAAATGTTTTCGAGTTGCTTCTTTCATAGGTGACACTTCAAAGCTAATACATTTTGAAAGAAGGATTTGAGGAGAACTTTTGAGGCACTCAGGAAGCACAGGAGTGCTGTGTGATGACTTACAGAAGGGGTGATGTGCTGTTCAAAGAAAAATTGTGTCTAACAAATGTGGACTTGTGCCGGCTTTTACTCTGCTGGTACAGCAGATGTCATCATGTGTATGAGCAGAGGTTAGAAAAATGCCAGCATCTGCCAAACATAAAAGAATGATGCCTTTAGGAGGAGACATATTCCATTTCCTTAGACATTTTCTCATGACCTGTGATAGAGGCTGGGCCAAATTCATAGCTTATATAACCACAGCTAATTTAGTTGATTTGAACAAGGTTACAATCAAGAATCCACGTGGTCCTTCATAACTTACTTTAATGAGGTCCGTTAACAAAACCAGGAAATGATGATCTTGATATTCTAGTTGCCTGAAATATGCTCCCAGTGTTATTAAGATGGAAAATATGTGCAGTCAGTACCCAGTTTGGGTTTACAGAAGATGTTGAGTAATAAAGATAAACTCCACTGACTACTGAGCCAAACTCAAGTTCAGAAGAACATTTAACAATGTGCTTAAGTGCAATGCTGAATGAGGGTGGGTCTAATTACATAATTAAAATAAGCACTCTCGTGTGTGCTTTCCTGAAGCAGAGCCTTGCCTGGGAACATTTTGCTGAATCTCAATGTTTAATACAACTAAATGTGAGTATCATTTGGAATCTCAAAACAAAACTGTAATGTTGGCAATACTAATGGATGACGGTAGACCCTGATTTTAACCTACCAAGTGTGTGGTCATTCATAAAAGCCAAACAGTTGACCTAGAAAATATATTTTTAGAAACCTTTAACTATTTAAGCTGGAAAACTCTATACCATAAAAGACATAAAGGGACAGAATTGTCCAAGTCATTCGTCACATGCGGTCTTCCTACACTATCACTTCTATGTACAATCTACGGTAATAAAAATTCAGCAAAACCCCAAAAGTGTTGGCAAGGTTTTCTTTAATAGTGGAGAGGAATGAGAGAAAGGAGTCTAAAGGAGATTGGGGATATGGTAGTGCTGCATTAGTGACACTTAGGCTCCCTCTGAGTGAATTGCAGCATGTGCTCAGCAGAGCGCAGTGCCCTGCAGTACTGGCTCAGTACTGTTCAGGCACAGCGTGCCCCGCTCCAAGGCCAAGGATTGGCACACCTACTCAGCAGCACTGCTTGAAGCGCTGCTGCACCGCTTCTTTTTCTAACCATGGCTTGTTTAAAACCAAACCAGGTAGCTCTATTGCCTTGCACAGTGTGCCTTTGCCCTGGGAGCCTGTCCCAGAACATCCTGAGTGCAGCTGAAATATCTTCCTTAAATGGGCTTTGAAGCAGACCCTGAGATGTTTATCTGACCTATTGCATTGTTTGCACATGTGAATACCACAAACACTGCTGATACAGCATAATCTACATGGGAAAAAAGAGCACTGCAATGAGTTTGGGTTTTGTTCTTTCCTCAGCCATCCGATACGATGGAGTTAATGTGTTTGGATACACGGTCTGGTCCCTCCTGGACGGCTTTGAATGGCACAGGGGATACAGCATTCGGCGTGGGTTATTTTATGTTGACTTCCAAAGCCATGACAAAAAGCTGATGCCAAAGTCTTCTGTCTTGTTCTATCAAAAGCTGATAGAAAAAAATGGCTTCCCTCCTTTGCCGGAAAACCAGCCTGTAACAGGGTTCTTTCCCTGTGGCTTTGCCTGGGGGACTGTTGACAACTACATTCAGGTAAGTCCGATGGTAAAGCTGTTAGGCTGTCCAGTCAAGCCACTGGTCAAGGTCATGTTGGTAAATCTGCTGGGCAGTGTCTTTGCTGACATATATTACTACAGTGCTGCGAGGAGATGGGTACAAGGCTTTTGCAGTAAACACTGTGCCTTGCGGCTGTCACTAGACTTTCTGTGTGTGACCAAGGAGATCCAGTCTGATTGGGATACAATCAGGAAAACAATGGTCTAGAAAAACGTACAGAATTGAAAGGGATCTGATGCTCATCTTCCCTGGATGTATTATGTAATCAGTTACTGGAAGTCAGTTCTGTTCAATGGAAGTTGCTTAGATTTGCTAAAGTATGTTTCTAAAGGTCCTTGTCTACGAAATGGGAAGTATTACTGCTTTTTCAAGTCAATGGCAATGTGTTTACCTGCTGTGGTAATGCAAGTTTCAGAAAACTTCCTGAAAACTGCCAGTTCACAATGGTGTGTTTCTATATCTCATGGATGTGCATTCTGGCACCTTTGTTAGAGGTCTTATGTATAAAAAAAGTAAATGGTTTAGATTTAGATAAAATTTCTGTGTTCCTTCTTTATCCATTTGTGTATTACTGTGTCTGGCTGAGGCTTCAGTGCCCCTGGATAGCACACAGATGGATCAAAGATCGGGTTCATAGCTCTCACTCTTTTTATTTCAGCTAAATCTGATATATGAGGAGAGCCTGTCAAATTTTAAGACTTCATAGCATGTGTAAAAATTGTAGCTTAGTTACAGTCACTAACAGTTTGGCTCTGTAGCTCTCAGATGCTGTTTTGGCCTACAGGGCTCCTCTAAACACATTAAGATGTGCAGTTAAATTCGGCTCTGAGAGAGGATCCAAGAACAGAAATTTTTAATTTAGATTTTCCACAAAGACAGAATCTTTCTTAAGGCTGGAGTGGAGGAGACTTGTTTATTTTTTCTTACTCCAAAACTAAGATCTGACTTTGTTTTCTTGAAAAACACTGCACTCTCGTTACCTGATACATTGATTTCCAAGAAAATTCAACAGTCATTATCCTCCCAGCTCATAGATAGATTAGGGATTGGAAATGAAGTTGCTGCCTTTGGGATCGATAACAGCTGTAAAGTTACAGAGTCGGTCAGCCTAAGACAGTTAAAAACCCCTCCTATCCCCTAAACCTTCAAAGCTGAATATTTTCATTTCAAAATGCTGCTCAAACAGTTTGTGCTGTAAGGCTTAGGTAGCATGATTTGTAGATGCATCACAGTGGAAAAACTCTTTTGACAGCATTCCCAGAGTATTAGTGGAAATGCATGCTTTAGTAATCTACAAGGGACAATTCTCCAGAAAAGCAATTTCCCTCAGACATGCTGTTTTTTATTACTTTCTTCTATAAGCACAGTACTGACCTCTCCGGAGAAAATAGCAACTGATTTTCAGCAGCTTCTTTATACGATCTGCAGAGCCTCAGCTACGAGTTGAACACTGGTTGTAGGCTGACACCTGCTTTTCAAACAGAGGGCAGGACAAGGAAATTGTAGCTCAGGGGAGCCTTGCACCAAAACGAGAGAGAGAGAGGGTCAAATAAACACATATGTGGGAACAGCGTCTTGGATCGTTCTTTTATGCTAGATTATGAAAGGGGATTTTATTTTGTGCTTTATTTTACCTAATTCACTTTTGCATTTTCTAGTCCTTATTATGTATGTGAAATTCACTTAAAAATGAAATGATAATTCTGCAGGGCTGGGAGGAATTCATGTTTTGTTGTCTGTAGTATTTTGTAACAGGCACCTCTGACATACGAAGTCCTGAAGACTTATGTGAAAACTGCATTTATTGTGGGGGTGACATATAGTGGATCTGCTCGGAGATCTGAAAAAAAAATCGATCAGAAATCAACACTTTGCTGAAATAACGTGGAATTGAGTTCAGTATGAGTTAAATAAAAAAGGACTTCTTTAGCAAGAAGGAAAAATTTTGCGTGTCAACTGAATTCATGCTAAAAAGCAACTGCAGAGCATTACGCATCTTGCATCATAGTCATGAAAAAAACTGGACACAGAAATGATGTTGCATTCATTATTTCTTTTACTGCGTTGAGGGTCTTGAAAGAGAAGCCACTGGGTGATTTACAACAGCCAGACCCTTTGGTGTTGCTTGATCTTGGAAGAAAAACATTTTAAAAATGTCTGTAGTCTTTGCTGCAGATCTGCTTCTCTGGAGATCTGCTGCAGGTTTAATGCCTTAGCCCTGAGCATTCCCCCATTTCCTGTGAGTAGTGCAGCAATCTGGAGACTGTATAAGCACGGTGACCATTAGCATAAGCTTGTATGACAAGTAGGATGAAAATGATATATAGATTTGATACTTTTCTGATGTCACTTGTTGGCAGAAGATTAATTCTTTCATATGAGTCAGAGATGTTAATCTATCAGAGATGTGCGAACTACTAAATGCAATATTTTGGCTTGTGAAGTTCTGTCAGTATGTTGTTCTTGATGGTAATGATGTTGCTACTTACCTAGAACAGCTTGAATCTGGTGTGTTTCTGATTCTACCTAGGTAGACACAACACCTGCCCAGTTTCTTGACCCTAATGTTTACGTGTGGGATGTTCGCCAGACGAAGAAGCTAATTAAAGTGGATGGAGTTTTCACCTCCAAACGCAAGCGTCACTGTGTTGACTTTGCTGCCATCAGGCTCCAGATCTCTCTCCTGCAGGAAATGCGTGTCACCCACTTCCATTTTTCACTGAAGTGGTCTTTAATCCTTCCCTTAGGCAACCTTTCTCTGATCAATCACACACTGGTACATTATTATCAGTGTTTTGCTAGCGAACTTCTCAGAGTTAACATAACTCCTGTTGTTGCTTTATGGCAGCCTATGGCTGAGAATCAAGAGCTTCCAACTTCTCTTGCCAAATACGGAGCTTGGGAAAACCCAGAAACCATTCAGGCTTTTGTTGAGTATGCCAGATTCTGCTTTGCAAGTCTTGGGGACCATGTAAAATTTTGGATCACTATGAATGAACCGTCTGTGAAAAACTTGACGTACACTGCAGGACACAACCTGTTGAAAGCCCATGCAAAAGCATGGCATCTTTATGACAAAGAATTCAGAAGATCTCAGAAAGGTAAAATATCTATAGCTCTGCAAGCTGACTGGGTAGAACCAGCTTGTCCCTTTTCCAGGAATGACCAAGAAGTTGCTGACAGAATTTTAGAGTTTGACATTGGCTGGCTTGCAGAGCCCATCTTTGGCAATGGTGACTACCCGCATGTGATGAGAGCATGGCTTCACCAGAGAAACAGCGTTGACCTGTATAATTTCCACTTGCCTTCCTTCTCAGAAGATGAAAAGAAATTAATCCAGGGCTCATTCGATTTTTTTGCATTAAGTCACTACACTACTACCCTTGTGGGCTGGGAGAAAGAAGATGCACTAAAATATGACCACTACCTTGAAGTTCAGATGATCAATGATATCACATGGCTGCGCTCCCCCAGCAGAGCTGCAGTAGTGCCCTGGGGACTGCGAAAAGTACTCAAGTGGGTTAAATCAAAGTATGGCGATGTCCCAGTTTATGTTATGGCTAATGGAATTGATGATGACCAGAATGTGGTGCATGATAAGCTCAGAGTGTATTACATACAGAATTATATCAATGAAGCTTTAAAAGGTAAGGAATCATATGTAGTTTTTATGTCACAAATACCACGTTTAGTATATACTGTGTGACAGGAGTTTGCCTAGAATACTCCTTAAGTATTACTACAGCATAGTTTTTATTTACAACTGATTGGTGTTACTAAGTATAAGGACAACTGACCTTGCATTCTGTATTCTGCACAACTCAGCAGAACTTTTTGGTGGATTATGTTATGTGAGTAGCTCCATGTGTATGTAGTCATATTTTCTTTCTATTGCAACTCAACTGTTTCTTTGCTTTGTTGCTTCTCTTCACTGCTGTGCTTCAGGGCTGGATATGAGTTCTGTTCCTCAGCTGTCTCTGTATCTAATCCAGCAGTTATCTTGGCTCTTTGTAATAATTCAGCCGTCTACCTCATTACGCTGTTTCCCAAACTCTTTCCTGCTATTCAGAACTTAAACCAGTCATTCTCTCTGTCTCAAATTATAAGGTAAAATGGAGGCATTTTGAGTCATCCTGTCACACAACACAGATATATTTTAGAAAAACTCAAGATCTGGATGAGATAATTTTTTCTCATGAAGAATTTTCTACACTTCAGTGGAAGCTGTTGCAGTGGCAAATTACCTGCCATTTACATATATATATGTAATTATTAAAACCCTTATTTCTAGCGTTAATTTCTTCATCTTCAGCTTTCAGCAGTCCCGTAACACATTTCCTTCTATTGGCTGTGCAGGTATTCACAGGCAGAAAATACTACTCTGATAAATACTTTGAACAAAGCTCTTTGTGTCCCTTAGATAAAACACGTTTTAGAATCTTTCAGTTATTAAACTTTTCCTGTTTGCCAGCATTCTTCTTGAGTGTGTAAATCCCAGGGCTGGACACACTGTTCCTACCGCAGCCACACCTACAGATGAAGTGTGTATAGTGTAACCCCTCACTATTTTACTCCTCTTTTGTAAGTCTCAGCAGCCTATTAGCCCTTTTGGCCATGGCAGCAGGTTGGTCACATGCAGCCTGACCTTATCTACTGTTATCTCCTCATTAAAAGATCCTGTGCCTCAGGATGGAACTGTCTGTACTGAAGTGTGGCCTACTTCTTTGCCATCCTCACATTTGTTCAGGTACTCATCGCCTGCTTGTGGAAAACTTGCTACACTAGTGGAGTTATGTCCCTAATCTTTGTGTTTGCAAACTTTGTGAGGAATAGTTTTATTTCAGGCCACTGAAAAATGATTAAATATCATAGTGGCAAAAGGTATTTCTTCATGACGACCTACTGGGACACAGTATCTGCAATTACATTTCTAGGCTAACCAGTTCTATTTGAGTCCAGCTGAAATCTGTTTATTATGGGCCCACCTTGACCTCATAACACTTTGCTTTCTTGGTCCAAATGCCATATAATACCAAGTCACCTGCTTTATGAAGTTCTAAGTGTATCACATCAAACATTACATGTATTGATCTACTGGTCTCATAATAAAGATGTCAAGTTAAGAGGTTAATTTAGTTTGACAAGATTTATAAAGCTAAGCTGATTGGCATTAATCATATATATCTCTTGTAATTCTTATTTATCAAACCTTATATAATTTATCCCACTATTTTGCTAGGTAATGAAGGATGGCTGGCAGTTCCATCATCCAGTCCACTCCATTAAGTGTCGGCTTTAACTCCTTGTCTGTAATTTCCATATCTTTCAGGAATTGCTCAATATCGATACAAAGTGCCCAAGACTTTCTTTGCCAACATTTTGAAGTACTGGGTGCATGTTTTCTGCATTTCTAGTTAAAAACAGTTCTTGGATCTGTTTGGGTTTGTTGTTTCAACCCGTTTTGTTCGTTTGTTTTTTGCTTTGTCTCCTTCCTAACACTTCAGGCTGTTCCAGTTCTTGGGACTTCCGTTTTCTAAGGGAGTGCATATGGGCTTATCTCTCAGTTCCCATTAGGCAGGACAGCTGCACATACCGCCATTGTTTACAGAACTTTGTCATTTTTACAGATGTGGTACCACTATCATCCAGCTACTTCCCACCTCTTCTGTACAGCCTGGAAACAGCTACTATATTTTCCCCCTTTGTCCAGTCTTTCCACCTTCTTTGTCATGGGCAAATGCTAACCAGTCACAATACTTAGTCCCAGAGCTCTCTCTTCCAAAGACCTTTTACACTCTTTTCTTCTCCCACTCTGTTACTGTGCTTTTGTCCATCTTGTCCTTACATATGTAACAAGCTTTTAACCTTGCCCCCATGAATGGCTCAGGTTTCTCCAAAACTTGCATTTTTTCCTGCAAGATGCTCCTCATTACCTGAAAGGAATTAAAAATCTTTTGGCCTAGCTTTGGTGTCATGCTGTAGAGGAGTGATGGATGTTGGTACATGTGTGGTCTCACCTTAAGTTTCCTGTTCTGCCTTCTCGCAGCTGGTCTTGGGCGGCATGTGGCTGTGTTGGTGCATGTGATGTTGCTCTCCTGCATCACTCCAGAGGAGCCAATAGGTTTATGCAGATAAATGCTTCCAGGATACAGTACAGTCTTTGGGCTGAGCCTGTATTTTTAATTTGTACAGTGTTTTAAGTTCACCTTTGCCAACTGAAAACGAAGAACAGCAATAACCATTTCTGTAACAGCATTAAATCCATATGCAGTTTTAAAAACACAATTAATTATCCTGCATAGCAGCTCTGTTAAAGGGTGGGTAAATATTATCTCATTTTGCATGAGAAAAATAGGTTAGAGGTGCTAGGTGTCTTACATGTGGCTGCAGAAGGAACTGCTTCCAGAGATGTATGAAAGCTCAGCAATTGCTAGCTTTCAGTTCTGTGTTCATCTGCGAGGGAGTGCTGCTATAGTTTGTAAAAATAGTGATTTTGAGGGATGGAGTGTAACAGTTTGCTTTACTGTTGTGAGTTGATTGGTTTTGTCAGGCGAGACGGAGGGCTGAAGGCTAATGCTCCAGCTGCTAACACTGCTTGCAGCAGGATCAGAAACCCAACAGCACACGTGGAATCTGATCTGCACAACCATGCCACTGGTGATATCCCGGTATTTGACCTGAGTATTGGTGTCCCCTTCCCTGATGTCACCGTCCCTTTGGTGGTGAGGAGGGCAGCACAGTGTCCTCCTTCCTCAGCATTCCCCTGTGGGAGGCAAGGGAACAGGCTGCAGAAATCCTGGTGCAGGGACACCGAAACCTGCTTTCTTTTACATGGGAAAAAGACCTATCTTTTCACAGTAGGCTCCAGGCTGTCATCAAACAGGGTCCTGCATTCACAGCTGTGTTTACCAAGTATAAGAAAATAAATCACAGGATACTCCCAGATCATACTGTCTGGCAGTGGCTGACAAACTCTCTTTATGACAAGTACTGCATGGATGTATGTGAACCTTACCTTATTTTTAGGAAGAAAAGGGCACATCTAGGTTTCACACCCCCCTGTTCTTGCTTTATGTACTGGCATATGACACTGCTCTTGAATGTTACAGTAACATTTATTCATTTATTTGTTTTCTTCTGCAGCTTACGCCTTGGATAATGTTAACCTCCAGGGATATTTTGTCTATTCTTTTAATGACAAGACTGCTCCTAAATACGGTCTGTACAGTTATGTCGCAAATCGATATGAACCAAAGCCTTCTATGAAACACTACAGAGAAATAATTGACAACAATGGTTTTCCTGGTCCTGACACTGCTGAGGTGCTGTGCCCGGAGGAGAATGCCTTGTGTCCTGAATGCCACTTTTTCCGAACCAGAAAATCATTATTAGCCTTCATCTCTTTCATATTTGTTGCTTTTATTGTTACTATATTCTTCATTACTTACTACTCCAAAAGGGTGGAGAGACGCTATAAATAGAGCTGCCCCTTGCATCCGTCACCCACTGCCCATTTTCTTGCATCCCCTTGGGAGATGTGAAATAAGAGTGCACAACGTTGTGGTTACTTCAGCACTAGGAAGGTGTGTATGCTGCCTGCTGCTGCAGGACACTGACACTGGGAAGAGACTGTGAGTGTATGGCTTCCAGAGATCTTTCTGTGGTTTAGTGCGTTTGGTTTGTGACCAGTCTTTAATTCCTGTGGTTGGAGCTATCTTACAACCTTCCCTGGGACCTTTGGCTGAGCAGATGCTTTCCCCTCCATGGTTTTCCCTCACTGAGTTTGATAAGTGTATTCTGAAGACAGAGAGTGGTGGAAGAGCCTGGATGTCAAATTATCCAAGAAAAGATGGAAAACCAAGATGATTTGTCCTTCCAAATTAGGCTTTAATGCTGATGTTAGGTGGTCAGAGCCAGCACCTGCCTGGAACAGAGCATACGAATGAGCAGAGACAGAGGAGAACTGCATGGAGCAGCGACTCAGGTTGCTGGGATTCATGTTCAGCCTTGATTCAGCCCTGGCTTCATGCTTCTGAGTGTATCTCAGCACTGACGGCTGCACAGGACTTGAGGATCTGATTGGGGAATCTTATTTCAAGGATCTTTGTCTTTCTCAGTGGGAAAGGCAACAGGGATTTGTCCTGGGATGGCAGGGATTGTGTCGCCCGGTGGGAAGAGATGTAGGTGCCTTTCTCTGCACATAAGTTATGAGCTTGTTGTTGAGCTTGGAGATTTTGAATTCCAGCCTTTCAGTGTAATAATCCAGCACTTTATTGCTGCTTTTGCCAGAGTCTGAGGTCCTGGAGCTGTTGCTTCTGAAATGCTCTGTCCCTTTTACCTGAGGAACTTCTGGTTCTGCTGGATGCTTTCCTTTGAACAACAGGATCTGGCCCTGACAGCGTTTCATTCCCAAAGTATTATTGAACTGAAATTAGCAAAATATTAGCAACATCATTTATTAGTAGGAGTAGAGGTAGGAAATGGAAGAAAACTCCGAAACTCTGTGTTATTTTGCCTGCTTTGTGAATCACTGCATTAGGAGTGTCTGCAGTATGAAGCACTGTGGCCATTTTCCTCCACTTCCAACTCTAGACCTGCGTTGCTTTCAGCTGTAATTGTGTTTTTATTGCTCTGTGAATAATGTCAGTCACTGGAAAGAATATTTTAAAGGAAATGCACTCTTTGTTAATTAAGAATTATTTACCTACTAAGCTGATTACGCTGTATTAAATATGGTGTTTATCTCCTAGATGGCTAACAGATGACTGAATGACCTCATTAGGTTCCTTCCAATCTGAACATTCTATGACTCTGTGATTCTGCGCTGTAAATTAAAACTTATATCTGAAATACTATTTTCGTTTGTAACTGAAAACTATATTTTTTATTAAATAATCTCCAGAAATAGAAAAGAGTTAGTATCTTATCACTATGATTAATATATTTGCCCTCCGGTTCCAGTCTTAAAACAGCCTCTCTTTGCACTAATGTATATTTTGATATCAAGATTAAGGTGAAAAATTCAGGGTAAGTCAAGAAGTACTAAAAATATACATAAAAATTATTTATAGCTTGATAGGACTTGCTGCAGAAGAGCAAATTTCAAACTGCTGTGTATTTATGCATTGCTGCCTGGTGTGGTGCGGACTATGGAGAAATAGCTCTCCCTAAATGTATGAGATGCAAAATGGCTTCCTCCATGTCACGGCAGCAAATCACATTGCAAATACATTTACTCCGCTGTGTCAGACACCCTCTCAATCCATAACAAAAAGTGGCATTCATTTAAAATGTAGCCAGGCCATGCATAACTTCCATGTTGTATGTGTATATATGTTTTAGTGGTTTCTCTGTTGGTAAAATAAAGTGAATCCAGGCATGATCTTTCTGCAGAGCTGAGCATTCGTGTCCACCCTGGGCTTCAGGGGGTTCAGTGGACCTGGGAGCGTCCACTGGGTGGGCGCTGAGGCTGTGCCCTGGCACTGCCCTGACAGCTTTCCATCCTGCAAGTCGTGTTATTGTGCTAATGAACGGCCAGACACAGCGCGAGGGGTGAGGCCTGGCAAGGAGACACTGCAGGCTGGGTGATATGTAACCACTGGCAGGCAGATGGCACCAGCTGGACAGCTAATTTGTAGGTAAATTGGGATTTGCTACTGTGAAGCTGTGTGATCACCTCCTCCAGTGGTGCTGTGGCCCATAGAAATAACACAGCCTTTGGTGCTCTGTCCTTTGGGAGAGGCTTTAGATGTCACGGCCCGGGTTGGCCTGGGGGGTTGCCGAAGCACTGTCCCAGGCAGCTGCCAGCGGTACGGCACGCGCACAGCCACGCGTAGCTCAGCGAGGGGTGGGCCAGGGGAAGTACAGGCCGGGCTGATGGGTACATGCCTTTGCCTCAGGAACCTGCTTGATTTTAGGTAATCAGGCCGGTGCATGTTTCTTGTCAATTTTCTTAAAAATGCTTGCAACTGAAAAGCCCTGGAAGAGACAAGGATCAGGCCCGTGGGCAATGAGAGCTGCGGTGTGCTCACACAGACAGCTCCAGCTGGCACCTGCTGTGAGCCAGCCATGGATGTGGGGCACTTCTTCAGTGATACCTGTGTGTGAGAGCCAACCCAGCACTTCCTGGCCTTCTGTGTGCCCAGAGCAAACACTGACGGAACAGGGACTTTGCACAGAGGGGACGCTGTGCCCAGGCTGCAAAAGCAGCTTGGGAGCGGGCGGTGGTGTCTTCACCAAGGAGCATCGGGAGGCGGCGCGTGCAGCGGTGTCACGTGCCCGAGGATACGTGGGCTGTTTTTTTTGACTTTCTGGAATGAAATGTTGTTGCTCACTGCTCCAAATTAAAGATGTTGTAAAATAAAAATACACGTATTTTTATTCAAAATATTTTTGTGACGTAAGTGCAAAACTTCTGTTTTCTTTTTCAGGAAGACTGTGCAGCATGAGTGCCGGAGGGACCTTTGCTAATTGCAAGAGTGAATTTTATATTGTTTTTATAACAGTCTTAGAAATGAAATAAATATACTGTAGATAGCAAGATAGCAAATGGCAATCTGCTCTTAATTTTTAATCTGTGCAGTTTTCCAGTCTGCAACCTGAAGTGCAGAGTGCCTTGGGAGAGGCTTTTGTGGTATCTTCATGAGGAGGTCGTGTTGCTGTTTGTTTTTCCAGTGCTGCATAAATAACCCTAAACTTTGTAGGAGAATGCCAGGTCCTGTGTCAAAGCAGAGGCTTTTCCAGCTGAGCTCTGACTGAGGCTTTGGAGGGGTTTTGCTCCTTTGATTTATTTATTTTTTTTACAGTGACTTTTTTACAAGTAAAAAAGCTGTAGAAGCAACCATGCCAATATAAAAGTTGTTTGTTGTGATAGCTTCTTCCCTAGTAACACTGCCATAAACTTCACAGCTCTTCTGTTCCAGCAGAGCTGCTCAGAGCCCTGAAGGAATTTGTCACTGTGGCTGTGGCACTGAGCAGGCAGCTTGTGGCATCCGCACCGAGCGTCTGCAGGAAAGCAAATGCCGCAGTTAAAGGCAATGGAAGCAGAAAGGCAAAAAGCTAATGGATGGGATAGTGGCCTTGCAAGTGTCAAAACATTTAAACACACACTTCGTGATTTAGTTTTCTCACTGTGCTTTATTGATTTACTTTTGAGTCATTTGGAGACTCATTCTGTTTGCAAGAACCCCACAGGAGAAAACCTCCCTCCTTATTAAGGGCAAAGTGGTCAGTTTTAGGTGCTAGACTGCAGCTTCAGCTGACAAATTCCTTCCTCGCTCACGCAAAGCTGCAAAGTAAGGCAAAGAAAGGAAAGGGGAGGACTCTTCCCCTCTCCCATGCGTTGCTCTTGGATTGCAGAACCGCCCTTCACCAGCAACTGCAAGGCCAAGGCTGGTGCTGGCTGGCTCAGCCCACTCTTTATAGGAGACTGAAAGGGAAAGGAATACTAAGGTGAGATCAAAGAGGCAGAGTGTGGCGTATCAGAGGCTTTTGTTTTGTAGTGTGAGTTGAACAAAAACACCACTTTCTCCAACATTTCTAAGAAAATCAAGTTCATTAAGAAACCAGAAAGTTATAATGACAGCAGCGTGCAGCCAAGATGCTTGTGGGTGCTGACATCTTGCTGGCTATTGCTTTGTGGTGCTGTGTGTGTTTGGGAAGGAGCAACGAAAGGACCAGGGAAGCTGAGAGAAGCCAGGGAAAATACAAACAAAGTAGGGCAGAAAAGCCAAGGGCACAAGAAAATGTGTGAATTCTTTGCCTGATTGCTGGGAGGACAACATCTGTGGAGTCCCTGGTGGGCCATGGAACTTCGAGTATTGAGTATGCTAAAAAAAAATAAAAAATAAGTTTGAAAAACCTGAGAAATGCCTGCCTTTGTCACATTTGTCCCTTTATAGATTGACCTCCTACATGATGAATTTTGCTGTAGGTCATAAGCCTTTTCCTTGTTTCAAGAGCTGCTCACAAGATGACATGGGAAGCACCATTACCAAGTCCCAGCTCTCCTGATCTCACTGAAACGTGCACCTGGGGGAACTGGGCAGCAGCAGGAGGTGAGGTGGTCATGTCACCATGATGGGACAGCACCTTTCAGTCCCTTCTGCCTGGCTGCCAGGAGCTGGAGCAGCCTCGAGTGCCACAGCGCAGGCCCTGGGGCTGAGCACCTCCAGCGCTCACAGCACATCATGGTGCGATGCCCCCGAACAGGGCCTTGAGCAAAGAGCTGGCTGTGCTTCGGTTCGTCTGCCTTACAGGCCCCGCAGCGGGCCTTGGGCATGGCTGTAAGCTAGCAGGACAGGCCCTGCAGGGGGACTTGGGCAGAGCCGAGCAAACTGAACACCTGCCCACAGAAATCTGTTTTTTCCTTCTGCTGGAGGGAGCTGAGAATTGCCCAAGTGTTTATAGTTCAAGAGGTGCAACCATATAAACTACCTGCACTGTAAAGTTTTATGAGGTGAGAAAGTTTTGTAGGCTGGCAGAAGCAATAGCACATGCTGGAGGGCGTTGCAGGGCTTGCCAGGACAGGGAGGGGGGCGAGGTGGGGCCTCGCCAAGGCCACATTGGCCATCGGAGCCACCAGAGGAACCACACACAGCACCAGCACAATCCTGTGCTTGGCACTGCATGGGGAATGCAGCGTTGCTGGCTCCAGCTCTCCCACCAACTCCTGTTGCCTCCTTGGGCAAGTGTTTTTTTTCTTTCTGGGCTGTGAATGGGGAGCTAAGTACCAAGGCTTGATATGGGCATGCCAGGGCATGTAGTTTATTTAGCAGATAAAATGCTGTTTACAGGCCTTACAGATTTTTTTGTGGATAGTTATAACTTTGCAGCATCCCTTTTCTCTTCCTCTCCACACCTAGGATCACACAGTTCTTATTTCCAAAAGCTGAGAAAATAAATGCTCAGCTGCCAGTCACCTCTCTCAGCACTAGCCAAGCCTCTGAGTCCGACTCTAATGGAAGTTTGTGGATTTTATATACAGTTATAACTCATTAATCAGCCACATTGCTGCAGGATGTGTGAGCTGATATGGCCTCTCCTTGTGTCTCAGACTGGGAGGCTGCGGGGTCCTGCACTGCGCAGCACATGGTGGCTCCTGCTTGGTGCTCCCATGCACCTTGCTCCGGACGGTGGCATGTTGTTACTGGGCTGGAAGGAAAAATAACATGACCAAGCTCTTATTATTTTCTCCTTTTATCTTTGTGGTCATATTAATGCAGGGTAATCATTATATAAATGCACAGGAGATACAGTGAAGGACACCTTCATTTTTAAAGTCCTCCAGTGCTCCTATACTACAGTCATTCATCTTCTGTCTTTAATTACAGCAAATGATCTCACTGGCACTTAAAAGATTAAATTACTCAATTATTCAAAAAACCCAAACACAATAAATGTATCTCTTCTCTGATAAATACAAGTTATTGCTGAAAAAGTTGCCCAAGGCAAGAAACCCGGTGAGGTCAAGGGAGCCAGACTGTAACATTTTTGCTTAGCCCAGTGACTATCGGTTAATTTTTCATTATTTGCAGCAATTACTTTCATTTGTATTGATAATAGCCACAGACTTTTCCACTGCTGTCCTGGTGATGTCAGCGGTGAGATGGATGCCGTTGCCCAGTTATTTCCAAGTGTTCCAGCACTTCTCCAAGTGCCAAGAGAACAGCATGGCAAAGGACAATCCCCCAGGGTGGGACAAGCAGCTCAACAAGACAAAAAGTCACAGTTTGTGACACAGTGTGGCCAGGGAATAAACTCCACTCAAGGTGATGTTTGCAGATGGGGTTTGGTCTGTTTTTTGGGAAGAGTCTACAAATAAAGTGGGTGTGGTGGCTTGCTCCTGATGAGGTGAGTTGATGGCTGATGGGGCCAGTGTCCAGCCTGGCAGTGGCTCAGCAGCCTCAGAGGAAGCAGAGAAGGTGAACAGCCAAAAGCTGGATCAAAAATGTCTCTGTCCCTGTCCCACCACCCCAGGAGGGTGTTGCCAGTGTGACCCATGCATGGGCATGACCAACAATGCTGTGATGATGTTGTGACCGCACCTCACTGGGGCTGGATGAAAAGGAGATGACTGGGGAAACAAAAATATAGGCTAAAGAGCTAAAAGGTGACAATTTCTCTTTATGGGCCCAGCTCTGATCCCTGAGGATCAGGCCAGCACTGGGCAGGAAACTGGATCAGCAGCTCTCTCATGGCACATCTCAAATTGAAGGAGTCTGAGGAAAAAACTGTCAAATTAGACCAGCAATGGGACTTCTGGTCTGTTGAACTTCTGCTGTGAAGACCAGGCCCAGCTGGAGCTGGTGGGTTGCGGTGGAGTGACAGAGCTGCCTGGACCTGGGCTGCCGCACGGCTCAGGGTTGGGGTGTTTGGGGTCAGGCTGCCTGTAGGCACCCAGCTCACATCTGTCCCGTGCACGCTGCAGGGGCACTGCTGGACAGCAGATGCTGCTGATAGGGTTACTGCTATTTGGTAGGCCACCTGCAGTTCCTACATTCATTTAATTAAAAAAATAAATAACTCAATAGGCGGCCTCTCAAGAAGGAGTTGTCCCAGTGAGGCTGCGGTGCAGGCCAGGCATGGTCTGGGGAGGGACAGATGGGCATGCGGCTAATTTGTGCCCATAAATTGCAAGCTGTTGCAAATCCTTGCTGTAGCAAGTGTTGGCTCTGTATTTCAGCCATGTGTCTGTCTTGGAGCTGCTACAAGCAGATGAGAAGGAAAGAGCAGACTCTGCAGTTTTAGGCTGTTTCCCTAATGCCCTTTTGCAGAACTGAGCATTTTGATTAAGAAATAAGTCATAATCCTCTTGCTGGCATGTCAGTGAAGCTCCATCCACCTGCTCTTTCCAAGCCGGGCAGTTTCCTGCTGAAGCAGAAGATGCTGCCACAGAACAATGCATTTTCTTGGTAAACTGCAGTCACAACCTGGACACCATCCTGTCTCCATGCACATTGGTGCCAATGAACTGCATGCTGCAGCTCAACTCTCTGCTCAAAGTAAAGAGCAGTTCGCGGTGTTGCAGACCATCACCTCTCTCATCTCACCTGCTGTGGTGCACGGACCCTTTGCAGACTCACGCCCTGGCAGGCTGGCAGTGCACTCCCTAGTATGGGGATGTGACCACTGACCACTTGGTCATGATCACCCGATGCTGTCCAGGTTACATTTTATGAAAAATATGCTAACCTTCACCAGAGGCATAACATTTCTGGTGCCTGGGTTGTTCTGTGGATTAGGGAGGGTATCTGGGAAACGTCACTTACTTGTTGACCCAGACATCGCTCAGATCTGTGTTAGCCCTTCAGTTCCAAGTGCTTGTGTGTTTATTTGCTGAGCTCAGTTTCTTGCACATTGCAGCAGGACAGCCTACAGTCACGCCATGCTGTGTGTTGATCTTCTTGGCATTCATTACATCTTTGAGGATGTCTTTCCTTCCTACATACGGCACGAGTGACAATGATGCTGAGGCTATGGGAAGTAGATGCCTCATAATTTAAATTTGCACATTTTAGCAAAGTCCAAGCATGCACCTTGTTCTGAACCGGGAGTTTGATGCCCTGTACCTGGGTCTTGGCACACCGTGGTGAGGTTGTAACATGACCTGCCTGCCCAAGCACCCATCCCAATAAAGCCCTTGTGCAGCTGTGACTGTTGCACATCAGTAAGGACAGCATGACGTGGCCATGCTAAATCCCATGAGTGGTTCATGCTCTGCAAGTGCTGCTTTCTCCCTGGCAAGATCACTCTCTGGCTCTGCCATGTCACTACTGAGCTAAAGTGACAATGTCGTTTTTCATCTTCTCCTACTTGATTTGCAGGCTATAGCAGTCTTTTGTGTATTTCTTTTACTGTTTTCATCTCACAGTCATTTCAGCCTGTGCTCTCATCTAACAACTACCCACCATTTCAAAGAGGAACATCCTTTAGGCATGCCAAGATTGTCCAAGGCTGACACTAATTCTGCAGAGCAAGTGCATCAGAAAGAAGGATGCTTTGTTTGTGAGTTCTGCAAGAAGTTATAAGGAGAATGATGCCCAAGAACTGAACATCATAAAGACTTCACATACCAGGAGCTGTGATGTACGGATTAGGATGGTCTATTTGCTACAGGTGGGTGAAGAGCTGGGAATGAAAGCACATCACATGCTGTAAATTTTTGCAAGGACAGATGGATTTACACAGCTGCTCATCTGTGTCATGGCAGAGAATGGGAGAACAGTGCTTTTTTTCAGTCCAAATTATAATACTTGTCTTTCTCTGAGTGGTAGGAGATAAGGACTTATTCCCTCTTAGATCATCTCTTGTAGCTGACTCCGTGCTCAGCATCCTGTTTGCTGAGACTCCTCTTCTTCCGATAATTCAATAGAGAGTTGGAGAGATATAGGCCCATCCAAAGGGAAATTAATTCCATCTGTAGATATGTGCAAGACAAAGCACAGGAATCACTATCCTGCTGCTGCATCATTTTTCTCTTTTGCAGTGGTGGATTAGAGATGGCCAGCATCTGAGAACGTGAACCCGACATTCAGCATCACAACTCCAACATCACTCTTGCAGACCTCCACACAGATCATTGACAAGTATGGAGGTGCAGAAACAAGGCTGAATTCCTTGGAGACAGGGGCGTAAGTACTGTTGCAGACTTGAGTTTACCTTTTTCAAGTCAGCCATCGCAACTTACTGGCTTCTGTGGAAAATCCTTTCCTCACTTATCTTTGCCATGAAACTCTGGCGTGCTTAAGATACAGGATAATCATGATAGACAACAGGATCATTTTGAGCTTAAAATAGTTATTGAGGTCCCATACCAGAACAGCTTAGTGCTCAGCAGATTGTAATAAAGAAAGCAAGGGCTAAATATACCACGTTTTTGTCCTGAGCTGATGGATGAAATGAACACATAAAACAAATGTGGTTCTTTAATGTATGCAAATTTATTCAACCCTGCAATTATTTATTTACAACTAATGACTGATACCAACAGATGAGGTAAAAATATGAGGTATTGATATGAATATAACATTTAAAAATGTAATCATAATGTATTCTCAATGGCAACGTAACAATACTACTGTGGTAGCTGAATGGTAGACATGGCATAATGTGCATTTTAACAAAAATGTATTTGATTGATACATGGCTTAGAGATGCTGAGAGCATATGTCAGAGCTTCTGCAAGGGTAGGAGAACAAACCTACCTTGCTAATGGTGGCAGTGGCACATGGCCGCTTCCAGCTGAGCGATGACTTCTCAGACAGGATAAAACCACCGCCCGGGTTTTCCCTTCATTTCCTTCAGAACTTAGTGTCAGGCAATTGCCATTCCTAGTGCCAGGGAATCTGTGTCCATTGACAGAGGCACAATTGTATTCACTTATGCAAACTAATGTAGCAGAAGCGCTCTAATTGCTCCTGATTTGGAAAACAGTTGGTATGAAACCTGCTGCCATGGCTACAGGCACTGATGGGGAGGAGGTGCTGCTCCTTGGGATCACAGTCCTGATGGCAGCAGGGGAAAGGCTGGACACAGGCACTGGTGGTGTCCACAGCTGGCTGGGGCCTCTCGCCCAGGGAGCACCTGGACCTCATCATGGGAACGTAGGGTGTGAGTGCTCACCCATCTCTTAAAAACTCCCAATAATTGCATGTTGCAACTGTTGTTGGCAATAAACTCAACACAGGAGCTCACAAGCAACCAACCTCCCTGATCCTATGGGTTTTTCAACAGAACATGGGTGAGACAAAGAGAGGAGAAGCTCACAGGGGATAGATTACAGTGACTTTTGCAGGGTCTTGCTGCTCCATGGTGGGACCATGCTGGGTCACCGTGCCCTGTCCACCCGACTTGCTCAGATGGCAGTGTCCCCCACCAGCACAGCCCTTATGCATGTGCACGATGACACGTGGGGCCGTGCTCCAGCAGCAATTGTCTGCTCACAGCCCCTAACCCAGGGCAGATTCACAACACCTGCGGAGCCACTGCATGGGAAGACTTCTCCATTTACTAGATCAGGGCACAAGACCCTGTAGTTTCCTGCAGGAAATGTCTCCCATTTAATTGACCTCATACTAAATCTCAGTGAATTTACTTGGAAGGACTGAGCTAAAACACTGGCTGTGAATGACTCGACTGGTTTACGCAGCAATAAATAAAGTCAAAGTGAACAAATGCGATTAATGAAGAACAGTATTAACAGGCTTGTACATTCTTATTGAATCATAGATGTAATATCATTTTTGGTCTTAGGTTAGTTAAAAACAAATGAGAACCCTGCCTCAACGGTAACATCAACAAATCATTATTATGACTTTTAAAGCATTCTTCCATTAGCAAAATAACAGGTCCCTGAAAATGAAACTATGTAATAGGTGTAAATGGCTCCTACTCCTCATAGTCAGGGGCTGATCCTGCTCCCACCAACGCCTACAGAGGCAGGATCATGCAGATCAGTGCAATATAATATGAAAATGCTTGCTGTTACTATAAAAGCAATCTTCCCAAGCACAGTCTGTATTCAATCTTTTAGATCTCTGAGATGTGTTTAAAAGCTTTACAAAGTTATTTTTATAGGAAGAGTACTAACAGGTATGGTATTCATCCACACATCTTGTGTCCATTGGATGTAGAAAATCTGCTTTGGAGCTTCTTAATAATTAGCCATCTCTATGGAAGAAGGAAAGGACAACACAGAAACACTTCCTCATAGCCTAGATGAAATGCTAAACAAAAGATTTACAGCTTAGTAACTTACCAGTCTGATTTCAGACACCTCAGTACACAGTGTTATCTTGCACTCTCTAAGAATGAGAACACTGCAAACAGTGAGGTTCTCTAGTGACAGACATACCATTAATTAAGGCAGTGGGTAAGTTTTCAACACCACTTTGTACTAACAGTCGCAAACGTTCTGCAGTTGGATATAAATGGCCTTCAAAATGTCCATCTCAGTTACATTTCATGTATTTTATCTGTTGAAACTGATCCACCCCTTATTTTTAAACATACAGCCACTCCCCTCCTCCTTAGTTCCTTTAATTCTTCCTACATCTATTTCTAGGTACCTTCTCGTAGCACACGAACACAAAACAAATTGGAGAACAGACGTTTCTGTTATCACACGGATTATGTCTGGTAGCCCTGTGATAATAGCAAATACAGCTTATGTAGCAGGGACACACTAAGAAACAAGTCAGGGATTCATTTCAGGTCCAACTGATTTCTTCTACAAAGCACTGAGTTATATACAAAATAATTAATTTATACATATACATATATATAGATATAATATAGATAAATATATACATACTGTACATAATTTATTTACAATTAAAATATGCTTCTTAGAAGCCTTTAAATACCAGAGTTATGTAACACACAAGTCATGGCAATAGTTTGATTTTAAAATAATAAAGATAAAAGGTCTTTGAAGAAAAGTGTACTTCAGTAATTGAAATTAATACAGAAGGGATGAGGGAGGCGAAGTCTCCAGAATAAAAGAACTTTCCTATAAAATTCCTTTTTCACCTTTGTACAGACCTGGGTCTGGTCAGACTTCTGGAACTTAAATAAGATCTTTGCTCTCTGTCTTCCTGTTCTCTGCCATATCCTGATTTACACGTACACACTTCCACGAACACTTCCTCAGATTTTTGTTTCTGGTCCCTCAGCAATCAGAGGCTGAAATGAGTTTCTGATCCTGGCAACTTCTGCTGCACACAGATGTCCAAAGCCTTTGTTATACCACTCTGGAGAATGTCCTCTGAAGAAATGGAAAGATATAGTTACTGAGAAACTCGAATACTCAAGAACTGTACTCCATGGGAATGGGCTTGCCATGCCCCCTACTCCCCGCTGCCCGTGCTGTTGTTGGGGGCTTTGAATACTTGTCATTGTAAGCACACTTTGCAGTGCTCCCTTGCAGTAATCAAACAATCAGATTTATTTCTGTGATCACATCGTAACAACAGTAAATGCTTAGCACAGAAATGAGCTTGATGGATAGAAAACACCACAAAAGACTCCAAAGCAGCAAAGCTGTGTTATCCATGCCCTCTGCTCCCAGCACCTCCCCTCCCTGAGCTGGAGGTTTTTGCCTTGCTGAATGAACATCTGCTTTTTGCAGACAGGATACTTACTTCAGGTCAATTCTGCAGATATGGGTCAGCCTGGCCTTTCCTGAGCCACACGGCTCTATCAAGTACTGAGAGTCCATCACAATGGCTCGCACCGCTCCCATAAGCGGAGCCTCTTCGTGCTCCACAGAGATGGCAACCAGCATGCATGTTCCCTTTGGCAAATCTGTCCTCCATGTCCTGCAGCAACACGTTCAAGACCGAATCACTTTAGTAACTAGTCTTTTTGGCACACAAGTAAGAATTAAAGTCACACTTTGCTTTTCTGCTTATCCTCATAAGGCCAGGAAAAAGTAATATAACTGAAATTTCATGAACATGTCACCACATCAGTCAGCCAGTTACAGGTAGTTGTTTTCTTATTACCAACATATTTCTTTCCTCAAGCAGTCAGGTGTCAGGCCGACCAGTTAAGACATATTTTTGTTTTGAGCACCGTCAGTCGTTTTGTTTTTTCCATCTCCCAAATTTCTAGACTCCCTGACTGCCTGCGTATGTTTTTTACAGGTTCAGGAGATCTAAACTTTAATACTTAACATTTTTTTCTTCTACTGTTGGTGTTCCCTACATTTTCTGGTGCCTCACATCTTTCTTGTCTGCCTGAAATCTCACAGGATAGTCTATATTCTTTTCTTATGCTGTGGGAATAGGAAATTTCCACTGCACTGCATTATGTGCATCATCTTGCCACAGGCTGTCTGAGATGGGGATTATGCTACCTTGGGAAGCAGCATGCTTGAGCAGGTAAGCTGCTTTCAAGGACTGATGAAGTTTGGAGTTCAGCAGTTATTTTAACATTCTGTGTTTTTGATATGAAATTGCAGGAAGACACTGATTTCAGAAAGTTTTTCACATGTATGTGCATTAAGGTAGCTCATGATGAGCTACCTTAGGAGATACAACACACGGAGAGGCCCCTCCTGCGAGATGCTGAGCCACCACCTGCACAGTGCTAAGCTGTGACCACATCATTTTGGTAACCACAAGACACTTTGTTGTGTCATTTCTGAAGTAGGAAACTACGCGTGTCTGACTTTGCAGAAGATTTATGATTCCTATTCTTGGTTATATGGATTTAGGCTGGTTACTATATTCCCTAAATATCTTACAAGAATAAAAATAGGTATGACACCTAACTCACAGACGTGCTGTAATAACTAACAGTAAGCACTTGAGGAATCTTTAACAAGAAGTGATGTAAGTGCAGGGCAGCTGAGAACTGCTTCTGATGCCAGGCCTATGAAACGCTGGCCCTACACTCTTACCCTGACAGTCTCCTCAAGGGAGCCTTATCCCCTTGTTATGACCGCTGAATTAAAATACAGAGAACGACAAGGTTTATCCTTTCACAGCCACCAGTTTGATTGGGAAGGGGAAAACAGCAGTCTGTTAAAATATATTTATTCATGTCCCCAGAGGTGAATTATAATTTCACTGTTCACTTCCCACCAATCATAATGTATCAAATTGACTGTGATATCTCTGGCTAACCTTGCTCTAGACTTAATGATATAAATCAAAAGAGATAAACAACAGAAACTGACAGATCTGCCTGACGGCTGTTTCCAGACCTTAAAAACCCACCAGGATTCAGTTTTATGATATATATTTCAGTCCTTGGGGGTCATTCTGCCTGCGTTAGTGAACAGAATGAGGACTTGACGGCAAGATTTTTCTTTAACTGATGTGACTGCACAGCAGGTCTTTAAAGAACATAAAACACCATGAAACCTAATAGTGAATTAAGTGGCAAATAAGAGGATAGAATTATGGTCATCAAAACCTCTTTGCCGCTCCCAGACAATCTTCTGGGTGCTAAGCAGAGGGTCAAATTTATCACTTGTACAAATTGATAATATTATATAAGAAAATCAATTCTAAAATAAATTAATTTAGCTCAGTATTCTGTGGGAAGGCAAAGGAAAGAGTAATGGGAAGACTAGTTTGCACATTATAAAGTCCTACAGAAAATATTTTAAAAATCTTCCTCCCAGAGTTCCAATAATTCTTCCCTTACTCCAACAATGTCTGCATGTTATCATTCTCTACGAGAGCAGTGAAGTTAATAAAAGGGATGTACTATTAAAATTATATTTTATTGGGCTCATCTTTTTCCTTCAATCTTTGTTCCCTCTAATACAATTCTGACTCACTGGACTATTTTCATTCTCAGAACTGCTTAGTATTTGTCTGCACATCATTTCAGTCAAAGAAAGCAGTGACTGAGAATGGGAACACACAAAATCATCCTGAAATCAGTAACTGTAGGACTGACCCTGCCAGTGAAATATGTCAGCAGCTCCACAATAGCTCCTAGCAAGCAAAGCGCCAGGATTTCAAAGACAGGATGTACAAAAGTGGAGTATTTTTTTTGTCTGTTCTGTATGGGCACGTAGAACTGGGGCTGAATTTGGAATATTGATATACAGTTATACATTTCTTTGAGAGATCTCATCCCCTAAAAACAGTCAGAATACAAATCTACTATCACATTTTGTTCAGTTCCAAACTGTAATTTTTATGGGTTAACATTTCTTGGTCTACAAAGACTTCAACCTCAAATCTAAAATAACTTACATGGAGACTGCATAAGATCTTCAGCTTAAAAGCATTGCTATCTTCTTCACTAAACATTTGGCTCTTAAACATCAAACACTCCCCAGAGAACAGCAAAAGCAATGTAAAAAACAATTGGGTTCTGTTTGCACTGTTTTGACAACAAACAAAGCTAGGAGAACAGCAGCTATTATCAGACATCTGTTCTAAGGAATAAATGATATTTATGGCCTCAGGAGTATGTGCTGCTCAAATTACACCAGAGAAAAGGTCACCATGCTCTAGGTGTATAATTTTAATTCAGTTTAAGAAATAAATGCTGCTGCCCAGAAGTAGAGTTCTCAAAGCACAATTTACAGATGCTAAGGCTGAGGTGAGATAAGTACAGATCTTCCTTGTCTGCACTGCAGAAAGCAAAGGTATTGGAGAACTGCCCTTAGCTTACCTTAGAACAACAAAATCTCGGACGGGATGAGGAGCCATGCTGTTCAGAACATACTGGTAAACTTCGGTCTGCTTGTCCAGGCTCTCGACCACCTTCCACTGCAAGAAGTCCTCGTCCCAAAGGTGACGTTCCCTCAGCACTCGGTTCAGGACAACTGATGGTGGTGCTTCAACTTCCACTGAGGCTTTCCAAAGCCTTAGAGGGTTCCCATCCCCAACCTGGAGAAAAGCAACAAAGAGCATAAAACCCCATGATTAATATCTATTCAGCAGAGAACAACTGAAGACAAAATCTTGGTATGGTTATCTGACTGGAGCTTATGATGAAGCTTGAGAGCACACAAATTTCCCTGCTAATCATTGCTACTATTGCTATTGCTGCTGTTCCTCCACATGTGAAAACATGTGCATACTAGTCCTGGATGGAAAATCGAAGTGATATAATACTTGTACTTTCACACCAATGTATATCTGGACCACTTCTCATCACACCAGTGGAATTGCTGCATTATTTCTGATGTCACAGACACTGAGTCAACACAAGTGCAGTGAAGAATATGTGTGTTTAGAATTGACAACAGATGAAAGGACAGACTGAAACTCTGCTCTGAAACAAAGCTACTGGTTCGGGCAATCTGATGGAGTAGCTGGAACTGAAGGTCAGCTTGTCTAGCTAATGGGTGGAAGAACAGAACTTGAAGGAGCAGAAAACATGGTGATTCACTTCCATGTTAGATATACAGATGTTTCCTCCTCAAAATAGCTGCAAGGGAGTATTGGGAAAGTGCCTTTCAAAGAAGGAGCACATAAACTGCTTGCCAGGTCTTTCTAGCTCATGGCTCCTGTTACACCTCCACAGGACGCAATAAGGCAGTAGAAAGTGCTGGGCTATGTGCAACATGAACATCCTAAATTCCTCACATGCAGCATTTCTGCATGGTTTTAGGGCTGTTGTACTTTAGGCAGCAAATGAGTTAACTGGATCTTGCAAGACCTGCCTTCCTACCCCTCCCAATCCTGGCATCCTCACATACGAATTCCAGTGCTCCAGAAACCCCCAACACCTCCCACAGACCTAGAATTGTGTCCCCAGAATCCCACCTCCCACCTCTCCCATCTTAAATTACTTCATGTTGTTATAACTCCTCCTCCCTATAAGTCTCAGCTTTCCAGTCCTCCCACCTTGGGCTGCTCCCAGTCCCCTCTTCAGTCTCCCATGCCCTTGACCCGAAACCTATCCATGTCCAATTCACTCCTCCCTCCAACCCCACATCCTACTCCCACCTGGGCCCTGCTCCTCCCTCCCAAACCTCCTGCACCCTCTGCAGTAACAGAGGGGACATGCACAGAAGCTGACTGTAAACCAGAGCAATTGTGATTTCCCAGTGCTAACACAGGGATTGCACTTAACAGGGGAAATGCTGCCTCCTGTCCCCAAGACTCCCTGTCTCCTCAACATCCAGACTGCACACTCCTTCCAGTGCCCTTCTGAGTATCACAGAATGGTTGAGGTAGGGAAGGGACCTGGCCGATCCCTGCTGCAGCAGGGACACCAGAGCACAGTGTCCAGGCCCACGTCCAGGGGGCTTTGGAAGATCCCCAAGGAGCAGACTGCACAACCTCTGGGCAGCCTGTGCCAGTGCTCCATCACCCACACAGCACAGCAGTGCTTCTGGTTTTCAGAGGGAACCTCCTGTGTGCCAGTGTGTGCCCATGGCCTCTGGTCCTGGCATGGGGCACCACTGAGCAGAGCCTGGCTCTGCCCTCTTTGCACTCTCCTTTCACGTATTTATGGACACGGTTGAGATCTCCCTGAGCCTCCTCTTCTCCAGGCTGAGCAGTCCCAGCTCTCTCAGCCTCTCCTCCTTCATCATCCTGACCCTTCATTGGACTGTTTCCAGTATGTCCAGGTATCTCTTGTACTGAAGTAAGTAATTTCCCTACCTTGCCAGAGTAACTCAACACTAACCCCATCTCCTCACACTAGGCACTGCTGGTCTGTGGGCCTCCATTTTGTTTTTGTATTTTCAGCAGCCCTGGACTCTCACTGCCTCAGCAGATGGAAAAGCATATGCATAGTCATGCAACAACTCACTGGGTCCCACAGCCAGGCTGTATTTTGCTTTTGTTTACGTCTCCTTCCACTTGTCCCCTAATTACCTTTTTGTAGGCAAGTTCTGTGTTCTCCATACTGGAACACGTGACCCATCCTTTGAATTTCTCTTTTGCTTCTTTCTGGAGATTCTGCATGAGACTTTCAAGGTACATCTGGTAGTTCCCTCCTTCCTCATCCACTTGTTTCCCAAGTTCTTCCAGGGTGGGAGAATGCACTTCTGCATCAATGTAGGAGTTTCGGGACTGAGTGACCATCTCATGTGGGACCTGCACCACAGAAGTGGGGGAAATCACACAGGGAAGACCTCCTGCTGAGAACCTTTCCTTAAGGCAATGCTTTCTAGGTGGATGGACCACTTAGCATCCAGTTGCAATGAGCCTACAGTCAGTAAAATGGATAGCTATTTCTGCCCTTTCATACTGCACAAGCTGAGAAATCAAGGCAATATAATGGAACAGTCAATGGGTCAGAATAGCACTACTCAAGCAGCGCCATATTAGATGGATCGACTCTATTTTAATACAACTGCATTACTCCCCTAGTCCCCAAAAATATTGCTTTGTGCTTCCAGGGAAGGGAGTTACAAGCATTACCTCTCCTACACCTGCAGTAAAAGCAGCTCCAGGAATGACTGCATCTCCCTGTGTGATTTTAACTTTATGGCATGACACAAAGAAACAAAATTTATCAGCATTTCCTTTTGAGATGGGATTTAGTGTTAATTCAGGAACTAAAAGCTTTATAATAAAATGAAATGTTAAAAACACTAGATCTTGCTTAAACTAATCCTGTAAATCGGGTTGAAAACTGCCTTGGAATAATTACTCTGCATTTTCAACAGTTGCCTCTTCATATGCTAGAAGGAAACAGTCATAAAGAAATGAGATAAATAAATTTTAGATGGAGCAAGTTTACAAATAAGAGAGGCACCATCAATCTCTGTGCTAATGCAAGACGGAGAACGCAAGGATAAACATAAATACTTCAAAAGATGCTGCATTACGTGTCCATGAATAATGCCGTTTGAGTCACTCACCTCAAAAAGTTTGTTGCATTCCATTATCATGTGAGCAAGTCCCTGAGTAGCTGCCAGGTTTTCACTGAGATCCTTCTGATCTGGCTTTCCTGTTGCATATTTTTTCTGTATTACTCTGTAATTGAATTCAGTGTCTCAGGTAAGAAGAGCTGAATCTTTTTTAATATGAAAGCAAACATAGTGGCAGGATGTCCTTAGCACCAGAGCAAAAAGTCTATCTTTAATTTTTGTTTATCACAAAGATTGTTTGGGCCATTGGGCCTTTTTAAAAAGAAAAATGTTCACCTAAATTGTTACTGCAGCAAAGGTAAAGCAGGAAAGATTATGTATGCCCTGCATTAGGTGTTGTACATTTTGGAAAGGATTTTTAGTAGGTGCAATGTTACTGCTTAGATCACTTGCTCAGAAAATGTTACACATCTCACTGTATTCTAAATCAGAAAGAAAAAATGTCAGAAGGGACATCAAGTTGGGACCACTTACGTTTAGCAGGTCTATGTCCTGCTTAGTCTACGCTCACTATGCTACACACCACCTTAACGTGGTCTGAAATAAACTCAGTGATACAACTGGGATCAAGATTTCCTGATCCCACAATGGGCCTGCCTGTTCCCTTAACAAGCACTGCACTTCATTTCTGCAAACATCCACTGACTTCATCAAGGAAACAGCTTTACACCTTCTACCACTCATTGAAAGGCTACATGTTCAAATCCTTGAAAACACAAGCAATCTTTGACTCCAGCCAGAGCAAAATCAGGTTCTTTCCCTTCACAGAAGCCAACATTACTAACGCAAAACTCACTAATGTGCCACTGAAATTTTGCACGAAAAGCTGGTGCTTGCATATTCACATTACACAGACAGAAACACCCTGTTGGGCTTGCGAAAACACCTTCTGTGCATGTCCAAGTGTACTCCTGGCTCTGCAGTGTCGGCTTTTCCCTCTTGCTGAAGCCATGCCCTGTGTAACGTGCCATGGAAAGCAGACACTTTGGAAAATCTTACCTTGTATACCTTTTTGTGTCAAGGACATGCCTATTTATAGTGCTAAGAAACTTACCTCGGAGAGCTTTCTTTCTTCACTATATTGAGATGGAAGAGGGAAGGGGCCAGACAAACAGCTATGTTCATGGGAGTCATCTGATTCTCCTCCACAGAGGTGACGTCGCTCAGGAAGCACAGAAGGGTCTGCAAAACCTCCCGGTTCTCATCTGACATCAGCATGATGGCTGCCTGCACTGCCTGCAGCCGCTGCTCCTTGGGGACATCTGTGGGAAAGCAAGTGATGTTCAGTGAGGTTTGCATTAAGATCAAATAAGGAGCCCGGAAGATAACAAGTTAACTCTATCTAACACCAAGATAACTGTGTTAGCTCTATCTTGTTAACAAGAATTCACACTTTGGGAGTGGCTTTCTAAAGAGGCAGATGACAGGGGATGAAGTGGCGAAGGCCAGCTGGTTGCTGGAAGGCTGTAATATCGGCTCCTCTGTCACGCACAGCTTGCCTAGCCAGATGATGACATTTCTCTGTTTGTTTGAAAGGCCATTTCCCAAGAAAGACATTGAACTTCATTTAAAGTTCATGAAGGGAGTACTTAGTTGGTGTTTTTCAGGTTTCTTTTGTCCCATGAGAAGACGGTTCAAAACTCTTAGGGCAGCTTCTGAAAAATACTTACACTCATGTCCTAAACTGTAGCGGAATTTAATGAAAGCAGTAATGGATATGCTTAAACACCATCTCAGACAGATCCACCTCTAAAACTACCGTTAAGTTTTTTCAGTTTGGATTTGGAGCCCTCCTCTGGGTATTACATATGGTCTACATGATCGAAGAACAACAAAAGTAAATTTACAGTACAGGGAATGGCCAGCTTTAAGCTCTGCCTGTTAGCCTTGCACAAGCACTTTATTTTAAAAGCTTTCAGACATGAATGACAAACTGAACACAGTGCAATGTATCTGACTTTTGAGAAGCATCAAGGCCAGGTCTTTCTGGGAAGTCAGAGGAGCCTTTGCCCCTCAAGTCACAGGTTTGTAAACATTAGGCAACTATGGGTTTTAGGGAAATGGAGGAAGCTCCATCAGTGCTAAGCCATATAGACTACTACACTAATCTTCTCATCCCCACTCCTCTGTGCTAGAACAAATCAAGCCATTTAGGGTATACAAAAAAGTCCTGGATATCTGAAAAAGATTTTCAGTAACTCCCAGAAAACCAGAAATCTCCTGCCAATAAACTAACAGAGGAAAAATCCTTTCTAACCTCACAGTAATAATTTGTTAAACAGGATGAATGGGAAGAAAAAGTCCCAGATACAGATTTATTTAATTGCAGACATTATGAAACGCAATTGGTATCCCAGCAATTTTCAACATTTTTCTTTCTGTGAAAGGGGTTCTGTCAGTATAATCTAAAATGGAAAATCATATTTTTTGTCGGTCAAGTGGAAAAAAAACACTGCTACTTGTTTCTAATCCAATCATTGTTTTCCAGTGTCTACGAAAGCCCATCTTATCCTGTTCCCACCTCATTCTAAACAGACCCATAAACAAGACTTTCTGAATTCCTTTAAAGTACTTGTGTAGTTCAAGAATATCTTTCCTACCCCTTCTTTCTACTCCTGTAAGTGTAAAAAGAGTTATTCAGACTTCCCACTGCAGATACACACAGGACTACAGAGTCAGCCCTTTTTACAGCATTTTTTTGTTTGCTGGTAGTAATGTTCCACTGTTCAGCCCTTTGGCTGTTGTGAGTCCTAATGCCAGGTTCCTGCCTTGGAGATGGGGATTCCTTCTGGCTACAGACCTAATAACACCGATGGCATTGAGATCTGCCATAATTCTGCATTCTTTGGTTGCAGTCTCTCCTATGCCAAGACAGGACAGTCCCAACTTTTATCAAGCAAGAGTTTAAAAGGTGACTTGTTTCCCAGGACATGTAGAACATGTCCTTCAAGACAATAAAATTCTCATTGGTCATTTCCCTGATGGAAGCAATTGCGACTGTCATGTTATGAGCACCAATAATTTCTGCTTCTTTTCTGAACAAGCTCACTGATGTGCGTGTAGGCAGCCATCCTGCCAGCTGCGAGCAGGAAAAGAGGGGAGATGATGCTTCAAGGCTGGGCACCAATTGTTTCAGTTCAAATGTGTCCCAAGACACACTGTATGAACAAATCCACTACATTTATATGCGGTGCTATTCCTCACATGCAGGATCACAGCACTTCTCTACCAGCTACAGACGCTGTGGTGTTAAATACGTCAGTGACTATGCAACACAGACAGACCTTACAGGAAAGGGAGGCACAGAAGTAACTTAGATACTTCAGCATGGGGATTATAAAATCTAAAAACTTTTGAAATGAATTCCTATTGTTATAGTAGCTGAAAGCCCAAGCAAGTGAAAAGCTTGGAAACATTTCTCTTTCCTGCTTCAAATTATTTGGCTTATGCTAGGCAGGTATGCCTTTCTGTACCTGCCAGAGCACTGGCTGGCTGCTCTTCATCATGGACATTCTCAGGAAAGCTATAATTCCTTTGGCTTTTCAGTGTTTTCCTCATTGTCTATTTCTCCCTCAGTTTGGAAAAGAGATACACAATCATTTCCTGATTTACATAGATTCTCATCATTCTGATGCATTTGTGTCTCAGCTTTTCCTGAAGACTGCTTACGCTGAAATGAAAGAAAATCCTTGGCTTTTTTCCTTCTTTATGAGATCTCTATATAAAAGCTTTACAAATAATCAAGTCACAGCAAGGAACAAGACCGCACAGGCGTGCATTCTCATGGTCATACCACTTCTCCACGCTCAAAAGACTCACTTGTATTGAGCAATCTGCATGTAATGGGCCCACAATTTAAAGAAATGTGGCAAAAATAGACATTTTTCATGTCCACTGCCAGCCTGTCTTTCTGGTGTCTTCCTGATTGCAAGGTTGGCATTTTCAAAGCTTCTTAAGATTTGCATGCTGGTTTTGCATTAAAGTTTACAGTATTTTGACACTGAAGCCTTTAGGCAGTTTTGAAAATCTCTCAGCTAAGGATTTGGAAGGCAGAGATGTTCTTTTATACATCTCAGAGGTGAGCAGAAAGAATCCCACTCAGTGCTAACACATCAAATTACTTACAATTTATGATTACACAATTTATAATAACTTTGAGTTGTTTCTAATAATAAAATATTTGCAACTTACATTGGTAGATATGTAGAAAAGTCTCTCCCAGTTTACTTGTGAGGAGAGGCTCTGGCAAATCTCGGAAAAATTGCTTCACCATATCTGCCACATCATACGCCGACTGGTCTTCATAGCAGACATTTTCTGGGGAGCTCTCATTCATCTGACGCAGGGCCTGGATTCGAGATTTTACTCCAGATTTGCGAAACAAACCCACCTAAAAAGGTGCCACATGGAGTGGGGCACAAAGACAGTGTTACTTAAAATATTAAAAAATTACCTTTTACAGGAGGTTTTGATTACAGGAGTCTTTTATTACAACAAAAGCTATGTTTGCTTATTTCACACGAGGCAAGAGCAAGTGGAGCTCTTGCAGACACCACAGTTGTGACTTCCCCACAGTCTTGCACACAACTGCGTGCTCTGATGGTGGGACTGTAAGAGTAACCACGCTGCAGCTCTGTATCAGATGGTGGATGGAACATTCGGAGTGCATGTGGTTATGCTGTTGCTTGAAGAGTATAAGCAAGATGCTTAGCTGATATAAATCAGCGTGGCTTGCTTGGCTTCGGTGACTGTCTGCTGATTTACTCCAGCTGAGAATCTGGTTCCTCATGTTTATTTGAGTATATATTTTGAAGACTAACAAGAAAATATTATGCTCAGCTAAGTAATAAATGCTGTGGCAAAAGATTAGTACATCCTGGTTGAGCTTTCAAATCAAGACCAAATCTATTTTTTCCCCTTCCTGCTCTCTGCTTCACCCAGATTGCATTGAAAACCCCAGTTTGAAAGTGGAGGCCACAGAGGGGTTATTTGTGTAGTGTCACTAACATACATTTTTATCTTGTTTGCTTTCTATTCTAGAGGAAGTGGTAATTCTTAAAATGAGGCCTGTGAGTGCCTTCACAGCGTGCTGCCCTTCCACAGTTCTCACAAGTGGAGTTCCCCCAGGGCGAATTCCTGAGCCTGAACCACATTATTTATTCCCAAGTGAGTTTCCAGGCTTTCATTTGGGAAGTGTTAGCACTGTTCTGCCTTCAGTTTTGCAGGGGAAAAGGTGAACTATTGAGAAAGATCTATAAAAAGGCACATTTCTGGTTTGGACTTTAGTTCCTTCGTGTCTGCTGTCTTTGTCTTCAGTCTTCTATATAGTGTACTCCAGCAAGAAAAAAGTGTCAAGGCAAGGAAATGCACTCTTCATCCCTAGTCCTCTCACTTCTGCCAGCACAGAGGTCACTTGGGTCCATACTCATCCTGGACTGCTTCTCTAGAACACTTCAATTTTAAGGTACTTAGGACTTTTGTTAACTCATCCATTAATAGCACAGATGTCATGAATCACACACTGTGCAGCTCTGTGAGGCGATGTACTAGTTTATATGGAGATGAACTATTACGCCAGACTGAAAGCAGTGGCAGTGAGCTGCTCCTTTGCTATGCCTTCTTATAAGTGAGGCTCATGGCCTAAATTTATGTGTAGGAATTACAAAGTGGAGTTTGCCCTTTGTACATCCTGGTGTATTGTATCTCCCTTCACAGGTGTAGCTCTCCTTAGTCTTAACAAAAGAATACAAGAAAGAGCATCTGGCTCTTTTCATACGGCTTTCCCTTTCCCCTCTTCCTTTCAAATCCCTCTTTCTCTTAGAAATGTGTGCTGAAGACGCAGAAGGACACATGCTAATCCTATCCAAATAACACAGTTTTTTCTACGTGGTAGATAAATGTGAGAGCAAAAGCTCAGTTCACTGCTTTTGATGGAAAGCGTTCTTGCTGGTATAAAAAAGCTTTAAAAACTTCCAGCTACGCCTGATGCGAAAGGTCAGACATCAGATCTCACCAGCGCAATCTCCTGCTGCACATCATTCTGCTACTCTCAATCTCTGTTTTTGTTTAATGATATTTATCTGAACTCTTATTTCTCTCTTTTTTTTTTTTTTGAATAATTCATAATTAATCAAAAGAGGACAGTTCTCTTGATAGAAAAAGATCTTTTGTCTCTGTTCTTCAGTATAACAGACTCAATTCTATAAATAAAATGGGACTATAAATCCAGTGATTTATCAGAGATTAGTTCGGCCCAATCTTTTTATTATCCTCATGCTGTGGATCATCTGCCCTGCAAGCAGCCATACGATGCATGACAGAAATAAAGATACAGTTGACAAAGGCAAAGCAGTTTCACAAGTTGGAACTGAATAATATATTCTACAAATAATGCTGAGGTTTCTCATATCTTCTTAGGCATATCAGTGCCAGAAGCCAGGCCTTATAATGATTTACAGCAACCTCAACGTTACTAAGCGCAGAAGATCTGATGCCTATTCAGGACTTGAGCTTGCCTTCTGCAGTGCATAGGATAGACATATAAACAAGCTGCTGGAAAGACTGGAGACTGCTGAGACCTCTGGCCAGGCATTAGGAGATGTTGAATTAAACAGAAACAAAGGAAATGACTAAAGCAGAGAAGCTGAATTGCCTGGAGGTTTTTGGCCTAGCTTCCATTTTTGGTGGAAGATATTTTAAATGGTCCTGATCTGTATTTCACTTTCTATTCAGTATCTTCCCAGTTCCACCCTGAGGGGAAACTCAAGCTGAGCTGAAATGACCCTTCACGTAGCTCCGATGCTTCCCAGCAACTAAACCCTCCCTCTTGGAGCAGATACTTGCCTGAGACTGCCCACAGACACTCCTTTTGACTGCCTCAAATCACTTGAGAGCTTTTTCCTTCTCTTTCATTTTGCCCTCCCTTTTACTTTCTTCCCTGCTTACTCCCTCTCTCTTTACTCTTCCTACTGTTCTGCTACTTGTCTGATTGGCCCATCCCTGTCTCCCCATCTCCTTTCCTCATACTTAGACAATTATCTCCTCCTCCAGTCCCATCACTTATTCCAGGCTTGCTGCATCGCTGTTCTTCTCACACTGGGTTTTCCAGATCAGTACACAAAACCAGATTGTCACAGTGATAACCAGGAATGCTAGCCTCAGAATACCTTTTTTCTATTGTCTCTATTAATCTTCCACTTCTATCCCTTATCAATACACTTTCAACAAGTTATCCCTCCCATCCCTTGACTCCTGCACCACATAGAGTAGACAGTACATACACATACAGTAGTCACTTCACTTTCTACATCCAGGAGTCAGATGTCAAGGTCTGACCACTACAGGGTCTCTTTACAGTAAACAGAAAGAAATGATAGGAAGGGCTGCCTATGTCTCCCCACTGGCTGCAGAAGGAAACAGATGTGATTCACAGCTGCATGTTAACTTTCAGACTTCCATCTTTGGGAAGATGACCGTTACACAACATCACAAGGCACATAAGGGCAACTGAGTAATTGGAAGCAGCCAGCATGGGTTTATGAAAGGCAGGTCCTGCCTGACTAACCTGACACTAGAATTTCTTCATTGGAACAGGGAATTGGTGGAATCCCAGTCCCTGGAGGTATTGAAGAGATGCTGACATGGCACTAAGGGACATGGTTTAGTGATAGGTCTCAGTAGGTCAGGTTGATGGTTGGACTTGGTGATCTTGAAGGTCTATTCCAATGAAGATTCTATGATTCTATGAACATAACAACTTGAACAGCAACAAGAACAGGGATCAGAAACACAAATGACAACTTTCACCCTTTCCGTGTGCTCAGAGTTGGGCAAGTCTGCAGAGTAAAATTCTGGTTGCTCCTTTTGAACTTAAAACTATCTAAAAACAATTACAGAAGAGGTCATATGACATGATGCCATTAAAGAACTGAATTCAGTGAGCCAGGGCGTTTCTCTCAGCCCAATGTTCACCATCCTTAGGGAAAGAACAGTAAAAATACGATGGCTATGTCCCTGCTCCATAAGTAAAAGGAATGAAAACATCTGAAATGCTTTGAGCATGTGGGCTCCCCAACTGTCTTGTTACAGCTAAGAACACTATAAAAGGAAATGTACCATAATGGCTTTGGCATTGAACCCCTGCTGACCCAACTCTATCTGGATATATCTGACTTTGTCAACAGAATACTTGGAATATTTTGCTGAGTTTGCTCTCTGTTCTTGGACTTTTCTTTCTTTGCTAAGTAAATAAAACTTTTTGCGCTATATCTTGTGAAATGTTGAATGTATTTAACTCTTAGTGGCAAGTAGTGCAGGTGCAGGTAGAAGCTAGGAGTCTTGAGCTCTTCCCAGGACTGTCTCAATAGACATGAAGATCTCACACCATTCCTTGAGGTAGGCTATTGTATACAAATCAGCAGGACTGTTCTATCTACAAGAATTCAACTAATTAGCTGAACACAAATCCCAAAATGACAAACAAACAGTATTGTCACCGAATATCAAATCAATGGAGGAGATGTGGGTCCAACATGAGCTATAACAATCTTCAAATAATTCTGGTATTAAGTTCATAAAGGTTTACCACTGCTTGCTTAGAGGGTCTTTACTGAAAAATCAACCATATCCCTCGAAGTAAAGTTCATACCTGATCTAAGCAGTTGCTCCTTAAGTAATGTAGTGCTTGCTGAATGCTCTGGGGAAGAGGCTGCCCGGTTCTCTGGACATGAACTATCAGAGGCACACCAAAAACATTCTTGTCCTTGTAGTCAGGGACTTTCATACGCTTCATGAACTTTGGTACAGACCTGAAAATTATCATGAACAGAGTGCATGAAAATATCCGAGGATTTACAGAGTCTTTCTGAGTAACATTGACAGCAGAAATTGGTAACTGGGACCATCTCCTATTTTAAAAGATGATCAAATAATTTTTCATGTACAATATATCAACACTTTACAATCTATATAATCAATAGATGTCTTAACTTTTGTAGGTAGATTGCCTTTGGCTCTAAGACATGGCATAACAATCAGTTCAAACAAAATGCATTTACTGTGCAGTTGTCATCCAGCTGAAGCCAACATAGTTTAAAGTATCTATTAAGGACTCAAAGGAATAGCACAGCAAAGCATAGTGGAAAGAAAGGAAATTCAGTTCTCTAGCATACTGAACAATTTTTTATACTATTAGTTACATAACTTAGCATTTCTATTGCCTAACAATTTATACTAATAAATAATGGTGGGAAATCCCTATGTGTCAGATGCATCCCTGGTGTCATACAGTTGACTCTAGTGAAGTTACTTAAGTGAAACTGTTAAATTTGCTTCCATAACTGATGGCAAAAATGGGAAGAAATTGGATTCCGTCTGTGGGAAACATGTGGAATTTTTTTAAAAAAAGAAGATGAATATGACCTGAATATGACAAAGATTTTCTCTTCTATGTGAGAAGGAGATAAAACTAGGATTAAATGACCTACTGAAGGAGTACAGCATTATAGATTTACAGCTATTTAGAGTCCCACTGCTTATGAATCCTTGGAGACATTATACAAACTGAGGAAATATTTGTCCGGAGGGAAACCTCTGCACAAACAGAAAGATCTAGAATTTGCTGTGCTCTAATCTGCCTGTTTGCAGTTGTTTAAGGTGAGACTCATTTCAGCACAGATATGTTGACAGCTAGCCAGAGGGAACTGTGCCAAGAGAACTGCAAGTTGAGGGCTCATCTTACTGAATTTTAGATCTCTAAAGGAGATTTAGAAAGACTTAGCAGTCCTGACTGCCTCTATACCCACTGTGGAGTGAGGCACCTTTGGAGGCTGACCCAAACCTTCTACCTTAAATAGAATGAGTTGCCTTTGGAGTTGCCTGTCTTCTTTCACTGATCACAGAGTCAGCCAACCTGACTTGCTCAGATTAGATTTACAACTTTTTGGAGTGGCTGATGTTAATGAGGTCATTCTCATACGTAGTCTCTTGTATCTATTTCTCAATTTCTGAACACAAACTTGTCTTATTTAGCCCACAGAAGAATTCAGGGCACTTCTGGTGAAGTCCTCTGAAAGTGGAAATCACCATGTAAATGTCAAGTCATATTATTTTTAGACTCAGACTGTGTATTACGAAAAAATTATCCTTTCATTTCTCAGATACTTATAATCTCTTGTCTATGTCCATTTCCATTCCAGGCTATCTCAGTCTATGTGTTCCACCAGGGTCAGCACATGCAGATTTCTGTAGCTGGTTGCCTACAAAGGGGCTGTGTTGCCAGCATTCATGTCCATCTGCCCCTGACTCCGCGTTCTGAGTGACCAGGTAGGTGTTACAGCTGTTACAGCTGTAAGCTCCCTTCACTGCAAGACCAGATCCAAGGTAAAGTGTGTGTCTTTTGATCTGTAGAGAAAATTCCTTTAACTGTTCTAACTGTTCTTTTAAAGCACAAACAAACCAAAATCAAATAGATGAAATATTATCAGCAGCTGTTTCTTTTGGAATCACAAAATCAATTTTGGGGAAGACTTATTGTAAACACTTCCTCCTTTTAATCACTCTCTCCTTCTCCTGTTTATTTTTCTGGAACTTGAGTGTTGCTAGAGAGGCTGAGGTTGTCTCTGTTAGAGCACAGGAATGAAGTCAGATCTCCAGAATCTATTTCTGACTTTGCCACTGAGTCACTAGGTAGCAATGGATTAAAAGAGACAGTTTCAAATTCTACAGTTAAAGCCAATTCCTCCTCCTAACTGTATTAATTATATTTACTGTACCAATAACAGAATTAGGAACAAAATATTCCTTCTAAATATATCTCTTTTCCACTTATCAACGGTACTCACCACGTCCAGCCATGTTTGTTTGACATGGAGTATTTCTCCATGATGGCCGTAAGACGAAGTAGAGAGAATTTTTGCAGGAGATTCAGCTGGGCTGCTGACTGATTACTGATGTGAAGTGATGCAATGGAGTGGCTCAGACGAGGAGAAATTTGGAAACTATGCCATTGTAATCGCCTTTAGCAAATAAGAAAAAAAATAGAAAAAGAGACAACTCCTTTAAATGAGCAGAAAAGGATGGTATACTGTGAGATATGGAAATGTACAAAACATGCAAAAATATACGCACGGTTCATGGTGTGTCAGCTGAAGGAAAATACAGCTTGGAGGCAGATAAAGCAATTTGTTTAGTCTCTTTATTTTGGAAATATTCAAGCTTTGATTTTTTTTTATGTTAGATTCCCAAGAGGATGAGGGTCCCATATGTACTAAAGGAGCAGTGTGACCTCTTATGTCAATGAGCCTACACACTTCCAACAGGATGTGGGCGATCCAGATTAAAATATTCTCTTCCTGACTCAGAAATGGGATTTGATGCCTGGTCCCTCACCTCTCAGGAGACCAGTCTGACCACCAAGGTATTTGTGGATGAAGTTCTCCAAACATCTCTATTATTAAATACTGAAGTATTTTTTAGAGAAGGGATTGAACCCTGTGTGTCCTAGGCAAGAGCTGTAACCACCAAGCTATTGAGACATTCACGTCTTCTCTTTATTCCAGTGCACTTTCTCTATATACTGTATACATTGGAAAAAACTCATTTCAGTTTCTTGTTTAGCTAAACACGAGTTCTGGCTCAAATCCTACAAACTTTGGCACTGCTTATTTACTTAGCAGCTTACCCGAGTTCACTTGCTTGTGATGGTGGTGAGCAAGCAGGGGCAACAGTAAACCATGGCACGGAAGAATCCTCTGAGAGAATTCAAGACTGACTGCAGATCAGAAAGTAACAAGTATTTGCTCACTGCTTCTGCATGCACAAACCCACCCTACACACAGCGGTATGGATCCACAAAGGCCTTTACCATGCTGCTTTGGCTCAGCAGAACTCATCCTCCTCTTTTATTAACAGGTTAATTGCACACTATAATTTCAACCAGATATGTAAAAGACTGGGAAATTCTCTTTGAGAACAAAAGGACACATTTTTGAAGCAGGTCAGCTCATAAAAAAGAGCATGAGGCTACTGACACATACACACTGGAGTACATAATTTTGAAGACAAATTGAAAAAAAAGCCCAGAATATATACAATGTCCTATTATGTAATTGGATATAACGGATCAAGAGAGAAAAAAAGAAAAAGCCCTAGTTTGTCAGTTCTCCACTGATTGCACATAAAAAGTTCCATAGTAGGATGCCTTTTCTCCAGCACTCCCACACTTTTCCTGGGAAGTTCCCCTTCCCATACAGGATGAGTACAACTGTAACGATGTAATGGTATCAACCTTGTGACTCCCAGACTGAGAGCTTCTGCTTCACTGTATCATATTTCACAGTCTGTCCTATTGTTAATGCAAGAGGAAATATGGATTTGAATACCAAATCTTGCTACCTACCTGCTTGGCCTTGTGAGAGATGCTCCCACTCCAGAGTCTCTCCTGTCCCTAACACCAGTGGCCTCTGATTCATTCAGAGACATTCCATCTCTGTCCATGTCACTTGGTGTGGTCCGGCCATCAGAGACAGAGTGTCCTTCAAAATCAAGTGTGATCTGTCTAGGCGACTGGAAAGGCAACGATGGAGACTCCCTGACTGACACATCGTCAACTGGCAGACCAGGCAACACATTCTTTGACCAACCATCTACTACCTCCTGGAGTCCATTGACATGTTGCAAAATGTCATCCAAATGAGGAAAAAGGACATCTTTCTCTAAGTCCAGAAGGTCTCCAGTACTAGCATACAAGTGGGAACCTGGCACATTGTCATAAATACTAATTCTGCTCTCTTTAGGACAGCAAGCCATCAATCCAGCCTCTTTTGGAGTAGAGCAGTTCTGTTTTCCCAGAGAGATGCTGCCTGTCCTCCAGTTTACACCGTTACTGTTGTCTGTAGGTGAGAGGCTTTCAATAGAAAGTGCCTTTGGGAAGGTTCCCGGTTTGTGGTCCTTGGGAATATGCACAACCAAGTTCTCCTGGGAATGAAATTCATTTTTATGGTTCTGGTCTACCACTTGCCGTAAGGCTGTTCCTGCCAAAACATCTAGGTCCTCCAGGTACATCCCACCTCTCTTGTTTGCTTCATGACATTTGCGTTCCTTCAAACATGGCGTGCTCACCCCACTGCTGCTGTTTTCAGACTGACTGCTTTCACTGCTGGATTTGGCAGAAAAGGAAAGTCCTCTTTTGCCTGACTCTTGTCCTAGGTTTTGGAGATCTCCATTGACTATCTGTACACAGTGCATGTCCTTCAAGGATTTTGGCTCTTGCTGAAGAACAGGTCCACTTATCTCTAAAGGACCCGTTCTTCCTGAGCCTTTTAGTTTTCCATGCACACCTTTTGCTTTTAGTGTCTCCATACGCTTTAGAAAGGTTTTTGCTTTGGTTCGCGTCGGTTTCTCATTCTTTAGGTTGTCCCTGGGGGACAGGGCAGTGCTTATCACCGTGGAGTCTTGCAGCAGTGTGCTTTCTACATCGTGTTGGCCAGAGCAGTCACAGGTCTCCCTGGCAGCGCCACTGATGCTGGACTGACTCCTGTTGTCACTTCCCCCACTGCTCTCACTGTGAATGGATGAGACCTCAGGTTCACTCAGATCTGTAAGGACACTCTCACTGCTTGTTGTATTTTTCATTTTAATGTCCCCAGAAGATCCATGTCTGTCTGATCGGTGAAGTAAAGCATCAATGTCGTCCACTCGAGACCATCGTCTGCTGGTTCTTTGGAAAGTCCATTTATTACTGATAGCACAGAGGTCTTCTTCATCTGAATCTTCACTCTGGAAAACAGCAAGTGGCATATATTAAAAGCAGGAGCTTTTACTTGTTTTTTGAATTAATGTGACTGCTGCTCCATGTGAGCAACAATTTGCAAAGTCTCCCTGAACTGAGTTTTATGACAGATCAGCCATCAGTCCTTCCATAACAGCCTCTTTCATTTAACTGCAAAGACTGTAGTGAGCATCTTAACAAGTGAGTAATAAAAGCTTGCTCTTTGTTAGGGAGCTCATGAGTCCTACCAATGCCTCTTGGCCTTTGTGAGGTGGTTTGTCTGTGTCCTAAACTGCATAGGACTGATGCTCATAATGACTGTAGAAAAAAAGAGTTTTGAAAGGCCCTAGACAAAACATCTGGACTTGCAGGGATGGTGTTAAGATACACAAAGCACAGACTAGGCAGCAGCTGGGTACAGCAATGTGAACTATTCAAGAACCCAAGATAGAAAATATCCGCTTAGTTTTGCAGAGAGAACCAAGTAAACACTTGCAAGAGCAGCAATAAACTTCACAGAGCATGTGAATTCAACAAGTCTTGTGTTTCAGAAATGTATCTTCAGATAATAGCTGCAATGCTTACAATAACAGTAAAAAAGTAACTTTTGGAGGCATTGCTCAGAGTATGTCTGAGGGCAGGTGAGGATGAAGCAGCAATGCTCAGTCCTGGATAGAGCAGTGTCCACTGTTGGGGTGAGCCTCCTGATCTGTGCCAGCTGAGGCACCCCAAGAATGACGACCCGCTCCCTGCCCTGTGCTCTTTGGTCTCCTCCACCTTTCCCAAGGCAGCAGCAGCCCCACAACCCCCCCTGGTCTCATCCGGATCCCAGCCCTCAGGCTCAGGCACCCAGAATTGTGCTTATGCTTCCTTCAGCAGCTCCAGGAGCTAATTTTCAATGCAGACAACATGTACCTTGGAAACATTTGGATAAAAAAGCTCTCCCTCTGACATTTTTCTCATCTGGTTGCCCAAACAAAAAAGAGACATCTTCAGCACGAAGCACAGAGTGTCAAACTCACTGCTCCCTGAGGATGTGAAGCCCATAACTGCTAATGAGTATCCTTTCCTTGACTTTCAACCAGATTTACACTGCATTATTCCTGTACATTTGTTTTAGGTCAGAACAAACTAACTTCACCTACATGACATCCAAACAGCTCTTTACATTCTTGGAAGCAGTAAGAAGGCAGTAAAATATGACAGGCTGTCAGACCAAAACGAGGTGCTAAACCAGAAAGACTATTTTGGGATTGGAAAAAATCTCATTTTAAAAGTCTATTATTAGAAGTATTTTTCTATGAAGTTTTGATGGTATAGTTATCTCTCATCTCTGACTAGATCTCCACTGGCCTGTCTAACTGAAAAATGTGAAACAAACTTTACCAGAACCCTCAAACCTTAAATAATATGAAACCTCAAGAAATGGAGTTTGGGATCAGCAGAGTGTCAGGTCTCCCTGTTGTCACAAGCTTTTCCCAGTTTATCACTTCAAGTCAGCCAGATGTTTTAGATCACATCCAAACTATAAAATAAAATATAGCTCTGAAATTTGGGGTTTAGTCATTCCTGTTGTTTCTGTTAACGTTGAGGCACACAGTGCTCCTGCTGCTGGTGTTAGTGTGCAGGAATGAATAGATATCTCAGTTCTGCTGCAAGCTAGAGAGAAAAATTAAGCAGCTAGTGAAGCAGCAGGAAAGGGGCTAGAAAAGGCTAATGCTACTTTGGCCATTTTGTCTGCAGGGAAGAAATGGAGCATCAGCCAGCTCTACCTTCGTTTCAGCTTGGCAGTTTGCTGTACGCATATACAGAGTGGTTGACTGCACAGACTGAGGCACTTAAAAATCCATCTATTGTGGTCTTTATAGTGCCACAAAGTGGATATTTTAAAAACCGCAAGGGTATGTATTTTAAAATATTTAGTAGTGGTAATGATATCTGCAAAGCATATCATTGCTGAAGTGTTGATGGCATCAATCAATCGGATAAAAATATTTATTTTTATTTATTATACATCCCAATAAACAAAAGAGACTTCAAAGAAGATTCTTGGCTGACACAAATCCCTGTTGCTGCTCTGACATTACTGCATGAACTCACAGGGTTTAGCCTCTATTTTCTACAAGCTGGAATGAATTGAACATGCCAAAGTGGTGGTGACATTGTGAAAAACAACAAGAGAAGTGTACTGAATTGGAGAAGACAGAAGTAAATATAAATTCAGTGGTGAATATACTTTAAATAGTTTTTAGAGCAAAATAAGTTATTATTTTTTTTTAGAAAGTAGAGATGGACAGAAATGGCTTTTGGCAGTAAACAAGTTTTGCAACTGACCACAGCAAAGAGGATTACATTCTGCCCAAGAATCAGTCAGAAAATACAGAGGGTTTTTGCTACTGAGAAAAAAAAGGGTTTAACTTAGTTTAAATTGGTAATGAAACATAGTTGTGTTTCATCAGAAGAAAAATCAGACAAATGAATTATCTGGATACTGAAATGCTGCCACAGTGACTCACTCCAAATTCGGCTGCACGGCGTGTCCTGTGACATAATGTGCTTTTTCTTTTGATGGAATCGGTAGAAATTCTGGAACCCACAAACATCCTGAATGACCCACTGTTCTTGTTAGATATTGGAGCGCCCTGACAAATGAGACAGTCCCCCAAAAATGTGGAGAGCACTTTGCCAACTGACGTGTCACCAGCTTTGGGGACAGCAGACCAAGAGCAGCTCTGAAAGGCACGATTCATTTCACACAGAGGGAGCAGACATCATGGAGCAGTGAGGGTATATTTCTTCTGACCTAGGCTGAAATCAAGTGCACAGCTTTGGGGCACGTTCAGAAGGGGCAAGTTTCTTGAGGAGAGACTGATAATATTTTCCAAAGAGAAAGAGGTTTTGGCTCATGGATTTGTCACAGCTGATTTAAAATAGCACGGCTTTTTGACTGAGAGTGTACTTTCCTAGGATACAGAAGGATGCTAACAAAAGGCAAAAAGTAGGTTTATCTGCAGTGGAATTTTGCCACATTTTTCCAGCTGGGGGCAGGAATTCTCATAAATCGACAGCTGCAGAAGGCAGTTAATCCAAAAGCTAATCTCTGTCTGTCCAAATCGCTTACGGACGTATTTGCAACACATATACGAGGGTCTCTGTGTGCATCTTGATGAAGCTAACAGGAAGAGAGCAGCCTGCAGCGTGAATGCACCTCCCAGCACGAAGCGGGTGGTGGGGAACTCACCCCTCACTGGCTTCCACAGTAACCTCCTCTGGCAGCTTGCATGGCCCTATTTGGGTGGATTGCTCAAGCAGCTGCACTAGTCCTGTGCAAGCCTGTTACGCTGAACCTCCAAAGCAAGCTGAGTTTGCATTGCATTGTTCAGATCACTACAGAGACTATTAGCAAAGGCAGTATCTACCACAAAAACAAAACAGTTTACTGGATTCAGTCTTTAATTACAGACCCAATTTCCAGCTTTTACACTTGCATTTACATTTTCTTTTCTCAGCAGTCTTCCCCTCATCTCTTCTTCCCCACATTCCCCTCTACTTTCACTTGATCTCTGCCTGCCATCCCAAATCTCTTCTGTCCCCTCTTTCTCCACAATCACCCGTGTTCTGCTTCTCCCTGGCCTCATGCACTTAAGGACCCAACTAGCTGGTACCCTGAAGGGTACCAGGCAGGGCAGCCCCATCTCCGCAGCAAAATAATGGTCATCTGCCAGGAGGGCATCTGAGGGCTTCCATCCATTCAGAAGAGGGAAGAGTGGCAGCAAAATTTAATAAACAGTAATAACAAGAAAATTCTCCTTTTTTAACCAACACAATCAGACACATAACAAAGCAAGCTAGCAATCCTCACACCAAACCCCAAACGCTTTTTGAAGAGAAGGACAAGAACTAACATCTAAACAAAATTTCCGCAGGACAATCAGCATTTACCTGTGTTCCCTTCTGTAACTCTATCCCTGGTGAAGCTTCTGATATCTCTGCTTGAACACAAGTACATGTGCATGTGCATACACAAACCAGAAACTGCTCTAAGCAGGTCAACAATACCATCAATTGAGTTGGCTTTTGCTGAACAATCTCAACCTCTCGCGTATTGCCCATCTGCCGAAATCATAAAGTGATCCTACAGCCAGGAGATTTTACTGCTCCTCCTGTAGGTGTGAGGTGGGTATTTGATGTGGGAAGTGTTGGCATGTAGCAAAGACAAGAAAAATCCATCAGGACTGAGGTAGTGAAGAGATGGAATCTCTGTGGCTTCAGTGTATGGACAAACTGCATGCTAAGTAGGCTATGTGAACCGGGGGAAAGTGGGCACAAGCAGAAGGCAGAACATCTGAAAAGTAAACTCATTCTTTGTACAATTTCCCTCAAACAGTACACTGAGTATAAATAGGCTGAATCTGCAAAAATATCAAAAATGCAGCTCTTGGAGGCAGTTTTCAAAAAGCATTAGACAGTCTAAGAAAGACAAATATGCACCAAGATTTCTCAGCACCAGTCACCAGTCTTGTGCACTACTGCTGCACCTGGGGGAACTTGTCACTAGAAAACCAAACGTTCAACAGTTAACGGTGGGCATGTTACAAAACTCTCAAAATCAATAGGCAGTTTCTGCATTCCTCACTGGCACCCTTTAAGCTCAAACAATTCCCGTGTTACACAGGAGTTTGTAAAGATGACGGGATTTATTTTCATATTCTTAACTGGGAATAAGTTGGTACAAGAAATAAAGAAAAGCTGTTGTTTGCATTTGAGGAGATTCCATTTTTCCCTAGCGGGATTTTCCACTGTGTACTCACATGGCGTTGGCAAACGAGCCTGCATAATGAAAGTGCACAGTTTTTTCCCCGCTAACTTGAATCACAGATACATAAAATTTTAAGTACTGCATGTGCCCTTCTAACACAACGTAGTATTGTTCCCGCTGTATTCATCACAAGTTTTCCTTTTTTCTTTATATTTTCAAGTTTCAGCAGACTGTTGTTCTCCCAGACAACGCTGACGCACATGTTCAGAGTTAAATACACTTAACTTACTTTTAAGAGCATTACTTACTTAAAAAGAAAATTTGGGAGATCTTATCACAAAAGCTTGGGCAAAGCCAGCACATTTCATGAAGTTTCCTTACCTTTTTTCTTTGGAAGTTCACATCGAGTTTCATTGAGGCGCACTTGTTCAGTGTGTTCAGTCGTCTACAGGGAAAAGCAAATTTGAAAGATTAGCCGCCTCTGATTAAAGGGCGACTTTTCATAAGTTCAAAAGCTTCTCTCTTATCTGCCTATAAGGTGCCAACTGCATATAACAGGCTTCAGAAAACGACACTGTTCATATTATTGCAGGCTATGAAACCACTGTGTTAAAAGGGCATCTTAGCTCCACATTTCTTGATAGCCAGTTTTTCTATATTGCTTTTTAATTCATAGACGCTTAAGTTCTTGACAAAGGAAACTGGCATAAACAAAGAACCTCTGATGTGTGAGGAAACTACGAGAGAAAAGGGAGGTAAAAGATCCTTGAGGTCTCTTCCAATCCAAGCCATTCTATGATGCTAAATTGCCTTCTGCAGTAACATAGCATACTTGGTCTAAAATGACTAAATGAAAATATTAGGGGATTTCAAAGCACTTGTGGAAGACAAAAGAAAAAGTCAGTTTTGGATTCACTTCCTCTCTTCAGGCAGTTAGTACATCCTTTAAAATGCTGAGAAAAAGAAGAACTTTTAGCAATTAGTTAAATAGTTTTTTCACAGCTGATAGTTCTTTTCCCACAGGTGTGGGTCTTAGAGACAGGTTAACACACAAAAAAGGTAATATTTAACGTCTTCAAATATTTCTCATTATTTTTGACCATGACTTGTTTGCAATGATGTTAGCAGGAACTCTGCAAGGCTTCTGCTCTTTAAATTGAAGGCTACTCCATGAAGACAATGAATTGAAATGACAATCTGATAAAGATGGAAAGTGAACACGTTTTTGTGTGTCCACGTGCAGAACCAGACAGGGTACAAGAAAACAGGCTCTTTCAATAGTGAACTACTATGGTAAGCAAAATTGCTTAGTTTTTACTTAAAAGTCCTGATTCATTAAACCATCCACTTTCTAAAAGAAGAGGCTCATATGTTAAACTGGAAACATTTTCCTGATTTAGGAATTTCAAAATAAAGGCAGAGTGAGAGAGGCATGTGTCCACAAAACTTTAATGGGCTGCCTGTATCTCCTGTGTCTTTGCAGCAAGAGTTGCCCGTTATTTCTGCATCTTAGGAAGAGGCTGCAAATCTCCAGAACTGATAACATTTGAAATACGTGTGATAAGTTACAAGGACATGTGAAAAAACTATCACATCAATGATATAATCTCTTATATGGCATGAGAGCATTATGGCATTAGCATCCTCCTCCCTGGCACTTCTAATATTAGAAACCCTTTCAAATTGCCACCACTTACAAAGAACTGGCTCACCAAATGTGGATCTTCCATAAAAAAATTCCCTCACAAAGTACCACCTGCTAATTTGTAGATAAAATGCTCCTCCTTAACTCAGGCCAATAAAACCCTTATGCCATATCAGAAAAGCCCTATGCTCACCATAGCCATGTGAGCATAACGCGTGCACAAGCACACCCCACATGCATGGCAGCAATGTTCTTGTAATAAATTGCAGGCTTTGTGGCTTTGTAATGATATCTTCAGCCTTCTGCCCACAGATCCTCCTCCTCAGGGAGTATGTCTATAATTGCAAAACTCATCTTTTGCCCAAACATGGAATTTCACAACCCAAAGTTGAATTTTTTCAGAGCTCCAGCTGAGTAATGTTCTGTGCTTGTTTTGGGTGAAAAATGTTTAAATTTGTGTATCGATACTGACTCCAAACACACAGAGGCACGGCGGCACAGTTCAAAGGACTCCAACCCATCTTCCTCTGAGAGATGAACCATAAGCTCGGACCTGAGCCCCTGCACCTCTGTGTTAGCTGCCCTGTGCTAGAAGAGACAAACTTGTGGGCTGGGCTCCTTTCCTCTGTCTGACAGACTGGGCATGAAGGCCAGTGTCTGCTGGACCTTGCCTGAGTACAGCATGAGCCATGGTGCAGCCCAATCAGGGAGTGGGAAATCATCCTTGGTCCCTTAACTCACACATGTCCTGCAAGGCCGAACAGGAGCCAGGAGTGAGCTCAACTGATGCCCAAAGGTTCAGAAAGCCTGAGAAACCACTATTTTGAAGCTACTCATCAAATCTGAAAATCTGACCTCTATTTCCCTCACCTCCATGAGAACAGGCTGAAGAAACACTTCTGAGACACTAGCCTAGCGTGTAGACCTCTGGTCTCCGCAACAGCCCCTGGCAGGTGATTTCTGCAGCTGTTTCCTCAATAGTTTATGAAGCAGCCATACACAGCCCTATATTTATTGCCTATTTGCAGTTGTTAAGGAAGAGAAGATGAAGAAAAAAACATTTTACAAACAGAAACCAATGCTCCTTTCACTCAGTATGATGTCACTTGCCATCTAAAACCACCAAAGCACACAATGCACTTTAGGAGCAGGGTGAGAAGAAAGTGACAGCCAGCAACTTAACACATTGCAGAAAATGTTGTGGTCTTTCTATAAAAAAGGGTTTCTTCTTCAGCACGGAAAGGTGTAGAAAGCTCACGATCGAACAAACAAAACCATCCAAAGCAATTTCTTTCCCGCTAACTGAATTAGTCTAAGTGGAGAATTGACAGCTCAGCTTTGTCCAAGCGAATATCATTGCTCAAAGTGGAGGCTTAGGAAGCCACATTATTGTCCTGGCCACTTTCTAATCTGGCTTTTCTATGAGGAACTCACTCCATCAAAAACAAAACTACTTCTTAATGAGAGCCAAGGGCTCAACCTTAGGTTTTAAATTTACCCATCTACAAAACAACGGCATGCTGTCTGGGGCTCTTCCAATAGCATGGAAAGATTTGCCAGCAAAATTAGAGAACTAATGATCAGATTTGTTAGCTTGCCTGGTACTAACAACTCCAATCAAAGGCAGTCTGTTTCAACTTCTTATGCGCTGTTGATGTGCCAGCGGTGGTAGAAAGCTTTTCTCATCTGCTTAAAGTTGTTAGATGACTGTCAGCCAAGTCCTCAACAAATATTTCAAAAATCGAAAAATAAAAGTCTCTAGCTACAAAAGGCTGTTACTAATGTTGCAGCCAAAGTGAGAGAGGAACTACACATGGGAAAAGGGTGCCTGTTTCTAATCTTAACAAAACACAAAATCTAGGCTTGAGAAAAGGCACAAAACCACATTAAATAAACACAAGAGAGGTGGCTATACAGAAAACAAATTATCTAGGATGCATTTGAATGCTCGTCTGGAGAGCTGCACAGTGTTCAGAAGAAGCTTGGAAAGTATTTGCTATAGTAAGTACTTTCCTGTTAATTTTATTTTTTTTCTCCAGATCATCACATGTGAACATTATGGTGAAACATCACCTCTATGTTGAAAAGTGTCCCTTGATACAATGCTTAAACATATGAAGAGTGATGGACACCTGAACAGAGGAGTCTAACGCTATTTTAGATCCCAGTAAGTATCAAGTGTGACCTTCAGGTGCTGTAGGTCCTCTTGGTCCAGCCTGCACACAGAGAAGTCTAAGCTATCTTAGGAGATCTGAAGTGGCACTAGACACAGGTATTTAGGGCTCTGAATTCCACTCCCAGTGCTGTACGTAGTAACCCTTCCAATGGAAGTTCATCATCAGAAGGAAATCTCTGCAATTTGCTTTCTCTACAGCACCAACCAGCACTTACAAATAAATGCAATCTTGTAGCAAAGATTATCTGGAAAACCTCAAGGGTGACCCCTTGTCCTGCTTGAAAAGCCAGCTAGATAATAGAAAGACAACTTTAAAGCAACTAGGAGCTCCATGAACTCCTTGGGACCTGTTCAGCAGCTGTTTGCAGCAGCTGGTGGGGAATTCAGTGTGGGACACTGGTTGGCACCATGTCCAGTGGGGTGGGGAGGGCTGGCAAAGACTGCAGCCTTGGCTGCAACATCTCCTACCTTTGCAGATGGGCAAATGTCCTCTCTTAGGGATCATGACCAAGCAAGCACATTTGATGGTTCTGCAAACTCCTCTATGAGTGAATTCCTAGACTATTTCTTTGGTTTATCATTACTCCTAGCCAAGTTTAGGTGCTGCATACAAATGCCCCTAGCTGGTTTCTTCTGGTGCAATGGAGTTTGTGAAGAGGACATCTTACTCCTCATGTGGGGCTGTGCTGAAGACCGAACACTGAATAAGGGTCTTCCCAGTACTGGAAGTACTGGACAAAGCTTGCACTGACACATTCCTACTCCACTAGTTTTGTGTGTGAAGAGAATGTGCTGCTTTCCAGCATTATCACTTTTATCATCGCTGCAGCTGAGTGAGGCTACATGCTCACACAAGGTGAACCAACTCTCCTTGAGATCAACGGGAGCCATTCCACTGAATTCAAAGCAGGGCTTTCCATGCTGCATCTGGAGAGCTTGGCTTATTTCCTAACAGCACCCAAAGCAATATAACTCAGCAGATTGTGCTGACTATACAACCACCATTTCAAACTCTAATAGTGTGATATCCCATACACAGTGACATTTGGATTACTAACAAACTATCTAAGAGACACGGACTATGGAAAAAGAGCCTGCTGGCTGTTTGGCACAGTTCAAATTTAAAGAGCCTGGTTTAGGGCCCTAGTATCAGACTAGTATTTCATATTTGGTCTTTATATTCTTAGTCACTGTATTGACATGAATACAAAAAGTACAACATGGCTTGGCTTTTCCTTCTCACCCTCTTATCACAGTGGCCACAAAAGTTCCCAGAGCCCAGTTTGTTGCTGCTATTTTGGAAATGACACAGAGATCCAGCTATAAAATTTTCATGCCCAATTATTATTTTGGCAGGCTTACAACGCTTGCCTGCAGATTGCATGGCAATTTTCTATTGTTCGTTACTCAATAAAATCTAAATGGAATCTCTTGATAGGAAAAAAGATACGCCTCTAACCCAAAGGCCTCCAATTTGGGCTTTGCTCTGCCAAATTTTCAAATGATATTGAAAACAGCAGGAGTGTTAGAATATCTCAAAAAGGTCACAGAAATCTTTTACAGCGGGGAGTTTTAGGCTTTCTGACTAAAGTACTACCAGCTGCCTTAAAAAAGAAAAGGTTCCTTTGCATTTATGTCTCATATTGTCTTGTATATTGCAATGTCATAGAAAACTAATTACAAATTGAGGTTAAAAGTCTGATTTCAATCCAGAGGAGCAGAGAAATTGTGTTTATACTAGAACTACTATGGTTCAGAGCAGTCCAGTCCCTACTTTGTTCACTACCATGGCTGGAATGCACTGTTAGTCAGTATGAAGGCTTGGTCATGCTCTGCTTTCAGGGCAGTGGGAGTTTTGGGTGTAGGAAGAATGGAAGTTTGGCATCCAACCTGGTAATCTGTATCTGCAGAAATAACAACCAACCTTTTCTTAGCTTTCTATTTCAGAAAAGTGTGCCTCAGCCCGCAGCTCTTGAGTGACACATGTACTGGCATGCACTTTGTGGTAGTGCCACCACAGAACAAAGCAAAGTTAGAAACCTGGCCACTGTGATCAGCTGAGCTGTGAGGAGTTACAGTCGGCTGGAAAACTTGGAACATGTTGGTTTGGTAGCAAATACAGTAAGACAGCTTGTACTGGGGGGAGCGGCTGACACAGTTTACTCTTTCTGATGAACTCAAAACTTGACATTTGGCACAACTGCTTTTCATGGGTCGGTCACTCTCAGCTAAAGGTTTAGTGCTGCTGAATCACTTCAAATTAAAAGTCTGCAAACTGAAAACATGGTTCTCCCATTCATATAGCCTGTATATAATGCTTCTCTTTCCACCTGGCTCATACAGAAGGTGCCATTCCCTTCTTAGATCTAAACTGTTAAACCCAACAAAAATTAAAGCCAATGAATGTTGTCTTCTGAACAAAATTATTACAGAAGTTACTAGACAGTCATAAAACCCTTTATTTTTGAATAAAATAATTTGGCAAGATCTGTGTCTAGGCTTATGTACTGCAGGTCTCAGCAGTATCATTCGACTCAGGCAAATATAAAGCATTGTCATAATTAGTACATCTCTCCAGCTGCTAGTTTAATTTCCAAAATATCATATTTCAAGAGAAGAGAGAGAAACAAACCATCAAACAATCTCTAGCTTGTGTTTTGTTCTTGAAGAAATTCTAATAAATGCAAATCTGGTGTAACCATTGTAGGCATATCTGTGAATCTATAGTCTGAAAGAGCATGAGGCGAGCTGCTATCACTTAGCTGAGTAGGTCTTGGGTGCTTTTGTCCATAAGTGAAGTACCACTACTGCTAATTATTTCAGAGAAGAAAGGCTGGGGAAAGTCCTACAGCTACGTAATGGCTGCCACTTGCTGTTTGCTCTAACATCAAGGGGACAGGAAGGGAGATCATACTTGCAATTTTGGATGGTGCTTCGATTTTGTGGGAAAAGGTAGGTGGAAGAGACCTCAACCACCTACCGTTTCTCACTTCCTAGACTACAGGAAAGTGATGCCAGATCAAAGAAGTGGTATGTATTTATGTGTGGGAAGAAGGTTTCTTAGGCATGGGCACAGAAATCCTTCCCACTAGGTCACATAGAACAATAACAGATCAAACTCGCAGGCATTCTTGAGAGCAAACACTGAGGGATTCAGGCTTTTCCTGCAGATTTCTCCTCAAACATAACGGTTGCTACACAAAGAGAATATGCTGTTCCCCATATCTGTAATACACAAATGGAGAAGTAACTTGCTGCAAGGGAGTTGTGGGAAAGCGTTGTGACAGATACGCACAAGAATGTCCAGGACCCTCCAGGAAGGATGGCATCTCCTGGCCTGGAAAGATGGACTAGACTAACTCTCTTCCAGCCCTTCTGCCATTGCAGAAAATGCTCTCTCTGGTCCTCTGTCACTTCATCATTAACCCCTGCAAGCACAGTGGGATGTGCAATGGAACAGTATACATATACTCTCGATGACTTTAGCCACAGTTGCAGAAGGGCAAATAGAGTTTCGTCCAATTATTTTGATGCAAGAATTGTGCAAGTTTTCATAACATGAAATAAGACATATTTGGTTAGGGGTCAGATGCTCCTTGTCTTTAATGAAATGGAGAGAAGAAACTAGCTTGAGCTGAGTGTAGGAGAAATAAGAGGGGAACGATGTCTCTGTAACGAGGGTTTGCAGAACTACCACAGAATTGTTGCTTCTGAAGTCCTGTGGGACAGTAGTGGTGCAATGCAATACAGTATATTCATCACAGGCAGAGTATTAAGAGCTAGAAAAACAGAAAATGCAAGTCCTTAGAGAGAGGCAGTCCAGTGACTAGATGTAGTAGCTGTTGCACTGTAGGATTCTGGTCCCAATTATGCTGGTGATTCCAAAATCAGAGTACCAAGGGAATCACAGCAACACGAAAGCCGTGTTTGCTGCCAGAGAAAGTACTTCTTGAATTCTGTGCAATGAAGTTCTATCTTTTCTGCTGTGCTTGGACATAGAACTGTTCATGTGCAACTCAAATACAACTCCTTCACTTGTTCAGGATCTCCTTCTATTACTGCCGGTTCTTTGTTAAAATGAAGGAGTTTCAAATCCACCTGATTTAGTCCTTCTCAGATCTTGTCATGTTTTCTACTGGGTCCTACTCCAGCATTTTCCATATGAGAAATTAATTCAAAACGGTATCATCTCAGGTATCAGTGCTTAATTCACATAGACAAGCAAGCTTCTCTTGTGCTGGGCTGCTATGCGAACAACAACAAACCATCTCATGTTTTTAAATTGTCACAAAAGAAACTTTAGGTATTATTTACCTGCAAAGAGGTTCTACAAGGTCCTTGTCAAGAAAATCATGATCTTTCTTTACTGCAGCAATGTCTATTGGAACCTGGGCGTCTATAAAAGAAGACACAGTATTAAGATGACTGCTTGCTATTCAAATGAAAATAAATTGTCTACAACAAAAATGCTTTGCATGTACTTGCTCACTGAAATCTAGTATGACTGAATTCACTCAGCTCTGATTCCCTTCCAGCTGTACCAGAGACCCTTTCAGTCACTTTATTATTTTTTTCTCTTAAATGTACAGTTGAGCATCCTGCACACTAAAAAGACAGTAACATTATTCCACTTAGGCTTTAATAAGATATTAAATTGTTAGCTGGTGCCTAACACAACTGAATGAGATCAGAGAATTACCAACATGCTTTCATTATCCACATGAGCAATAAGGTTCTCTGTTCCCATAATAGCAACTTAATGAATTGCTGGATAGACTTTTCCCATGAAATAGAAACATTTTGAGCTTTTTGCTTTTAATACAACTCCCAACAACAACAATTTCAGACTAAGGGTTACACAAAGATGAAAAAATGAACTGAATTATAACCCATAATACCAGCTAAAAAGCCAGACTAGTGTTCTGGAAGCTGACACTTGTAATGAGAAGTGACATGGCTGCAACACATTAGTGGGCTCCATAAGGGTGGGATGGGCTCCAGCGCGGTGGCTGTGCTCCAGATCGCCCTGCCATGTTCAGGCATCGCAGCGGGAAGCTGGGACATGGGAACCACAGCCAGCATTTTCAGACACAAGTGCTTAACATTTACATAATAGATGCCTGGAAAAATGACCTTGTTTTCACAGAGGCTGTCTGTCTAGAGTGCATATTGGTTGCAGAGGAACGGTGGGAGCCCAGTGTGGATTGCATTTTGGAGAGAACATCCCTCTGAGTTCAGCAGGCACTGGACTCTCCCTGGGGCACAGGAGGAGTGAGATATTCTGATTACAAAGCAGACACAAAACGTATTGCTGGGCCCCCAGGGACTGTGGTAGATGGACATCTATGTCACCTTTGGGTGACAGGTTTATCAGTCCTAGTTCCTTGCTGGCATTAAGAGAGCCCACTTGGCCCCTGCGGAGCCATCTGAGCATCTCTCTGCAGACACTGGTTCTCCCCAGCGCTCCCAGTCCTTGCGCACCTGTGAGGCCCATCGGCACCAGCTCTGGAGCCTTGCAGGACCTCAGCAGGCCGTCAGGAGCCATGGAGGTGTCCTCAGCACCATGCTCCCCACTGCCCCGAGCCCTGTGGAGCTGGCTCTGACCAACAAGGTTTATTGGCTCTGTGTGTGGAGCTGTGCTGCCTCCAGACCCAAGCTGACCCTGGACAGTGTCCAGCGGGGCTTGGCAGAGCTGTGCTTCAGCTAATAGGCCCGAGCGGGCCTGGGCTGGCTCTGTGTCTCTGGCAAGGAGACTAGGCAGTTCGGAAAAAATGAGGATCAGCTGCACTTTCCCTCTCAGCATTGAGCTACAGAGAGCAGAAAAGAAACATTCCCAGTCCTTGAACTGCTCCTGAATGCAGCAGCAGTGCAAACGCTCGCCCTGTCCTCCAGGCTGCAGCTTCTCTGAGCACGGCTGTGTCATCCACCCTGCAGAAGCAGATAGGAGGGGACACGGCCATTGGTGCTGAGTTAGCACTGCTGTATTTGCTCTTTTTGCTTTGCAGTGAGAGGAGGAGAAACTTGAAATACTGCTCAAGGGATTCACTTCTGGTAACTGCAGAATTTTCAATCTTATTTTCAGTAAGACTGAAATTTTCAGTAACATTCAATATTTTTTATCTTATTTTTGATAGTTTAGGAAATTTTGAAAAAAAAAAAAGAGTCCCCCTGTTTTTTTCCACGGCAATGAGGGCAAGAATGTTACTTTTCTTTAGTCATTCACACGACTCCAGCAGCTAAGGCTTTGTGAAGCAGCCAGCCACAGCGATAACTCACTCCAATGCAAAGCTGGCTGACTGCAAGCTCTTCTGGCCAGGACCCAGTACACTTTCAGTACTGCACAAAGAGGATCAGAACTTACTTACCCTCATAGAACTGAGCATACTGGGGAAATCCAGCTGCACGTAACCAGTCGCATGCTTCCTTTGCTTCGATTTCTGAGGAGAAAGAGAAAAGAGCTCATACTTTGTTATTCTGCATTAGAAGTTCTTTAATTACAAATTACAAAGAATTTAATTTACATTTTAATTTAAAAATTTAAATTTAATTTAATTTAAATTAAATTTAAAAAATTTAATTACAAAGAAATAGTGAAGAGACTTGGTAAAAGATTCTCCCTTCTTAAAAGCATTGTTATCACTCAAAAGCATTTTTTCATGGCACCACAATAAAATAAATAAATAAAATAAAGCCCATCAAAGACATCCACCTGCCCCCATAAGTCTCTGGGGTCTGCACTACTGTTTGGTGCCTGGGACAAGGACACCAAAGTTTTAGTCACCCCCATGGGGTAGGAGAGTTGCTCAGCCAGGTTTGCAGCCCTGGGCCCTATCCTCCCCCAGGGTCAAGCTGCTGGAGAGAGGCGAACATGAAGCCGGGTGGAAAGGGGATGACAGGGAACACGCCCTAGGTTTTCTCCTGCTCCAACACTTCCCACAGAGAGAGATCACAGGTAAAAGACATTGAACACTCTTCCAGGAAAAGCTCTGGACAGGCCTAGTGCTACCGAAAGGTGGGATGTACAGGTGGGATGCACCTTCCTACCTATAGCCATCTGACTCGATTACGTGGAGTCCCTCCACAGTGAACACAGAGACAGTTACTTCCGAAGGGTGATTCATTTCACCTTAAAGCAGTGTCTAGAATAGGTGGGATAAATCACTGACTGACAATGCTTTCCTCTTGTGGCTGCTAACAGAGGAAGGATAAACTGCTAGCTGCAGGTATGCCTACGCAGTCAGATGAAATAGAGACAGTGACAGGCAGTAGCTTCCAGAACTGCACCCCAGAGCACTCACTCTTCTTTCATTTCAGTCCACTTCCAAGCCTGTTAGGGATTGCTTCAGTTATTTCTCTTCAAGACAAATCTCCTCTTGAGAAGCCTAGCACTAAGCAGCACAGAGATGAATCAATTTCTCTAATTTTCTCCCTGAAGCACAGACACAGCTTGTTCTGGACTAGCCTTTCACTTTCAAATAGCTTTCACTGGGCATGCTGTAACCTATCTTCTTGGAAGAGGTGCAGGAATGGCCAGCTGGACAAGAGACCTGTCCCTCCTCAGTCTGGGGGTGACAGTGGGGATAGATGAGCATACAGGAATGGAAGAAAACCATGCTCAAGACATGGACATTCCCTGACCTCTGTGGTAACACATGCATGTTGATACTATGGTCACCCAAATTTACCAAGAACAACTAAAAATAGAGGAACACCCAGCTCCATGTGGATTGCTGGGAGAACCTGCGCAACATTTCCTTGCTGCTCAGATCTAGACCTGGAGCTACCACCTGACTGGTTCTGCTTTACAAAATCAAAGACAAAATACATACCCGCATCTCTTATTTTTGCAAAATCTAGATGTATGTCAGCTAAGGAATGGAGTGTGCCTATGTTGAACAAAGTACACATTTATGCTGCTTATTATTCAACCTGAATTAATCAGTCAGGAGTTTTGGCACATTTGCAGCTGTAAAATCTAGGCAGTCATAATATGAAACCCTAAATATAAAACAAGCAATGGAACTCGAAAAATAAAATCAAGCGCAGTTGCTCTTCTGCATGTTCTGCCTTGCATGCAAAAATATCCCAGTCATAGATTTGCTTTGTACTGAAATGCACTTTTATAGATAGGAGATGCTGGCATGATTTTTTCCCCTTGCAATTCTGTTCAAATCACTCGTTATACTCCTAATGACTTTACCCACTGAAGCTCACCATAAAACCTGCTTTGAATGCACTCTTCAGAATGTGACCCACGCACCTTTTTCTGATCCTCTATACATTGATTCATACCAGTGAATTTTGTTGCTGAAATAAAAATTCAGAATACAAAGTCTACTTATCAAAAGCCCAATTTCCCAAAGATGATTAGACAGCCAGGAACTGCTCTGCAATGGCCACAATCATTAGCAGTGCTGAAAAGGATTTACCACCAGGTCTTCATTTGCTTTGACATTAGCTCATGTCAAGGCCAAAAAACGGAGCATGAAAGTACATTCAGTTCTTAATACTGCACAAAAGAATGAGCAACTTACATAAAACGTGGCTCTCACTAAGGCACATCTGTGTGCTGAAAGCACATCTCTATTATGTTCCAGAGAGGCTGAATATTTTAACTTAATGCTTGGAAAAAAGACAAGTCCTTACACTTTTTCTTTCGCTTAATTCAATCTCATGAAACAGATGAATCAATCCCATTCCAAAATGTATTTTACAACTCACAACAGCTGTACGTACACATTCTAGCTTCATCTAGCTTGGAAACACAACTTATAGACTGTGGGTGATGGAGAATGCTACCATTTAATGCTCTTACACGCTTATCATATTTCAATTTTTTTTGCAGTTGGCTGCTCAGAGGAACTTGCTGAGGAATCTTCCTGCAGCCCAAGTGAGATCTAAAAAATCTCCTTTTGTTTTTGTTTAAGGCTACTGCTGTTTAAGGATATTTTTTTAGAGGCCATTTGTATCACACTGTGACCCTCTCAAATTCAAATTGATTGACAGATTAACTTCTGCTTTCAAATCCTTGACCAACTCTTCCATGAAGGCACCTATTGGGAGTATTGCAATTTTCTGAACCATCATCTCAAACCTCCAGCACATTTTGTCTCAGACATGTATCAGAGCCTGGTTCCCTCCATTTACTCTTTCGTTTTTAAGTCTTATTCAGATGACAGCAGAAAGGGAGAAGTGCAATGTGCTGTTGGCCCAGCCAAAAGGATAACTTTGCTCACATCAGTAAATTTCTTCTGGTTAAAGGCACCTGTTCCATCCATTCCCCTCTTGGCTGCTACTCAAGTTTGAGTGAAAAGGCGCAAGCAAGTATGTGCTCTTCAGCAGAGACAAAAGATGATTTCTATTATCTCACTCTGGGCATGTAATCCAAGTTATAGTCCAGTATGCAATACAGATTTTTTCATTACCGCATATTGTAATGCTTAAAATACAATTTGAGATGCTCAGTTTAACATTCTCTTTCTGTGCACACACTCGAATATTTGCTTTTTGCTGCTTTCTAGTTAACCATCAGACATATTTGGGAAGACATGAATACAGCACCATAAAGACCTCACTGACGATGTCAATGTAGGGTTGCAGAAATATTTTTGGCAGCACTGGTCTGGTTCTGCTCCCATGTCCAGGCTAATGCAGCTGTCGAAGCCAGCCTGAAGCAGCTGTGCTGTTTTGGTGCAACCCTGCAAGCACCTGGAAAACTGCATGTGTTCACAGGTTGTCAATGGCATAAAGAAGGGCTGTCACACTGAGAAGAGTGATTTGAGCAAGGACATGGATCTTAGATTTGTGTTCAATGCTGGGCGGGAGCCAGAGAAGCATGCAAACCCAGCACCCGCCTTAGGGACAGCATCTCCAGGCTCCTGCTGGGAATCTGGGAAAGTGAAATGGTGGGATTCCATGACCAAAAGGCTGCTTGCCCTATCCAACCTGATGGTAGGATTTTGCTTATGCACTGCTGTACTGCTCTGTTGACTGAAAAAAAGGTCATGGATAATTTACCTACTGTATTCCACTTGCTTGGGCAGCAGCTAATGGCAATTGTTCATTAGTAAGGTGAGGCAATACCTCGTCGCAAATATTGACGTGCATCAATATGTCTCACAGAGCTGGAGGTCTCAGGTTTTTTTTAGCTTTCAGTTGAAGCTTGGCAAGAAACAAGTTTCTCTTTCCATTCCTCTTTTCTACTGGTAACAAATACAGTGTCCTGAAAAGTCCTCCCGCCACACTTTTGGGGAGACAGAACCATAGAATGATAGAATCCTTTATGTTGGAAAAGACCCTTAAGATCACAAAGACCAGCCATAACCTGACACTACCAAGTCCACCACTAAACCACATCCCTAAGCAGCCACAAAGATGAGGCTGACAATGTCCTCCAGGTCCCTTCATCTACCAGCACTTGCCACGAGGTTTGTGCAAAGTCCCCTATGAACAGATGTCACCGCTGAGTTTCCCCATATCTCACTCCAGAGGCCCCTCAGAAGCTGCCCCATTCTTCACCAAAACCTTTCAGTGCCCATATGCAATCAGTGGCTTAAAACCTTGTCACACTCCTCTTCGATCAGCCAAGCCACTGGGCTTTGGTTTTTTTTATTTTTATTCCTTTGGGATTGTTTCTTAATCTTCCTGGAGGTGTCCCACTGTGTATTGAACTAAAAGCTTATCAGAGACACTGATACAACAGCTCAAAGCACACATGGCACCACAGAGACTGAAGTGCAACTCTCGCAGCAAAAGAAATAGCGACAAGAATAAATAAAGTACATAATCACTTCATCTACTGTGTTTATGTCAACTTTACATGCAGTAATGTTTATTATTCATCTGTCTGTAACAAATCACCATTTATGCTCTCTTTTTTATTCCATGTTGCTAACCACTTTCTCTAATTTGCCAGGTTTCAGCTAAAATATCTGGGAGTGTTAGCGAAAATGATTGATCAAGTTGTTGGAAAGGAGTCTGTTTTTCTGCACAGCCACATTGGTGGAAGCCAGAAGCTGGTCTGTTAGGTAGAAGAGGTCTCAGCCCTGTAAGTGTTGTTTGGGAGCAGAGTAACAGTTTGGTTACATTTCACAGGATTTGCATCTAACTAATTTGGTGCTGTGTTTTACCTTACCTTTTGATCCTTGTCTTATCCTCTCCTTCAAGAGGAAAACCGTTGGGATGACGTCTACCTAGCATTTTAGGGTCAGTTTGGAGGCTCAGCTCAGCCTTGGAGTTAATAACATCCTTTACTCCCAGGAGCTCCAGTGGAGCTGTGAGAAAGGTGAACCAGAAAGCACCGGTAGGACAAAATTCTGACCATATCTCACACCTGAGGCCTGCTCGAGGCACTGTGTGGGTGAGCTTCAGCCTTGTGTAGCTGACCTGGATGCAGCTCTTTTGCCCTGTACACCCGCCATGTCACAAATGAGCCATGCCACATGCATGGTGCACTCACGAGGGCAGATGGGATCTGACGGAAAGCTCAGTTCAGGCTGGAGCTGCATGAGAACAGGGCCAGTGTGTCTCAGATTCTTCCCGCAGCCCAGGTGGAGATACTTCAGTGGCTCCCACTGCTGTCTTGTCCCTACATCTCAAAGTCTTATGATAGTGATCCATGTCCAGTACCTGAAGGGGCCTACAGGAAAGCTGGGGAGGGGCTTTCTACAAGGATAGGTAATGACAGGACAAGGGGTAATGGTTATAAACTGAAAGAGGGTAGATTTAGACTAGATATAAAGAAGAAATTCTTCACTGTGAGAGTAGTGAGACACTGGAACAAGTTGCCCAGAGAAGTTGTGGATGCCCCCTCCCTGGAAGTGTTCAAGGCCAGGCTGGATGGGGCTTTGGGCAACCTGGTCTAGTGGGAGGTGTCCTTGCCCATGGCAGGGGGGTTGGAACAAGATGATCTCTAAGGTCCCTTCCAACCTGAACCATTCTATGATTCTATGATTCTGTGTCACTAATATTATTTTTCAGATGGGGATTTAAAGCACTTCAAAAGTACACGAGGAGGACAGATATGGAGTTGGTGGGAAGTGGGCATATGACTCCTTTAACATCCTGTAAAAACATGGTTATGTTACTCCTCAGGTACTAACACCCTTAGAACTCTGGTGTGGAGAGACCAAATGTCAAATTTCTGAAGTTCTGAGATAGGGAAACGCACCACTCCATTGTCACTCAGCTACTACATAACACTAAATGCTGACAGGTTTCCACTGAATGGCATTTGCTAAGTCACTTTGGAGCTAAGAAATCAGCCTAACCATAGCGGTTAGGTGCTAAACTGTAAAGAACACTTTCCAAAGTCACAGTAAAACAGAGGCGCACATCTACAGCTTGCAAATAGCAGGTTAGGTTAATACCCTAACTACTGGACTATCGTCTCTCTCCACTACAGCAGGAGGCAGGCTGGTGTAGATCATGGAAAAATATGAAGTTTTTCATGTTCTCAAAAAAAAAAAAGAAAAAATGCAATGCAATTTAGTAAAGACAGACAAAATTTTCTGTAACATTTTCATTTTGCATTATAGCCACCAGCACTCTTTAAATGGAAAAATGTGTAAGTTTTATTTATAGGATAGTACAAATTTTTGTGCAAAGTATATTGGTGTCTCTGAAATTATTTAGGCTTTTAGCATAATTTCCCAAGACTTCCATTTGAGGGAAGGCTTTTAGGTAGAGCTCTTATGGTTTGCCCCATTTTCTCCCACTCTGTAGGACTTTTCTAGAAGAATTTCAATAATAATGCAAAGGCAATTGTGCCCATAAAATTACCATTTATAGCACAAATCTATCGTAAATAAAATAAAACATAAGCATACAATGAATTTGTATTATTTTACTGCACTACGGTGCATACTCCTCAATAAATCCTGGTAATAAGGTTTTCAAAAGTGGAATTTCACTGGAATTATTTTATATCACGCTGTATAATTACTATTAGAGGCAAGGTTATGTTTTGCAACCAAGGAAGAAATAAAGCTGTCAAAGCGTTATTTTAATAGACATTAAGCTTTTGCAGAATATTGCGGTACCCGTAATAATACAATAAAATATGGACCTTTTAAACTACTGTGACTGAAAATAATTCAAATGTCAATAGAGAAAAGATCTTTTTCAGCTCACGAGTTGTTTCTTTCTCTCTCGCTCTTTACACTTGGTGAATAATAGTCAGATGATGTCCATTCATGCTTTGACTACTTAGAAAGGTTGAAAGTGAGAAGCATGATTATTTATGGATGTGAAAAAAAATCTCATACACTGAAAGATGAAAAGATTGAGACTGTTTACCTTGGAGGGCAGATGAATAAGGAAGGGTTATGATAAAAGGGTACAAAATCATAGGTAATACAAAAATAGGAAATTGAGAGCTTCTATTCACTCTGCTTTGTAGCACAAGGACAGGAAGATTAATGAAACTGAAGGAATGAAAAAAGAAAGAAGGCAATGAGAACTGATAAGTTTTTTTTTTTTTTTTTAAAGCAATCTATAAAATTCATTGTCAAAGGACACTGGGATCAAGAAATGAGTGAGCTCAAAACAAAGCTCTAGACTTATCTGAGTACCCAGTATTATCACCTTAGATTTGGAAAAGGATTCTCCTGAACGGAATAAATGAAAACAAACTAAAAACAGTGCTATGAGATGATTTTTTCCTGGTTAGATGACCCCTTACACAACTTTTCCTTCTGAGCCACTGGCATTTCGTACGCTCAGACATAGTCTGGGACCATATGAAGTATCTCTTTGACCAGCTGTGACAATTCTTTTGTTCCCTACTATACCCAAACTCTGCACAGTCCAGCTCGGATGGAATACTTCTCGTCAGCCTTACATCTTCAGCAAGGCTGCATTTCCCAGGAGGAAAAGTGTGTTATTCCAGCCAGGAATTTGCAGTTTAACTCCTCTTTGGGCGAAAGGAGTGCGCTGATTTCCTTTTCTGAATAACACTGCAAGACTGGTAGAACTGGTAAGCCTGAAATTAACAGCAGGTTCACCAGGCACAAAACTTTACAGGTCTGGGAACGCTGTGTCTACATTATGAGTCTTTAGCCTAAAATTGGCTCCCCAGGGAATTATGCCCTTGTGTACATTTCTAAATAACTATAGAGGTACAGGTGATGGGATGCTCAGCACCGTCAGGCACCTGAATGAGAGTGCAATGAGACACCAAGTTCGCTTAACATTAGAAAGACTCAGACATAACATTAAAAACATGGTAAAGATGTTTAACAGAGCCAAAGGATTGTTGAAAAGTCATGTCCATGTTAGATGGTTCAGCTATATGATAAAACCAAGATCCAGCTCTTCCTTCAGCATCCTCTCCAGGTCTTTAATTGCAGCTTATTGTCACCATCATTTCTATTTACTGCTGTTTTCCTTTTCTCCTCATCTTTCTGTATCTTCCACTCCAAAGTCCCTTAAAACTAACTCTCTGCCATCCATTACTCTGACATTTTTGCTACCCACTATTCCACATCCATCCTCTTTATGCAACCTTACTCCATGTTAGTTTGGTTTTTTTTTTTGCCATATTCCTTTCAAATCTGTAAACCAGGATTATAAATCCCTCCTAACCCCCAAAATGTTTCCTTATCTTCAAATATCACTTTGAAATCTCTCCTCCTCTTAGCATACAATTGATTTGTACGATGCAGCTATTTGTGATGACACTAATAAAACAATAGCCCGCATCCCACATCTCCTCTTGAGGCACTTTAAATGGTTATAAAAACTGATGTGAAAGTTATATATAGGGATCACTTCATCCGTGGGTGAAGTGCAGCTGCATTAGGATGAAATGTGGCAGCTGCATAAAAGAACGCTGCAGCAGTTTATGACAAGAAACAAGAAGAATACTTTATTCAGCTGAAACTACTAGTGGGATTTATGAGCTAGATAAAATTCAAATAATACATATATATACTGGGAGCTGACAAGGACACCAAGCTCTCCTCCCTTTCGTCTTAGGAAAATTACCCTGGTATTGCTAATGGCCAGAAGTGATTAAGAGTTCAATTCCCTTCACATCCTCCCCTATCCTCAATAGGATTTATATTCCATTTCTTGCCCTCTGACAGCACCCATGAGCATTGGCTCTGTGCAGATTCAGAGGACAGAACACTACCCACCTGTTTTCCAGAACCATGCTGACCTTCCCACCTATTTGGCTGCCCATACAAAAACTGGTGGGCTTAGCAGCACAAACTTGAGAATTAACAGGGCTTTCACACATAGATGTGCATAAGCGCTATAGTCCACTGCAAAATGTGTCTGGATAAAGTCATGGAAAATGTGAGTCTTAAAGGGCTCTAATATAAAATATATTGTATCTTGAATGTGGAAGGAGTATTATCAAATAGGCAGAGAAGGGGCAACAATCTCACCCTTCGGGATCATTCTAAAACTTCTCATGACTCATTGAGTCACTATAGGCCAGATTTTGAAAACAGACTCTCTTGAGTTTCTGCCTTTCAGTTTCCAAGCTAAGAGATACAGACTGCATCTAAACCTCTATGTAGAATGAAACAAAGAATGGCCTGAAGACCAAAATAGCCGCTGAGCTCGTATTTCAAAGGCAAATGCTGATCTAGCCAGTGTTTAGAAAACCTTTAAGGGCATTCTCAATTGCCACCCACTTAAGCTGCAAGGCAATTTTTACAACATATCAGTGATACCAGCATAACTAAAAGATATTAACAATAAGTAGTCATTGAAGCATTGCACCTATATGTAGCTAGTCATGTTTTATAACCACGTTATATTCAAGTTATTTATCTTCTAACGAATCACTGTTTTTGAAGAATGAAAAAGCAAGTGAGTGTCCAAATGGCTGGAAAGCAGCTCTGACGAAAAGGACTTGGGAGTCCCAGAGAATACCAAGCTGAAAGTGAGGTAGCAGTGTATCCTTGCCACAAGAAGGCAGATGGCAAAGTGTTGCCAGCAGGTTGAGGGAGATGATCCTTCCCTACTATTCAGCAATGGTGAGGCCAGATGTGGAGTGGCTGGGTCCGCACCTGAGTTCCCAAGTACTAGAGAGACCTGGACACACTAGAAAGAGTCCAATGGAGGGCCACGATGATGAAGGGACTGGAGCACCTCTCCAGTGAGAAGAGGTTGAGAGAGCTGAGACTGACCAGCCTGGGGAAGAGGGGCTCAGGGGAATCTTATCCATGTCCATAAATCCCTGAAGGGAGGGTTTAAAGAGGCCAAAGCCAGGCTCTGCTCAGTGGTGCCCAGTGCCAAGACTGGGCACAATGGGCACGCACTGGCACAGGCTGCCCAGAGGCTGTGCAGTCTCCTCCTTGGAGGTCTTCTGAAGCCGCCTGGATGTGGGCCTGGGAACCGTGCTCTGGTGTCCCTGCTGGAGCAGGGGCTGGGCCTGGGGACCTCCAGAGGTCCCTTCCCACCTCAGCCATCCTGTGATTATGTTACTAAATTAACCCTAAGCTGACCCATTAGTAAGGAGGAAGAAATCTCCATCAGCAACACCGTATTTCTCCTAGTGGAGAATTTCAGATGAAGAAATGGCTGTAACTACTTTGCACCTCTTTGCTTCCTGAGCAGCGCTAGCACCATTGATTTTAGGATGCACAGTCATAGGAAGGTTAAGCATAACATGAAAGAGCAGTGTAGCTAATAGGAAGCACGTATGTATCAATTTCAATTATACCATTATTAGGAAGTATTCATATTTGAATATTTGGAATTATAAGCATTAAGAATTATTTTCTTTGCATGGGGACTCTTTGATTAGATTGCTAATACTTTTAACTGCACTAGCAATAAATTCTTTCATCTGTACACAAGGCATGTTTTCTTAGTGCACATAAATTGTACAAGGTGTTTGGTCTGGTACTCTGCCCTTGAGACCTGGCTTGAATTTGGATGCAACAGATGGACCCCACTACATGAAGCTTTCAGCTACTCTCCATCCTTGTAAGCTTTTGAAAAATGACATCTCTTGCAAGGCTAGGGTGCACTTGCAGACAGCTTGAATTCATGCAGCATGCAAGATGCCCGAGGTCTCTGGAGTGTCCTCATGTTCAGAGGGCTCAGGAGGGAGCAGCGCTGCTCTGAGCATTAGTCTCTGGAAAACAGAGTTTTCAAGCTCAGTGTCTTAAAATGGAGGTCAAGCTTCAGACTTAAACATCTTGTTTATTTTTTCCACAATACCCAACATGGTTTGCGTGTGTGCAGTACTGAAGTTAATTGTCAAACAGTAATTGGAGCTCCTCAGATGAAAGGTGCTCTGGAATGCAGGAGAATGCTGCATGCTATAATTCAAGTGAAAATGTAAACAATCACCCAGAAGACAGATGTTGTCACAGCAGACTTTCTCCCTGAATTATGTAAATATGTAATACAAAACATAATTCCTTATCACCGTATTAATTATTGTTTGATTATACTCTTCATGTGCTGTAGATGTTCAAATTACATGCAGGCAATCAGAAAGATGTCAGAGAATCTCTGCCCAGCTGAGGTGGTCTTCATGCTGTGAATTTATATTAAACACAGAGCATTGCTATGAAGCTAACTTCCTTTGGAGATAATCCTTTGATGTATTAATAAAAAAGACTTCTCTGTTCTTGTTTGCCATAAATTAAGACTGAAGCCATTTCTTACGGAGTTCTGAGTGAGAAGAGTAATTTGTACTGCCAGAAACAGCAGTAAGATACAGCACATATGGAAGAGCTGAAATATTGAAGATATTCAAGACATAAGTCTGGACCCATGGCTTCTGTACAGTGAGTGTAATGCAAAGTGCTGAGCTCCCACTTGACATTACCAGCATTATCTGCTGTTACCAGCTGATGAACACAAGCAGCTCTGCCTTACGATCCCAGTCTTTCCTTACTAGCTCTTTTAAAGGCCTATTGAGAAAGATGGGCTGTGTATTGCTTCTGAAGAAAGTTAAACCCCTAACATCTGCATGTGAGTTGTTCACATAGTTACGAAGAAGTTGTCATCTACACACAGCCCAGCAACAGGAAGACTGACATTATCCTGGAAGTACAGCCAAAGCTGTGCCTACGAACCCAGATGACTTTTTCTGATTCAAAGCCATTCTGGAATTGCGACCACTGAAGTATACCAACATTATTAACATTTCGTCATGCCTCGAGACTGTTAGTAAAGAATAATTACAAAATGAAAGTGAACATAATTAGTAGACATCTACTTTATATTATTTCGGAGATCATTAAACATCAAACACCCATATCTATTTAGCAATTTTTTCAGCTGCTATTTACTACAAGAATATTACTAACGAGAGCTTCCAGGCTGTCTTCTTATCACCGTATGAAAAAAATGATAAGCCAGTAAACTAATCCTAAACGCAAACATTACTTGTGTTAAGTTAATCATGTGCCATGATGTGGTAAGCCAGCTCTGCCATAAGCAGAAGCCAAACCAGACAACCTCCTTTGTTCAACAGTTCTACTACTTTTAAAAATTATTTCATATGACTGATGAAATATGTGAAGATGTTATTGTAAACTACATCTTACCCTTTGGTTTGGCTGTGCAGTGTTGTAAAAACAGCGTGATCTAGTCCACGCTTCAGCATGATCTAGTCCAGAGCCCCTAATTACAGGGCTGTACGCTGATCTTAATAGAATCAGGGGAAAAACAAGGAAATTAAAGGAAACAATTACTCGCTTACTAAAAAAGGAAAATCGTTTGTCACCCTGCTTGCAGAAAGGCATCCATTTTTACAAAAGTATCATGCCAACATTTCTCTCAAACACAAAAATAGTACCAAATGTGGGAAATTTCTTAGATTAAAGGTTCTGTTTGACAGTAGCAGAAAAGACATGTTCAGACAGCCGGACAGGCAGTTTTCACCATCCGCCACATGATGGAAATTTTGCTTAATTTTACTGAGTAGGTGAAAATAACTTCTGGTATCAACATGGTGAGCCCAAAGGACAGAATTTTAAGGATATTTACATGTGCTAACTGGTAGGGTGCACATCTTCAAAGGTGTTCAAAGTATTGAACTCTCATTTGCCTGCTGAAGCACCTAAGCATCTTGGTTTCTCCTCCATCTGATCCTGCCTTCATGTGCTGACATTGCTGCAGAAGTGAGAGGTCAGGACTGCAGCATGAGGCTGTTCTGCACGCTACGCATCTGTGGCACATACACATCTAACCATGTTCAGAAAACACAAAGGGAAGATTACAGAGCAAGCACCAGTGAACTGACATGTTCTTGACCTCTGAACTAAAACACTTCCAGGACTTTTCTTTACAGAAATCACAGTTCTCTTTTGTTTAGTCCCTTTGCAATGAAAGCTGCAGTCCATACAGCTACAGAGCAATGTATAGAAATCACACTAAAGCAATTCCTGCATGATAGCTGTACATAAAACATTTATTCATTCATGCTGGAGGGAAGAAGGAACAGACAACTTGGCTATGTTGGCGTAGTTATTATTTTTAGCATTTTGGCTGAAGTCTCTAGTTTCCTTTCCATACTTTTTTTTTTTTTATTATTTAATAGAAGGCCACGGGGGTTTTATGTGTTCCTTCAAGTAGAGAACAGACTTTTAATGTAGTGGAAATACAGGTTTTCCATTCTGCAGCCATTTCATTCACCTAGGTCTGTTTCCAGCTATTAAAACAATTGTACAAAGTAACTGTTCCCTATAACACAAAATTCTGCTCTAGCAGAAATAGCACTGAGTACCCATAGTACAGACACTTCTCATTGCCTTACCCATGTTACACCACAGAGTGTATGGAAACCAGACTCATAGGAACCCTATAATTACTTGACAGCAATCATCACCAGCAATAAAGCAGAATTAGCAAAGAACTAATTAGCACACCACCCAGGACTACAAGCTCCACACTTTCTCACTGTTATTTTTAGCTACAAGCAGGAAAGACATAAATTGCTCTTTAATCAAAGAGCGTGAAAGAGCTTAGGTGAGTTAGATGCCTGCAGTTACCGCTCTATAAAGCCGGAGTCCGTCCTTCAGCTCTGTGCCATGTATTGCCCTGGCAGAAGACAATGGGAAAGCTGGAGACCTACCAGTGCCAGCTCCTTGCTGGTGCAGGAAACTGAGCCTGTGGGGTAGGCAGCAGGAAACAGCAGAGCTACTGAAGCCCAAACCTACCATTTTCATGTAAATATTTCTAGCTGGACAAGAAGATGGAGTACAGAAGGGTTGGCTCTGCACATGTCAGTGGAATAGAGACCCTGGCACTTTTTAACTTGCTGGCTGAATTTCAACAATTTCTTAATCCTTTAATAGTTGAGGGGAAATCAATCAGACGGCCTCAGTTGCCACCTCATGGACCAAGTCCCTGTGCTCCAGCTGCTGAGAGCATGTCCTCATCAGCCTCACAGGCCTACATGCCTGCTGAGGGCTGAGATGGTTTGGTCACCGGGCAGTGCTGGTAGCCAGATATTTGGAAAGTAATGACTAATTTCTTGCTCCGCCAGACTTTCAGTGGGAAACAAGACACAACACTTAACACTTACACTTCAATTCAAAGAGGGAAGAAATGTTCTTGCTTCCTCAGGATGGAAAATTGTGAGACTTGATATGCCCAAGTGTGCACTATGCTCAAAAATGTGCTCCAAGCACAAGTGGCCCACAAAGCCACCTTGTATGAGATGCTCTTTGCTGTGTGATGTCAGCAACTGGGGGCTCAGATATCAGATGGGAACATTTTTATTGTCATTAAGGACTTGGTCTAGCCTTCATCTCATCTGTAAAATTATTTATTTCAGAGGAGCATCTGGCCACAGGCAGACATAAGCAACTTGTCTTTCCAACAGATATTTCTTGCTTGGAATTACGTGTTATCCTAAGCCACAATCTGATTCCCAATCACTTAGAGAGCACTCACTAAAAGATCAATGAATACAACTCCACACTATCATATGAGGTCAATTTAGTCCAAGAGAGAAGCTAGTGAAGGAAAAATAAACAAAAAAAGATCATGGGATTTTATAAAAACCCAGAAGAGAGTTGAAGTGCATACTTGAAATACTTCATATGAACACTGCAGTGTTGCTGGCACATCGCTGCTTTAGCACTTGGTGCTTGTTCAACGTGTGCTACGTGGATGCACCAAGATCTGTATACATACATTTGCCAAGCAGAATGACAGAAATAACGTGGCTATTTCTGAAAAATGAAGTGTTTATGGCTTGCTCAGTTTCAGAATATGTTTCATAATTTTCAGCACTCTCAGTGTGTCACTCATGGGCTTGCAACATGTTCCCCACAAACAGAAGCTGCTTTGTGCTCACTGCTGAAGGAGCATGTGCTGTGCGAGTGCCATACTGTACTTTGGCAGTAGCTGCTAGAAGCTAATTTACAATGGATTAAGGAGATGGAAGGCAACGTGCCTCATAGTGTTTAAAGAAGAGATGAGAAATAGCTGCTATTCAAAATCTCAGGGACTGAGGTTCAATTTGTTCAGCAAAATTTCCACTGGGTCTTTGGGAATTAAGTTTCCAAGCAGCTATAGCTGTTCTTCCCCAGAGGGACCGTGAGGACACGTCCCCACTTCGGGCATCACCTTCAGGGGCACAGGGCCGCCAGGGCTGTGCCAGCTGGGACCCCCCCGCTGGGATCAGCTCATCCCCCATCCTGGATCCGCTTCATGAAGAGCAGGATCCCAGGGCTGCTCTAGCATCGTGTCACTCGAGATCAGGAGGATGAATGGATGTGCCCAGGACACGTGCCATTTTTGGTTGTCCGCTACTACAGTAATGGGAAATACAGATAAACACAACAACAGAAAATTGATTGTGTTCATTTTGAAGGAAGAATACTTCATTTTCCAAGCCTAGCATTTCTCTAGCCTTGACCTTGGTCTGCACTTTTAAGAACCTGACATTTTTGATGGTTTATTTCACTTTCAGATTTCGGCAGGGCTTAGCCTCAGATATGCCAGAAGCACGATGAGATAAGTTGTTCTCCAGACAGAAACAGAAGCAGAAAGCAGGCATTACCCTATAAAAGACGGTGTCTCCTATGGATTTTACTGTAAAAACACCTGGCTCAATTTTCAAAAGGAGAAGCCTAAATCTGACAACAAAATCTCAGCAAAATGGAAGTTAAAGATTTTAAATAACCATCTTAAGAGCTTATTTGTTTCTCTGAAACACTGTTTAAAACTGAACAAATGGTAAGTTATTTTCATTTAGGAGATGGGCTGTTTTGCAATATCACTGCATTTCATAGGAATCCTGGACTCAATGGTAGCCTGTGGCCACTCTGTAGTGCTTCAAAAGTTCACTTACTACTAAGTAATCATGCTGGCGAACTGAAAATTACAGTTCCTTACTTTCTGCTAGGGCTTCATCTTTGAAAACAAACAATAACCCAGAGAAACCATCCTGGACCCCACTGTTTTACCTGCACTGGAGAATGTGCAGGGAAGGCAACACTGCCAAAAGGTGAAAATTATAGCTGTGATGCTCCACTGGCTGACTCTGATTTTGGGAACAGCTTTGGGGCTTTCATTAATCTTTCTGCAACAAAAGCCAAAGCCAGTTGCTAAAAGTAGACTCAAAACTGAGTCTACAAAGCTATTTGTTTAATGCATTTCAAAGCATTCTCTCCATTCATTGTTTACTAATCTGGCCCTTCCTAATCAGGGGTAGAAAAACAGAGTGAATGCTTATCACCTGCAAGCTTGAATTCCCTTGGAAAGAATCTTTTCAGAAAATGTGATGAGCACTTTCAGGGAGTGCTGGAGTTTTAAAGTTTCTCATGATGTTTTGCATTTTTCTTCTAAATGAACAGGAAAAAACTCATCTGGCTCTCATTTGAATTCTCAGTAGACTTCAGAAAGGAAATTCCAACCAGAATTGTGTTCCTACACCTAAAATCTACGTGAGAATGATGCCGTTTGCTTATTTCAAGCCAAGAGCAGACAGGAGAAACACCGGACAGGCTGGGCCAGCAGTAGATCCTCTTGTTCTACATAATGTTAAGGGTCTCAACAGACCACACTTCAGCAGGATAGATCAGAAGATCACCATTAAACACATGTGCAAAAATCTGGCTGGCCTGCCTTCATGGCATCCATTTTGTCATCCATGTAGAATACTTATAAACATATCCAGGGTTTTCTGGATACAAAGGCTAGAAGTCATCTCACCTATAAGCAAGTCCACTGGAACTGTTCACCCCAGATGCTCCTAAAGTCTGTGGAGAGTAAGAGGCACTTGCATGAAAATATTCATTGTATCTTACTGTGCTAAAATGCCTTGTGCCCAGAAAGTGCTCCTTCTGTAGAGCCTATATAGAGAATATGGGAGACATTCTGGAGACATTTCCAGTGGGAGGAAATAAATTCTTCTTTAAGACATCTGCTGTTAATGTACTATGTGATTTAAGGTTAGTAATTTCTCCTATTTGCACCTGATTTTCCCCATTTGCAGTGATGGCGTAAATGATCTGTATCTGTGTTAGTAAAGGGATCTGAGATTTATGTAGGAACATTCCTGTGTAGGTGCTCAGTGTTTACCACAAATAGCATGTTTTTCCCACACAAAGAATGTAATTGAATTAGAGTTAATTGACCTCAGAATCCACTAATCTCAAACACAAGCAAGGAAGTAAGTACTTGAGTTGTTCGCCCCATCTGTATCTTATTCACCTCTTGGTTCCCATAGGATTTACCTATATCTCACTTACCAGAATTGAGCTACTCTTATCAAGATCTGGTTTTCTTTTAGTATTTTAAGCTTATAAACAACTCCAAGCATTTACAACTTTTAGAATATGTCAGAAAAATCCTTTTCTTTCTCTAAAAATGTGGGCTGTCTCTGGCCAACAAAGTTAGCTCACAGCATAGGGCCAGCACAGTTCCTTTTAAGCTAATGCCAATTTAAGGGCAGGTCTCCCCAGACCACTCAGAAAGGTAAGCATCCCCTCTCCCAGCCCCATAAGAGCTCTGTTGTTGTCCTTTAGCCTACCAAGTCCATTGGTTGCTACGTGCACAGTGCAGACAGATGTGCAAACGTGATGCTGGCTAAGCCCCACTGGAGCGTTCTTGTGATGGATGGGGGGACAATAGATCTGATTTGTGGACATATAACCCTGCACCTTGCTCACTCTTGTGGTTTCATAAAATGCTATTGATTGCCTTCTTCCCTGCACTTTTCTTCTTTTTCAGTTTAGAAACTTTTGGAGGAAACTTTTAGTAGCGATTGGCTTGTGCCATGCCTGTTTGGCTTGTGCCATGCCTGTTTGGCACGCAGCACCATGCTGCTATACAAATAAACAAGGAACACGATGTAACACCACAGCAGCAGATTTAACTAAGATCCAATTGTACTTGATGCCATCTGGATGTGGGAAGAATGTTCCCTTAAATGAAAAATCATCTACAGAAAAACAAGCTCACCCTTCACAAATATGCACCATAACACAGGACAATACACCAGCTTTGACTTATGACTTCATCAGTAAGAAACTGGCCTAGCAAGAGCATTTCTACTCCAACAAGCAAATGCACTCTCTATTACAGTGTTTCTTTCACACAGACCTGAATTTGGGGTATCCTTCAGAGCTAGTATGAAGCCACTGTTTGCTGGGAAGTGGTAACCTGTCCTACATCACCTCTTCGAAGTTACCTGCAGCTGAACCACGAGCAATAGGAGCAATAGGACTGGGGGAGGCTACTGGCTCTTAATTTACATCATGAGATTGTCAGCAGCTAAAACAAATAGTTCATATTTCCAGGTGCAACTTATGAATTTAACTGTCTAGGTCATTTTTACTGTGTTCATCAAAGCAGAAACTCAGTGACAGCCTGAGTAAATGCTTCAGCTTGCAATACACAGTCACCTAAAAAATTAATGATAAGTTCCCTTCCCCAAAGACTTAAGGACAAATACATTTCCTTCCAAAACCAGGGCCCCTAAAGAGGGAATACTTCAGGGAACATATTGTTATTAGGTGACACTGACCAAACACTTAAGCAGGAATGATTGAAGCAGACTGTGTATCCTAAGGATTTAATGAGCAGCTTGGAGCAGTTGACGGCCTGAGGCATAGCTTCAGGTCATTAAACCTCAAATGGTTATTAATCCCCAGGAAATGCTTTCTGTCAAGGTCATTAATGCTATTATACAGTAGAAACTGAGAGTGCATGGAGAAATTACCATGTAGCCTGTTTGCAGGAGAAATACCCTCAGTAAGCGTAGGCAGGCCATCACCAGGATGATGCCGCAGTGTCTGTGAGTCACCTGGCTTTACCAAACTTCTGTTGAGTTTCTGTATCATTTCTAGGCTAAGTTGCTTTTTTTTTTTTTTGCCAAGTGTCAGTGCAGGAACCTCATCACGCACTGAGTAGTTACTTTAGCAGCTCAGCATAACTCCAAGGGCTGACATGAGCTGAAGTCCCTCCTGCTGAGTAAAGACACCTTAGCATTTGTTTTCAGGTCAGAGTCTTGCCCTGCTAATTGCCTCTTTTTGGAATAAAAATAGGAAATCTGATTTAACTGGTATGTAGGCTGTTGACTACGGCATGTAGGGAAGGGCAGCATGTGCTGGGATCCCAGCCTGGGGTCTTACTCCTGGACCCCTTCTACTGTGTCGGGCACCTCATGAGCGATGGCTTGGCTCCAGTCACTCCTCTTACACTCCTCTTCACATCAAACATAGGAATTGCTGGTGAATGGATCGCAGGACTTTTTGTAAGTAGGCAGCTATTTGTTTAGTACATTTCATGAAACTAATGGTCAAGGTTGGAAGTCAGACCTTTTTTCCAGATTCTGCTGCTATTTTATGATTTGAGTTGAGCATATAGTAAGATCATCTCTGTGCATCAGAATTTCCTACGTCAAAAACCATACCTACCACAACAAATACTTTGAACTTCGAATTAGATCTATTTACAAAAGACCTGGAGAGCTTCAGTTTCAAAACTATTATATTGTAATGATCAGTGACTGATTTTTACGGCAATACCACAGACTGTAATCGTCTAAATCCATTCCTTCTGCTCTAAAGCAAGCAGGGAAAACAGAATTGTTACACAGTAGGATCATTTTGATTACATCCTTGAAGATGATTTAGCACCCCAATTATGCAGCTGTCCAAATTAAGAGAAGAAATCTTTCTTTATTAAAGACTGAGGAGATTTAGATTGCAACAGTATATTATACTAGGTAAAAAGAAAGAACAAAGGACATCATGATATATTTAATTCTTCTGACAATATCTGCATTAAATGATCAACGCTTAAACATGCACTGCTATTATTATATGCCCTAACATTCACTTACTACAGGGAATTTATGTAAATTTATTTCAATTAAATGTCTCTACATAGGTGTCTGCAACACATCCATCCACCCATGTGGAATCTGAGGGCAAATTCACTGTTATTCTTTTGTCTGATTGGATCCCTGAGAGATACTCATTCCATGAAACCGTCAAATTGTTGGAGTGCAGAAAAGTACTTTTCCAATGGTATTAAGGAAAAAAACCCAAACAACTATGTATGATTATACAGCTTTTGCATGTACTTGGGTTCTTGATTTTGTGAAGCACGTAATATATACGCTTAGGCACTGAAACTGTAAAAAATTATGTTATTCTTTTAAATATAAATATAGCCGAACATTTCTAGCATAAAACTTTCACTTAATTTGTATATCAGACATCATGCCAAATACCTGAAGAAGAACTGCACACATGCCACAGTAAAGAAAATTTTATTTGGCTGTACTGGGTTATATATGGCTACAAAGTCATAAATCAGATAAAATAAGTATTTGGACACTAAATTATTTCTGGACTTGGAAAATTCCACTAATGCTACATTTTTATAGCAGTCTGTTCCTGTAACCTAGATCCCAATCAAGAGATACATTTGAAATCTTATTCTGAAGTAGAAAAAATGAATTTCAACTTCTGCTTTAAGGGGTGCTGTCTTGAATAAGACAGCTTTTCCAATCAGGATTTTCTATGGATTTGCAGAAAAGTGGAATTGAAACCACAGCACCTCAACATGCCTAACAGCCACTGGCTTGCTTACTTTGCTAAATTGTGCCATAAGGCTCGTGCTGTACTACGGATATAAGAAATAGATTTGAAAAAAAAAAGCACATCCTTGATCTCTCTTGTATTTTCAACACAATAAACAATTCCTTACTGCTGAGCTCTTCTCTTTATTTTCTTAAGTATGCCTTTTCTTTCTGACTCTCCAGCTGTTATTTTACCATCTTTGTTCCCACATCTATCCCACTAGTGATGAGGACACCTCAGTGACTCTCTGTCTTATTTCACTCTCCCATTTGCTCTCATCAGTGGGTGTAGGAAAATGTTGAATATGACAGTCTGTGAAGGCAGTCACATCTCCTTCAGTGGATCTTACACAAACACACAGTAAAGAACAACTTGATAATACTACCATCTGACTCATGTACTTTGGAGTGATAATAGCTGCTGCCACATCCTGTACAATGACCATTTTGAAAACAAACTGGCTTGGATTTTTCTCCTCCCACAAATGACCATACTCATTTTTATCTTGGAAAGACTTCATCCAAGAACATAAAATTAACCATAGAAAATGAGGTAAAATGGAGAGTGAAACTTCACCTAATCCACCCTCTGTCGAAACCTACAGGACTAATATTTCCCTTTCCTTGGAGGAATGTGGGATTCAGGACAACTCTGAAAGATATATATTCTCAGATACACCTGGCCAAACAGGTTGCTTTGGTCTCAGACTGGCTAGGTGGCAAATTTACTACTCTACGCTGAAGTAGCTGTTTTCACAACACAGTTCCAGCTCTGTCCTCTGTTGGAGACTTTAACATAAGCAGTCTTTGCCTGCCGTGGCTGGAATGTGCTGCTTACTTTTCCACTTTTTGCATTTAACTACCTCTGGATTGCCACATCTGTACCTATTCAGCAGAAACTCAGTAAACTTATCTTTTTTCTGCAAACATTATCTTTATATCCCTTTCGCACTGGCACAGTAACATCATTTATATCCTCGCTTAGTGAAATGCTGACATTTTCTACACTGCTGCTTTCCACAGTTGGTACGGGTGGCTGACTGGTACCTCCAGGTTAGTTAACCTGACTTCTGAAGAACACTGAAGAGCACTTCTCTCCAAACAATCCCAAATTTGTTTGGATGAGAGGTCTGCACAACTGTGAATTTCTGAAGGTAGAGAATTTGACTGGAGGAAAGGAAAAATATCAATGAATGAAAAGACAAGAATACACTTCTGGTGAAACACAAAAAAGAAAAATGCCAATTTCTCAAATAATTTTGTTTATTTAACAGTTTCCAGTTGGCAGTAACTGTGCAGCTACAGTGACTATGAGTAACTATGAGTATTTACGTCATGATATGTGACGGATCATCATCAAAGTCTATTGTTAAAAAAATTGAAGAGCTGTATCTGTGTCAATCAAATTCTGCTCTTCTAAATAGCACCTGGTTATCCTCTATAGGGCACAATGAACAAAAAGTGTCTCTGATGAGTTAGGAACATATTCTTTCAAATAAGGAAAATCCCCAAATTGGTGATAAAGACCTCTTCCAAAAAAGTATTTTGCAGTGAACTTTTTTGCCAAACACCAAACACTCTCACAACTAATAATTCAAAGAGTAAGTTGCTATTTAGTACAACTGAAAATATCAGAATTTAGTCCAAAAAAATGTTTTTGTGCAAAGCCCTATGAATAGTTTATGGTAATACCGACTGCTTTTCTCTGCTTCTGCAGAGAAATGCTCTGTCAATAGTATGCTTCTTTATATTTAGCTGTTCAAAAATACAGGCAAGATTTTAAGAACTAAATCTCTCTGTGTAACTAAGGCTCTGCAGTTAGCTGATGTCTCTGCAATGTCCAGCATATGTAGAATAGCAGAGAAACATTACTTAGTATTACTTTGCTGTCACATTATTGTTTTTCTTCAATCTAAGAGCCTGAACAGCAACGCTCCTCATGACCTCCTAAAGCATCAATGCAGAGATCACACATCTTCTCACCTCCTCCTTTTTTTCCATTTCCCGTCCTTTAAAATATACCCAGTCTGAATTTCAAGGCCTAGATAAGAGCGCACAAAAAGACTTTTTCTCTCTCTTCCAAAGCAGACAGGCTTTGAAGCAATACATAAAGCATCAGCTCACACATGTTGAGTGTGCACAATTACTGGAGGCAACTCCTGCACCACTGAGTTCTATCTGCTTCCTCACTTAATGCCTGTTGACTCAGTTTTATGCTTTAGATTACAGTCTGTCTCAGTAGTTCACCCAACGTGCAATGAATAGAATTCAACTAGATTTTGCAGGAAATTGCATTTAAAAAAAAATCCCTGAATGTCCACTAATACTGTTTTTCATTTTTTATGAAAAAGAAGTTGTTATTTTGGCTAGCAAGGAGAGAAACACAGATGCAAAAGGAACTGTTTACGAAGGTAGTCTGAGGAAAACCTGTTATTCAAGTGTCTGTCAGGGAGATCAAGCACAACTGCTCTGCTCCATTAATTTTTAATTACATCTGGCAACTGGCCTCAAAAGTCTCTAGCACTTTATGATGGCCTGAAATGAAAAGGGAAAAATGTTCTCCTCCATCATTTTAGAAGAGACTGGTACATTAGCATCTGTAGTAAGAGCAAAGACCCTTTCAAATTGGTCTTTAACAGCCGTGCGCTAAAGGAGCTGCTTTAAGCATGGTCAGCAGTGAGACCAGTAGCACCAGCTCCTCCTTGCCACGACGATACCACACCCGAAGGCAAACCTGCCTTTCAGGGGATGAAAAAATGAGAAAGGATGGCACCATAAATGAGTTCTGAGGAATGTTTTGATGGAAGATGATCCTTAACTTCCTCAGCTGAAATACAATGCATAGCTTTACTGGTTTTGGTTGGTTGGTTGGTTGTTTTTACATTGGAATTGCCTAGATATTTATCACTATTTCATCCACAAATATTTACAATTTGTAAGATGTTCATATGCCTGCTGACAGTCCCAAAAAAAACATCTTCTACTGGACATAGCTGTAACTGCCACCAAGAATTAAAAGCACACAGGACTGGGCAGCTCGACTCCGGGCTGTGAGATATTCATCATATTGCTGCGCATAGCAGAGGTGAACACTTTCAAAGTACTTACAGGGATTTGTTGCTAGGGAAAATTTATTTAATATAAAGTATAACAGAGTATATTTAGATGAAATTTTAGTTACAATCTTCATGTTTTTCCTAAAACCCAGCATCATAACCATAGCAAGAATCTCTTCCTAAGAAGCATTCTTCAGACCGTAGAATTCTTACTTCAGTGAATTACTTTCCTAATATCATTGCTGCCTCCTCTCACTGCCACTCTTTTCTCAGATGATGAATTCGATCATCTGTGCTACAGAAGCTTACAGGGGTTGTCTACAGTCATCTTAAAATCAGTTCTCCCTTTCTCCACTGTGGACATTTGAACTAAAATTCTTAATATCTGCAAATAGAGCACGCTTTCTTGAGACCACCAAGTCTCTTCCTCTCTTTAATCACTGCCTGAAGATGACACACTGATTTCAATAGGAAAACGTACACCTGCAATCAAATATAAAACGTCCTCTGACAGAATTCTAGATTGGCCCTTTATAAGGACAAGAGGGATAATGGGAACAGACATCAAAAGTATTCGGATTTGTGCTCTTATTGAGTGTGCCTAATCAGAAGATGCTTTTGATTCAAAGTATGTTCTGGTTCAGGCCATTACTTTTTAAAATCTCCCGTCTTTAAGTTATGAGAGACTAAAGTATTTTGCGACTTGATGTAAACATACAGTTTTTTTCATATATTTTTAACATATCTGCTAAAGTCCTCACTCATCTGTCCTTTATGGGTGACCATTCTGCCCCTTTGCAATCTCTCACATCTCCATCCATGCCCAGAGAAGCTACATTTTCAAAATCAGCTTAACTTCTATCAAGTTTCTGAAGGAATAACCTTGGCATTGGTCTTTTAATACTGTGCTCCTTTGTTCAGGGGAGATATTTTGCTGCCAGCTGGGGAGATGAGCATCGAAGGGCTTTCAGATTAACACTCAGGGCCTTCAGGTTGCAATGTTTTTCAGAGTGCTCTGCTCCCTGAGGGCATCTTGTGTGGTGAGACTACCATAGATTTCTTCCCTGAAGTGTACATGCACAACTGAGTACTGGATGAACTGGGGAAGCCAGGCTGAAGCCAGTCTTTGACCACTACTCTCCTAGCTCCTGTTTTTAGATGTGGTGCCAGCACAAGAAGATCCTAAGCCAAGCAGACACCGAAAATCTATCAAAGTGTATTATGATGAATCACCACAGGTTGAAACAAAGAAATAATTATGAAGTTGCAGACAGATAAAAAATGTTAGAACAGCTTTAGGAGGAAGTCATCGGAGATCTGAAATTAAAGGGTAGATCTTAAATTATAAACACAGTGGTAGGTTTCATATGCTAAGTATTTTGGACACAGTAATATGTTTGATTTCTGTGACTTCTACTGAACAATTTGTGTCAAACTCATATTCAAGATGAAAATTGGTTTTCAAGAGTGGCCAGCAGCATCCCTGGATGCCTTTCTTGAACTGTCAGTAGCTGAATTGCCCCTGCACAGCTGCAGACCTGCTCTAAGCCAATGGAAAAACTTCTCATTCACAGCAAATCTTTATGTTGTTTTTTTTTAATGTGAAGAATAAGCTACATGTGAGCCATGGATCTTTCTAATTGGAGATGGGAAGATGCAGAAAGAGAGCTCAACACAGCATTCATGTGCTTCTAAAACTCTCCTTGATTGTGTAACATTTTAATATAGTTTGAGATGTTATACGCAAGTTTATTTCTCTTTTAAATATTATTTAATAGAAGTTATAATAGCTAATAACACCTTTAAAGGTTACAAAGTAGAAGATGACCAAAATAACTGTCACTTTACAGGAGCAGTGCACTGATACAACTTTAGCGGTCTGTAGGCTGTACAGTTATTTACTAAGCTTGATAAGCTCAAACCAAATTCATCACTGGCTATCCATCTGCTGGGCTGAAACGCATTAGGGATGAATTGACAGGGTGGGTACCATATTTTCCTTAAGATGAGTTTCTCAACAATTTTTCACTATAATAATTTAAAAGATTTTAAGGCAAACCTACAAATGTGCTCCTTTTCTGTCTCCATGATATGTATCATATAGTTTCACCTACTTATTTCCACATAATGCTTTTAATTTCTACTTGCTTTAAAGTAAGGGCTTTAGATTCAGCGAGGTGTGGGGAAGGAATCCAAATCCATAGGGAACCAGGCTGCACTAATGCCAATGCTCAGAAAGCAATTCATTTAGCTCCATGAAGTGAACAGAGGTCAACCACTACTCATCACTGGGCAATGGGCTCCTCCAGCTTTTGGCAGCTCCAGAATGACTCACAGAAGGAACACATCACTAGTGCATTCTTCGGCAGTGTTGCAGGAGTGACTGCATAAGGCAGCACGTTGTCCTCATGGCTCCCTCCCTCCCTCCCCGTCCCTCTTAAGAAACTCTAAAGGGAAAAGATGTCAGAGGGCTGTTACACTGAGTAGGAGCACTGCAGCTTTCCTCTGCCCTGAGTTATGTACTTCCCTAGGTCCAAGGAACTTCCTAAGAGAGTTGCAAGACAGGACCCTGGAGTACCATATTTCCCAGATCTATTAAACTCAGGCACAAATGTCTCTAGAAGAGACAACCAAAAATGAGGAAACAGTCATGCCCATAGAAAATCATCAAGCAGCCAGCTATTTCGTCAATACACATTAAGTCCAACCGCAATGCAGACTCATCCTCTGTTCCACAAACTGTGTCACAATCAAAGGCTCTCCAAGCCCACCTTCTACCAATACTAGTCAAAAACAGGTAATGCACCTACCAAAACAAAGGTTTTACTTTTTTTTGTAGTGTGAAGGGAGAAATACACACAATTGTTGCTATTATTTATATTTCATTACAAACCTCAGCGCAAACCAGAACCTTAGAGAAGACAGTGCTGTGCAGACATTCAGTGACAAGCAGGATGGTGCCTTACAGAGTTTACAGCCTTCACAGACAGACAGAAAAGGAAAGAATAAGAAATAAAAGGATGGAGACTTACGGATGGTCATCCTGAGAAGGCAGGAACTTAGTTCCTCTGAGTTATATGTGGAAGACGTGAGCTCAGCCCACTCAGAGTAGAGTCTAGGACCTCCTCCCTCTGGGGTGAGTGCTCCAATTCTTGGGTTATTATGCAAGAGGAAGATAAGTCACATCCATTTTCAAATGACTAAATGGATCTCAACCACATGGAGGTGCCAGCACTTATTTCCTATTGTTCCTCTATATTCCCAATGGAAGAGGTATTTACTTAACTGAGGCGGGCTGAATCATCCTCCAGTGGGTGGATGGATAGAGATGGGGAATGGGTCTCCCTCCGCAGGTCTTCAGCAAGCAAATGTCTCTCTCCTTAGGTTGTACTTAAGCAGCTATGCCAAGTGGACCAGACCATCTGTTCAACCTCAGGTACCTAAACACTCGAATTAAATGGACTGGGTTCTCCACAAGACACATTGTCTCTCTAGCAAATGCCAGTGTTTCTGGATTTTTCAGATAAATATCATGGTATTGCTAATTACAGTGGGCCTGACTTTTATCTGGAATAAATTAGTGTTGTTGCTGCCAAAGACTGGCCCAGAAAATCCACGTAAAACTGCAGGATTCCTGCAAGAAAATGAGCCTCTCTGTTAGGTGGAGCCTTGTTGCTAGGAAAGCCTGTTGTTGAATGTTTTAATCCGAAAGATTAAAAACATGATTTCACATTATGGTCTCTGACTTAGAGTGGTAAACAGCTTTCAAAACCACAATCTGGTAACAGTGTCTTTGTCCCTGCTTGCCACCAATGGCAGACTCCCTTCTCTTTCTTTTCTCAAAGTTATCCACAAAAATAAAACAGAATATAACCAGAAACCAAGTGTTTTTTCAAAGATGGAACATAATTTAATCTTTAAGACATAGAACAGAAGAGCGTGGGTTTTCTCTGACTGCAGACTTCTTGTAATTTAACTGAAGATAAATATTTGGATAGCAACCAATGGGATATTTAATCATCAGGAACTATTATATTTAAAGAAAGTGCTAGAGATTTTCAGACTTGTTTTCCTATGTGTGTTGACAACCCATTCCCGTCATTTACACTCTGCGTGGCATATGAATACACTCACTGTTATAATTTGTAAATTGTTAATATTAGGATTGTAGGGATGGCTACGCTTTCAGCTCTACATTAAAAAGACAGCTTTTACATCAACATCTGGCTGAATTTCCATTACTTTCCCATCCATTACTTGTACTTCTCCTTTTTCTCAGTCTTCCCAGTTCTCTCCTTATTGCTTCCCTGCCCGATCCAATATGGGAAGCTGCAAACCCTGGCTGCTCTTGGCTGCTGTGCTACTTATAAACCACAGAACAAATAAACTTGGGGGGAAAAGGGCAAAACCCAAAGTAGGAGGATATTTGATAAAACTAACGATGTGGATGTCTTGAATTGCGCATGTAATTAGGCAATGACACCATATGAACTTGAACATGGTATCCCTTCTTCCTACCCTCTCACCTACTGCTTGTGGCTTTCACTTGTGGCCCCATTTCCATGAAGATGAAAGGTCTTCAGGTCAGAATCACAACTTCTCATAAATATGTCCGGCAATCGTGGCAAAAGGACTTGTGAAGGGACAAAGGGCTCTTGAAATGCTATGGTCATTAATCGGGAACTATTAGAACTGACAAACCTAAAACGGATTACAAGAGCAGAAGTTTCTTGCTTTTTCAGAGCTATTCTCAGTACCATTTCAGATTTACTCTGACTTGAAGCTAAGTTTCAAACTTTCCATATCTCAGCTTATCTAGATGTAAAATAATTCCACAATAATATTTAGCTCATAGAGATTCCATTAAGCATTACTAATGGGAATTTGAAATCTCTGGATGAACAGCAGGACATAATATCTAGTAAGTGGAATTCTATGGACATGATCTCCAATTGCTTCACCAGTGAAGCTACAGGTAAGATATTAGATTGAAAGCTGTGGCAAAAGAACTTTAATAAGAAATACACATATCAGCAGATAATATATAATTTAACAGCTTTCTTTATAAGCATACATTTGACAAACTTTGTTGGGTTTTGTGTACAGCCACAGAAGCACCTCCGGAAAGATCAAAAGAGTACTTCTCGTATCAGAAAAATAATTTTATTCAGAGAATGAGAAAATGTAACCGCTTCTCCCAAAGAAAATGAATTTGTAAGATGATGTAGCTCAGAAACAAATTATATATACTCTATTAATCAATAAAATACAGTTGCCAAGGCAACACTGACATCAGAAAGTGAAATACAGAGGTTCGTCTTACATAAACACATACACATACCAATATGTTATGTGAACTTTTGCAATCTAGCAGTGACTTCAAGGAAAAATATGTTTTTACAAAAGAACACATATTTTCCCAGGCTTGATAGATTCTTGTGTAAGAGCTTTTATGAGATTTTAGACAAGTTGTATTTTGTTTGGTAGCCTTTGTTCTTGTTCTTTTCTTACTGGAAACAAGGAAATGTTGGGAAAAATTGCCTTCAATGAAAATTAATTCCCTCTACTAAAGAGACTTAAACCAATGAAAACTGGAAGGGGGAAAAAACTCTACCAAAGCACTAGATTATCAGTCTTGAGTACAGTCAATATTAAAAAGCTTGAATTTGAAGATCCTATTTGTATTATATTATGCAGATCTCAAAGGACAAATTCTTAGTACCAGTCCTGTAAATGAGAAGGGATTTTTTTGCACAACACTTACAATTCTTACCCTATCTATGTTTAACCTGAAGGCTTAACTCTGCTGCCTTATTCAACAACTGTTATAATCCTACTGGGCTGAGTAGAATGCATCACAGAGGGACATGCTATGGAGGATGACTACAGCTGATACCATCCAGCCCCTTCTAATCCCTAATTCTGTATTTAATGTGAATTGTTCGGGAAATTATTTCAAACCTCCCTACCAGAGCGTCTCAGTACAAATGTACATTTTTGGTACACAGGCTGCTTCTTCCATTACAGCTAAACAAAGTCCAGGTTTCCAAGCAATGCTCACAACTTTTTATCCTCTGTTGCAAAAACCATTGACAATACCCATTACTCTTAGGATATGACTTTGTGGCTCCCTAAATGACTGCTCATGTTTAACCCATAGTGCTCAGACACCTGGAGCTGGCAGATATTTTCCTCACTTGCATGCCACTGCAGCCAGGCTTGAGGAATTAAGACTGTAGCTGTCTACTGAATTCAGTCTGGAAGCTTAGGTGGGCTATATAATTGTAATATAAATAAATAATATAAACCATGAGGGCATTCAAATGCTGTCTTACAGGTCTGCCAGAATGCTTGTTATCAGCTTTGAGCTTTCAAGACTCCATTTTCTGAATAAAAATTTTCAAACAAAAATGAACGAGTTTGGTTTCTTCAGCATCTAAGGTCACTGAAAAACTGCAGTGGAGATATCACAGTGAGATGTGAGACAGGCTCCTAATTTTCAGTGTGGTTAAAAAGTGAAGTTAACTCATTATGCATTTGCCTGAAATGCTCTTGTAATGACAAACTTGTGGTGTTTTTACAAAGAACTGGGAATATGGGATGGTATTTTCAGGTATAAGCAATTACAGTCCAAACAAAACAGTGTCTTCATTCCTCATTGAGTTAAGTGATGAAAAGACTGACTATTATGTGTGATTACCTCCTCTATTACTTTGGATGTATGAATTATGCGTGTTTGTACAGGTCTATGGAGATTTAACGCAAAAAGCACTAAATACTAATATACATCTGTATTTTCAATTCAGTGCCTCAGAAACACCAGAGAGGTCTGCATTGTTGTGCCTATGTATCACATTGGCTCCTGGTCATCTGTGTACATGCTCCTATGAACCAAATCAGAATGACAGAGCTGCCTAAGTCATTGGCCACTGGTGGAAGGACGTACCTCTGTTACAAACAAATACCTCCCGGACGATTTGCTATGTCCTTCATCTCCAACAAGACAGCCACTTTCCTGTTCTACGTATCCCTGCTGGGACACAGGAGAGACAGAGGGAAGGAAGAGCCCTCTCCTGTGCTGAAGAAAACAAGCAGAGCTGCTTTTTGGGGTCCTCAGAAGTCAAGTGCAGCGAGCGGGCAGCTGCGGGAAGACATGAGGACGGCATTTGCTGGGAAAATTAGGGCACCCCAAGAAGCTCTAGCAAGGTGTGGAGGGGCCACGTGGGGCATGGGTTGCTCAGTGCCCACCCATCAATACAAGCTAAGGTAGAACCTAAAAGTTTTTCCTAAACTAAGCCAGCTATGACAACAATAGGTTTTTTTCATCAAAAAGACTGGCAAAAGACTGCAATTCACAATTTTCAGCCCTGTTCAGAGCCTGCTAAAATGCTAGAGCATACAGTACACCTACTTCCCCCAAATTCATGCTTGTATGGAAGATAGAACAGAAAGTTTAGGCCTCGCTCCTCCCAGCAGTGCTCTCTGAAGATGTTCCAGCCTCAGACTTTAGGTTCTCATTTATCTTCTGTCCCAACTGCCAGCTGTGTCAGCAGATTTCAAGAACTGAGACAGCCCTAACCAATGTTTTCACATGACCTTCAACGTCATTTGCAATTAAGTAACTTAATTGCAACTTCAAATGACTGCTACTGCTGTTTTTTACCTTGAGGTGTAAGACCATCTCCACAAAAGTCCCCCTCAGTAAATCCTTTCCTTTTGTGAATAACGTGCACAGATTCAATAGAAGCTTTTACGTGACACAGTACGATTATGCTTTACAGAGTCTACTTGCCTTCAAAAGCATCAATAAATCAACAAACCAGAGGTAATTAAGGAACAAAACAATGCTAAGGGTTTGATTTAAATACACAAACCCCAGAACATTCAGGCCTCAACCTCAGCCCATCCTGTCTGTCCCTCAGTGCAAAAACGTTCTTCAAACAGGGACTGATCTTAGATCGTCTGGATGTGTTCATGGACAGAAACTGAGTTTAATGTAGCTCCCCTGCCTCTTATCTGATTAAATCAGAGTCCTATTATTATTTTAACTTTACAATCACTTATTTAAAGCAGTGTCCTAGCCAAAAACAATTGTCTGGGTGGCCTGACGATTATACTGCCATGTTTTTTACGAGGTGACCTTTCTGCTGAGTTCAAGAAACCATGCTTGATCACTAGATTTGGGTGGGAGTTTTGCTTGAGAGGATTATGAGTACATTACAAGCAAATCCTACTTGATTTATGCATAATTTTTCACTGAAGGTACAAAACAAGTAGCCATCAACTTTATGCCACTTACTGCTGAAGTCTTTCAAGGATTACATGAAGCCATCCTTTTTTATGGGGCAGCAAAAATTCATGATTCTAGGTCAGTTATAAATGAAAAAGTAAATCATTTATGCATCGCCTCCAGTTGGCCCCCACTCCAACCTCATTTAGTACATAACAGCTTTCCTGTCGCTGTATGTCCTACACATCAGCGAGGCATTTTATAATGTTCCACAGCCTGCAGCTTTTTAAAAAAAGCTCAGCCTCCCTTTTAAAAAAACATAAATCTGATTTTCTTGTTTTTTAACGACATGTTGGCTTCATCTGATAAGAAAACAAGAGGCAGCTGTATTTCTACCACCTGGCCTATGCTCGTCATATACTGTATTCCAAAGCACAAAAGGATGAAATTTATCAAAAGTGAGAGAGCATGCAGTGACTGTAAAATACATTCCCAGATATTCTAGAGGTAAGCAGCCCACTCAGGAAGGCACCTGTGTAGCAGTCACATGAAGGATGCTTCTAGGCAAGCAAGAGGCTTACCAAGCCGACTAATGGAGGTGCAAGGACTATGGGAGCAGTAGCAGAAGAGGCTGGGCCTGAGCACACGCTGTGACTTACAGCTCTACAAACCCTCATAGAAAAGACAGGGACAATGGCTGGTAGTCCCCATACCTGCTCAGAACTACTTGCAGAATGCAGCCCAATGGATGAAAAAGCAAGTTTGCACATTTTTTTTTCTGCCAAAAGCAAGATTAGGGGAAGTAAGATACAAGTACAGGTCAGATGCAGCTTCTCTAGAAAAGGAAATGAATGGATAAAATTGAACTTTCTAGTTAATGAGATTAGAGAAGGGATATTTAATAGGGTTTTAATAACAATATACCACACACATTAGGTCTGTTTTCTAGTGCTACCTCAATGAAGAGTCCTCTCAATGAAGAAGGTGGTCTACCTCAGGGACTTCATGATAACAGCAGATCTGAAGAAGTCTCAGGAGCACCTGACTTGCTCTGTCATAGAGCAGCTTTTAATCTTTTGGCATACCAAAAGGAAAAGGATTGGCAGCTTCACCTGAAACCCAAGGTATCAAGCACTCAACAACTGACTCCCTCAATTAGATCTACCAAAACCAGGAAAGACTCAAACACATTTAACCAAGACCGAAAATGGCTATCCCTCTGGGAGGCTCCTAACAAAAAGATGTTCTGTAAGTGAATAACCAAAACATGTAGAGGTTGAAAAGAAGAATAAGAAAATTAATGAACTAGAAAAGGCTAAGATGAATCTATATTCCTGTAAACTTACAAATCAGAGGTCAACACGCGAACAATGAAGAGATGTCTGATATCTATAAGCATATCCTCAACAAACAGAAACAGAAAATGAGCACATCTCATGGCAGCCTAGTGACCACAACAGGATGAGAAACATTGCAGGACAACAGCACAGGGCAGTGCTCAGAAAGGATGTGATGCTGAGTGTATTCCCAAGATACTGTTTAGCACAGTGCTTAATGGTTCTGATCAGTCTGATGAAAATAATTCGTAAATATGTGAAACTTCCTTGGCTGCTGGGGTGAAATGGGACATCTTTCTTTCTTTTCCATTCTGTCTGTGAAGAATGTCATGATTGTACTAAATGGTATGTATGGGAAACTGGAGATGATGGGATGGACACAGTATTTCTCCCTTTCTCCAGCTTTGCTGTGTTTCCCTGCATTGGACATAGCACTGTAGCCATCAGTAGAAGCCCCTGTGAAGAGATTGCTGGGTGTAAAATGAAGTAGTATTGTCAATCGAAAAATCCATTTTCTTCCCATTTTGTTTATCCTCAAAACAGTAGCAGTGTATTGACCAGTGAATGTAACCCCCTCTCTTGTTTCATCATATGAAAATGCTGACATGGATTTCCTGCAGCATGGAAGTAAATGTCTGTAGATATGCCTGGCATATAAGCAGCACAGTGACTGTCATGCCATGGTGTGAGACTAATTAATTTGAAGGCAGACACCTTGGCAGATGGGCAAGCAGAGCACACACAAAAATAGCAGTAAGGTAAAGACAAAGCAGTACAGCATATCCCAGTTTTACTTCTTATTAAAGAAAGAAGAAAAAAAAATAAGAACAGAAACTGTGGCTATTTTAACAACAAACGTCAGAAGAAAACTGTGTCATCATCCTAGTGTACAGAAGTCACATGCCAAAGTGGGATGAGTGTTTTCAGCAAGCCCTGCATGCTGAAAGCTGACTTATCCCCACTGACAGGAAATCTCTGTTTTTGTCACAAATTCTTTCCTCTGTCTTCAATAACACTGCCCACTGTTGGCCAGACCACTGTCAGGCAACAGAGACCTATATCAATATCTGTCCATTCCCGTTTTGCAACAAATTCCCAACATGTACTCGATGCTGTCAGGAAAAGGGCAATGCCAGCGGAGGGGATGGTAAGCAGAGCCTGCAACTTTTCACCTACTGAGACACAGAAACTAGAAGCAAAAATCTAACTGTGTGCTGTAGAAAAAGCAGCAGCAAGATGCATGGGGCTGTCCACAATGGTCCAGTCTCCTTCAAAGGTGCCAACAACCCTAACCAGAACAGGATGTCAGGATAATGTAAAGAATCCACTTTTTTTTTTTTCCAGTTGTCCCCGCCATCAGTCACCATACCCCCTCCCCCTAAGTAAATGAAATCAATCAGCAGGGATTTCTGTAAAATACATAAAACAGTCATCTTCCAGACTCTACCAGAAGATAAACGGTTCCAGACATTGGACTGCAGCCATTTTCCCACACATGCTACAGTGTTTTGTCATCCATATTGGGCCATAATAGTGAGCGGATTTTTTTTTTTTTCTCAGTCAACAGCCAATGCTTCTGCTTCTAGCATGGAACAACTAGTACATTAAACACACAGCAACAGAAGTATTTTTCCTGTACAATTTGCAACATGACTGCTTCATTGCTAATAGCACAGCCTGGGGTCTCATACAGGACTTTCACACTATCTGCTATAGCTAATATTGTCTTATCACTTCCAACTGGAGCCTCACAGACCCTTTGGGATTAAAGCATACCACCCTGAAAACAAGCCACCAAACGAAAGGAGCATGAAACTACGAGCAGTGCAAACCTTATCTGAGAACTTGATAACAAGAAATAATAGGATTGCTTACAATCCCTCATGCTGGCTTTGGTGCTCATTTCAATGAAGGAGACAAATACATGAAAAAAGAAGCATCACAATGTGAGTTTACAATTAATTTATAATATAAGTATTTTACAGCAAGTCCTTAATAATCTGTTAACACAAAATGCACTCTGGAAAGAACCATGGGGCTTTTTCATTATTAAGAAATGTGCAACCAAATTCTATCCTTAATTAAATCAGAAGTAATTTTATTAACTGCAGTAGACTTAAACCTGACTTACATCAGCGTAAGAGAGGGGAGAATTTAGCCCCCGGGTGTTTATACACTGCAGTTCCAGTTAGTTTAGATCTATTTGGGTGGGAACTCCTTTCCCCTTTCCAGAAAAAATATTCTTGCCTACCCTTTTTCACCTCACAACCGGGGCCAAAGCAGCCTATTCTTCTATGGTATTTTTCAGAAAGGTTATGAACAAATCTTATCCTCGACAGGAGTTGACCTATTAAATAAAAGCAGCCTCTCAACTCATGGACACCAGCTGTTCTAAAGTTTGTTTACAAGTTTTTAAACAAGCCACCTCAAACAGATAAGCTTATTTACATCTTAAAAATAAATAAGAACTTTAAGAGAAAGCTATTTTATAAAGGAGACACTTATGCCTGTTTTTAAAGCTGAAAAGCCCTTCCAAACAGTACAAGCTGCTGTATCAAACATCACTACTACATTATAGAAACTTACTGTCTACAGATAGATATCCTTAGGCTTCACTGTACCTTTGAACCAAAATCACTTTCTTCTGTACTTCATTTTCTGGTTTCTTGAAATCTGATTCTCAGTTTCTGACAGATGGCTCCTCTGTCACCGAGCGCTGCTTCCGCCTCCTTATCTCTGCCAGCTAATACTTCCACGAGGCTTAGCTGTTGTCTGTGGAGCTGTGCTCTACATCATTTCTACTCTGATCAATGCTCTGCTTGGTTTTAGGTTGGCTTCTAGTCCCGCCTCCTGCTCTTGAAGAAATGAAAACTCACAGCTGGATTTTCTATAAATCATCCCTTTTAACAGTGGCTGAGCAAGTATGGCAAATACTACAGCTAAGACCTGCTGCTCTATTTGAAACTTCAAAAACAATTCTTCATCTTAATGATGCACACATGAAAGTTAATCATGTACTAAAATCACTAATACTGAAAAATAGTGGCCAGATAATTGTGACCTTCAGGGCTCAGAAGCTGATTAATGTAATACAAAACTCCTCTCTGTTCCAGAGGGGGAATATAGTAAAACACACTGCCTCAATGAACTGCTCTATATAATGTTTTGCTTTGAACGGGAGCTTGTCATTCTTACATAGATAAATTTACATTTACAATGTAGAGCTTTTGACAGACTAACCCCAAATACACACTGTTTAGGCTAGCAGCCCTTAGCTTGAAAGAGCCTTTACCACCACACCAGCTCTTTTGAAGTATGAGCAGGAAATACTTTTATTTTCTGCACAGCACTGAATACTCTGCACAGCACTGAACTCATTATCATGTTTAACAAAGCGTAGAGTATAAAAGCAAGGTGGTACCATAAAAATAGCACCGCGAACTTTGTTCCCATGAGCAGAGCAAAACAAAGTTGCTTCTGTAAACTGCAAATTGTTTTAATCCTCCACCCTCCAGATCTTCTTAAGAAACTGTGCTGTGGAAATTAAAAATTGCTGGGCAGATCTGGATACAGTTTGAATGGGCTGCAAAATCCAGCGGTTCTCAGCTTTTTCTGGACTAAGAGCCGTACCCTGGCTGAAAGTGTCTGAAGGGCTCTCTGCCTTCCAACTGAAGATGGAAACATTCTCCCAACAACTGACCATGTCCCTGTGGCACAGAGTCTCCTGACCACTGCCCATGGCTGTCTCACACTCAATCGAGGACACCAGCTCATGGAAAGGTGCAGTGTGTGCCAGAAGGGGCTTCTCCCCAGGTGCCCCTCTGCTTCCAGCAGCCTGGGATTCATGGATTTCACAAGCCAGAAGCTGGAGCTGGACTACAGTGTTCAGTACTCACAGCAGACTCATCTTCCGTGAATGAATCCAGCCCTTTTTGAAGTTGATTATGCCCATTCATAGTGCTTTCTAAATACACCATGGAAAAGCACAAAAAAAGTACTTCTGTCTACTTACACCTACTCACTAACCATTTCATTACATGCCCCACAGTTCTTACAAGTTCCATTCTTCCACGGTAGATGACTTCACAGGCTTCTGTCAGATCCCATTTAATCCTCTTTTCTCTGTGCTGAACAATCTCATCTATTCAGTGCCCATGCTGATCAGCCTTGCCTCCCATCCCTGTGTACCACTGCTCCCAGTAAGAGACGCAGTTCGCCCTTCACTTCCAATGGCAGAGGCTGATACTACAGCAACCAAGTTGAAATCTTAGTCCCAGTCTGTCACTGCAAATTGAGGAAATAGGAAAATGCTTTCAGTTTATTTGATTGTAATTTTGCAGACTATGACTGAGGACAGTCAGCTGTAATCTGACATCTCGTCATAGCTTCCACATAAGAACTTGAGAATAACCACATCAGATAAATTTCCAAATAGTTACTAGCCAGGAAGACTAAACGAAAGTCATATAGATTAAGTAGCCAAGAATGCTCTTAGTGGAGGGCAGCGTGGCTCTGATGGAGCTACTACTGTCTTAATTAGCAGCCGTAAGGCATGGGTCCTGGGTCCTTGTCCAAGCGGCTGTGGCTCAGATCTGAAGTGCTGCACCGACACTGCTCTCCTGTGGAGGCACGTTGATCGATGCCAGTAGCTTGATGATGGAGAGTGAAACGAGCAGGGAAGAAGCACTATCCCTGTGACTGATCCAAATATGTAAGGGTGAATACAATTAATCTTGCTTTCCAGGTGCTGCTGTACATGCAATACTTACCAGTTGTCAAAACACACGACTGATTAAAATTACTTGTTTGACCTTTAAAATGTACTTGAAAAGCCATAAATGAGACCAATCAGTTGTACATACCCATTTGAATAATAACAGAGTTTTGAATCTCTAGCAAATGTTGTAAGAGGTGATTAAAGGCTTGATACCACAGTGTGACGTGCATTATATAAATCCAGGATGATGATCTTCCAAGGACTTTTTTGAGGGTTGGAACTTGATGATCCCTGGGGTCCCTTCCAGCCCAAGCCATTCTATGATTCTATGACTTTCACAGAGCATTTTGTCTACTGCCTGGAGTAATGTTCATGGCACACAGAGCATCACTTGAATAACATGAAAAAAACATGCTGCAGGGTTTGGTTCCAGACAGTGCCTCAACTCCCTAGGAATGAATGGAAAGATCTGCTCCCATCCTTAATGAGCATTCAATTCACAGACTGAAATTAGAGTAAACAGGAAAACAACAACAACAACAAAACCAGCAAAACATGGTAGTATAGATGTTGGTTTATGAGGACTGCTTCCCTCTGCAAATATTCGCCATATTGGGCCACACTATTTGTTGACTGTGAAAAGCCCTACAGTAGCCCAATATGGCTAAATACATGATGGCCAGGGAATGAGCTCGGGTTGGGAGGCAGATCATACGCACTGCTTATCTACAACCTACTTCCTGGCTCTCGATCTGGCTCTGCTTTGGACCACTTCTACTAACATTCTCTTAAGCAGGCCATAGAATCCCTGACCCTTCTTGGTTTGGCAGCAGAGAGATCGTCCAGGGATGAAGGCCGGTAGGATAACCCCTCTTGCCACTGTTTACAGACACTGAAGTCCTCACTTCCCACTCTCCTTGAGCTAGGCATGAGATCTGCTGAGACTGGATACCAGATCAGTCTTCACTGAAAAATCAAAGAGCTTTCCAAACTGCGACTCCTCAGGTCAGGAACAAGACATTGCATGTTACTAATTTGTCTTGTTATCATTTAAAAAGAGCTTATAAGATGTCATTTGAAGTGAAAGATTCAGAAACGTACCGTTTTATTCATTTAGTAGTATGATCCCTTGCATAGAAGTCTGACAGACAAGAAAGTTCTGCTGGTGAAGAGCTTACAGTGCCACGCAGATCTTCATTTGGGCCTGCTTAGCTGCAATCTTTCCCTTTGCTGAAGCCTAGGGAATTGCCAGAAGAATCACAAACCTACTTTTTTTTGAGTGGGCTTCTATCAGAGAAACATCTTTCACTTTGATGTAAAGAGTTTGTCTTGGAGGAGCTAGATGTCCATCCAAAGACATTCAGTGCTCACAGCCCTGGTGATGTAAGTATGGCAAAGAGAGCAATTGCAGAGCTCCACATCTCTGGTGAAAGTCTGCCCTGAATTGTTCTTAGAAAGCTGAATCATGAAACCACAGTGCCCTGAGGTAATTCAGGTTGGAAAAGGACCACAGGAGATCTCAAGTCCAATCCCTTTGGCCTTCTGGCCCTTTTGAAACACCAAGTTCACAAATAGTTTCAGATCCCCACAACTGTATTGGAGTGACGGAGGAGGAATAAATTATTTGCCATTTTCTTTCCAGGCAACTTGTAAATAGAAAAGATCTGCCTTGTCAGTGCAGTGAGGGTAGCTGTGCCTGCTTGTCCCTGGATTCTTCTTAGAAGCTGAATAAATTTAATCTATTGAACCTTCTACCACAAGGCTGTCAGGTGGAAAGGCTTTAATAGTTCAAAGGCACTCTGACTGTACAATATATTTACTTATAATGCAGTAAAAAAAATTATGAGCCTCTTGAGAAGAAACAAGAGGCACGAGGACACTGCTGGAAGGATGACCAACCCCAGCCTGCTAGGAGATGAGCACTCGTGTTGCGCCAGCTCATTCGGCTCCTGACAAACATCTCCTCCCTGCTTTGCTCTTCTGGTGGTAGAGAATTCCATTTCCAGCTGAAATGTCTTCAAGGTCAAGCTACACACTTTGTTCTCTGGCCAGTACTGTCCTCCAGCTCAAAGGCTTGTATCCATCTCTGGTGTTCACTCTACAGCTGCAGGCAGGTAGAGCAGCCTTGTTCCTCTGCTCACAGACAGGAGACTGAAACACAGCCACTGCTCCAGTCTCCTTCAATAAGCTATTTCCCTTCTAACAGCTCTTCTGAATGAGCTGAACAGGGCTGGGTCATGTGGAATGGGAACTGAGTGCCATGTTGCAGCTGGGGCCTCATGGCATCATGCACTTTCCTCTCCTGTGGAAATGCACTGGCAGCGGGCTGCCTTGTTAGGCCAGGTTAGTGATTGACTTGCCATTAGCCTCTAATCTGCAAGCACATGGAAGCCTTTGTTCTTCGTTGCTTCCAACTGCCAGCCTCCCAGATTACAGCAGGTTATTTCCTGCTGCTGTCCCGTAATCACATTGCCATGCAGCTGACAACCACCCTGTGGCCGCCAATCAGGCTGCCCTCAGAGGACAAACGCATGCAGCCAGTGCCCCTCTCTGCCCCACTGTCTGCTGGTTCCCTTCAGTCCTTTTTATATTACTGCACCTCCTGAGCTAACCCTGGAGAAAAACTTGAGGGAAAGGTTTTCTGTGCCTCCAGGGCCAGGCAGAGTCTGTCCAGAGGCTGCAGCCTCCAGCGATCAAAGATGTCCTCTCCCTTCTGCACCAGCCTTAATCGCAGCATTAGGGAACGCTCTCTCCTGCCCATGGCTCCTGCAAAACACCTCAGATTTACAACTGGTTTCTGAAGTCCTGGACGCAGGAATGTTTTTACATTTTTACTTTCAGATAAAATAAAATATATAGTCATCGGAGCTCAAGGTTCTCCTATAAACATGCTCATATTTTTTCTAAAGATTATGATATTCCTATCAGCTACAGAGATGAGGGAGCATATCCACAGATAACATCAAGATGCATTTAGAAAAAAAGACATGAAACAATGGAAAAGGCAAGATAACATCTAGGTTATCACATTTGAAACTCTGCACCAAAATAGGTACTTCAGGGCAAAATCAAAAGAAAAAAGTGATTTGAAAACTTCCCACCTAGGCAACTGTTCTAGGCAGTTTTCATGCATTCGATGCTCTTACACGAGACTGCCATTTTCCCAAAAGGTTCCTGAACCATTTGTCATCCACTTACGATGGCAGTGCTTATGCAGTTGTACAATCTCCATTTGATGAGAAAGCCACATACTTTAGCATTTTTATATAAAATACATTCTTTGAAGGGTCAAAATATGTATTACCTAACTCATTTTTCAGGCAAGCGTACCTCATTTATACTTTGTACTCATGTTGCTTTTCAGCATCTTTCTCCTGCTGGAAAATCTCTGTAGTTTACATGGCATATCTCTGTGTCACATGTGTTCCCTTTAATAGCCAATATAAGTGTTTTTCAACTCAAAACTCTGCAGCTTGAGTCTCACTTACAAAAGTTCAGCAGTGTCTCCCTGCTTTACTCATCATGCCATTGAATGGCTGCTTAACAGCCCGCCTGCTTTGCTGCAAATTGGCAGCTCCCAGAGCTCACCCAAAAGAAGCTCGGTTTGGGTCAAACTGGGTGATAAATCCCACCCTGACCCCCAATTGGCTATATCAAACACGATCTAGCAAGCCCTGTGTCCTGGCATTTCCCTTCCCAGCCCTGCTGCCCTTGATTCAGGGCCAACTCCTCCTGCACGCTGGAAAGTGGTACCCTGCAACTCTTGCATCCTCTCTGCCCTGGACTGTGCCCCAACATCTGTTACTGCTAACATGAACCTGTGGGACAACACATCTGTGATAAAGCCCAGGGACCTCAAAATGTCACTTACTGTGCTTAAAACAGCATGAGCCCTCTTTAAGATGAGGTTCAGTTCAAGCACAGCAAAGGCACAGCATTTCATCAGTTCATTCAAGTGCTTCAAAGAGCTCAGAAATAAAAATTCTTGGAATTACTGCATGAGTCAAACTTTTTACAAAGTTTATATTAAATTGTGAATCACTGGTTTGCTTCAGGGGAGGAAAAAAATCTTGTTTTCAGCAAAAAGTTAATTGGGTGTCCTGAAAATAAGTGATTAAAAACACCACTAACAGACAACAATCATCTGGAGTGCTAATTTCTTTCTGTACATAAAAGGCTTAAGAAGGACACAGTAAGAGAGAAAAGTTCAGCATCAGCATTTGTCTCAAGACCCAATGCACTCATGGGCTGGCTCAGGATCTCTCCTGCTGCGAAACAAGAGCTAGAAAAGTTATTTCTGCTGCTGCATAGAAAAGCTGGATTTCTGAAGTCAAGCACAGCTTAAAATGACCTGAGTTACAAGTGAACTATCACCTGAAATGTCATCCCAAGAGACCTCATCGCCATCCCTATCAACCCCCAAGGATGGGTCAGAAGTGCTGTCACCACTGGCAGAAAATGCAGCAGCTATTTGTAGGCTGCAGCAGGGCTGTGCAACAATAAAAGACTGGAAGCAAAGAATATGGTTTCCAAATTAAACAGCAGGAGTAATTTCTGCCGACAGGATGTAATTACTGCTCTTGTAAAAGAACTGTGGAACACTTAATGGTTTCAAGCACTAATACCTATGGAAACAGAGCGTTCCCTAAATACCCAGCCAAGTACTAGCTTACAGTTGACTTGGAGAGCAGTAAATCACTAAGAACACATCCTGTACCGCCGAACACTTCAAGGGCCTCGCTCCAAACACTTCTCTAGCCCGAATGCTTAATGCCCTGAAATCAGGTATGATCACTGCCCAGGGTGAAATTCATTCCGCACCTCACCGGAGCTGTCATTAACATACTGGCTGTGCCACAGTCCCAAATACAGACTTTCTGACATCAAATCTCAATGCTAGATCTGTGACTATTTCAGGTAATTTATCTGACGAGACTCCTGTATTCCCAGTTTGTTTCTGAGCACACAGGATCTGAGACTGCTTATAATATACCAAGGTAAATGCAGTGGCAACTCAAGCTTTACAATACTCAAGCTTTACTCAAGCCTACAAGTGGCAACTCAAGCTTTCTGACAATAATTTTCTTAAGATCTGACCAAAATAAATTTCCAGAGCAGAAGGAAGAAGCACCATCAAAATGTTGCAATGTTTTAATTACTTGTAGAATGCTTTCAACATCTAAAAACATCTTTGTAGAAAAAGCATTGAGTGAAGTATGCCAGGCCTCAAAAACCCTACAGCAATTCAACTCTTGCATTTATATGCAAAAATTCATAACCATACTTATGAAAACAGACAAGCAGCACTCACCTCAAAGCAGCTGTCCTGTTACAAGTTTCATACTAGTTATACCAGTGCAGCCTTCAGCTTTGAAGAAAGCAAGTGTCCCAGCACCTCCTATTTCACTTCCATCAAAAACACAAAGATTTCTCATTAAGACCTTCAGCATTCCCCCAGAAAAACCAACTCCAAACAAGGCTACAAGGCTCAATTCACCTCTTGCAGAACATCCTGCATTATCCAGAGATTTTAAGACGGAATTTGCTGAAATACAGAACAGTGTTACTTATCACAGGTAAAGATTGTATCTAAGCAACAAGTAAAGACAAAGTTTTTCTGCACAGTCCTACCTCATCCTCACAAACATCAGCAGAAAAAAAATGCTTACATGACAATTTATTTGAGCAACTGCTTTGGAGCTTAACAGGCTGTAATCAACACAGCAAAGGCTTATTTTGAACAAGCACTCATGAGAATGGACATGAATTCTCAATGCTAGCTGTGCCAGTGAGTCTGTGATTCTCCCATATTCACACTGATTGAAGAGAGAGCAAATGAATCTGGTTTGCGATTACTTCACAGCATAATATTTCTTTTTTAAAAAGTGTAAACACCCTTATTGACCAAAATTCAGCATGCTTCAGGAATGAAGCGCTGTCTCCCTGACCTTTCAGGAACTGAAAGATATAGTTTGATTTTTTCTAAATTACCCTATTGACAAATTTGTTTTCTTTCATCACAGGCATGAGTGTACATCCATGCACAAAAAGCTTTGCTAATCATATTTCTCTCACTGTGGTCCTCCGTAACTTTCAACATGCTTTACAGAGGGGAAAAAGCCAAAGTAAAACAAAAACTGGCAGTACATTAGGTAGCTTTGGGCAAAGAAAAGGATGGATTCTCCCGAAGTTGCTTCCTGCAAAGCAAGACTTGCTTGAGGAACCCTGCTTACACATATTAGTGCTTGGAAGCTACTGGGACACGTGGGGCTATCACGGATGATGCAGCCAACACTACTTAGTTTTAGAAATGAAGAGCCAGAATACAACCAAACAGAAATTAAGGATTTTTCAGAAGAGTCAGAGACAACAAGATTTGATTTCATTCACGTCATTCTCCTACCTCCTTCAACGTCCCAACTAGATGCATTTTCATGTACCAAAGCCACACTAGGTCTTACCCTCCTCTCCAATAAAGACTTCCTACAACAAGAAGACCACACTGTGGTCTTTTTTTTCAAACATCATTTCTAGGAAAAAGGGCAGAAAAAAACCTCAGCAAGATACTCTGTACCCAAGGACAATGCTGCATGGTTGACTGTGAGTCATTTTCAATCACTGCAGGCTTGGCATAGTATGAACTCAGAAAAGTCATTACCAGTAACTTTGTCATTTCATGTGTTTACAACAGATGAGAAATAAGCCTTTATAAGAAGCCACTTCAGGGACACTTTGAGATCATCTTCCTAAAACTTCAACCTAAAACCATTCCAAAATGTTTAGACAATATTTTCAGATGCTGTAAGTAAAGTAAGGCATCCAACATCTGACTTGAAAAAAGAGTTCTTCAAAGGAAAATGAAATGCTACAAGAAGTGATATAGATGCTGAAGGAGGAAATATACTTCTGCCTTACTCACTCGAAGGACTGCCTATTTTGTTGGATTAACCCAAAGTGAGCCTATAGTTCTGCAGTTTTTTCTCTCTTCTTCACTACAGCCAAGAAAAAAAAGGGGAAAAGTTATCATGTAAAACCACTTTTCAGGAAAGTTTATCTTCATTTAAAGAAACTTAAAGGATTTATCCCATACAACTTCACAGTCAAAGGAATTTTCATACCGGTGTTCTTACCATATGGGAACAGCTTGTCTGAACTCTGAGGAAGAGTCTGCCTATGAGTTTCATTAATATTTGCTGTATTTTAATAACCACTGTTAGAAAAGTCTGAATGAGCAAGCAGAAAACAGAAAGAAAATATAAGAATTGTGGGTTTTTTTGAATTCCTCTAGACTTATAAATGATGAAACGGGCAGTATGCAGCAGTGGTATGAGCAGTACCAGCACCCTGAATTGTCTTCCATCTCCATACTCAGCGGGATTGTCTGGCAGTGCCATGGAAGAGATATCATGTTCTTCGAGTCTACACTAGCCAAATTATCAAATAAAATTAAGGGTCGGGACTTCTAGCAACATATGATCATATAAGCCTGATTCACAGAGCATTTCCAAGCAGCTGTTTTTGTACCTCTAATTTCTTTCCTGTGCTGATATTTTGATGTCTTGTACTGTGTGAAGCTGCATAATAATAACAACCTTCCTGTTAGAAACAGTGATAGAAGTTTCTCCTCAACTCAGGCACATCTGTCGCTGTAAAACTCAAAGTACCTGTTTTTGAGACCTCTGCAATTTCTGTCAAATTTAGGTGAAATCAGCCAACGGGACCCAAAGCTGTGGAAGGCAGGAATTGGAGACAGAGTGCACAAAGAGAGACTGTCTTCATAACCCTTGCTTCCACAGGAAATCAGAGAAATTGCACACCAGCTAAAATAAAAAGTTTTCCATAGATTTATTTACTGGCTGGAAATTCCTGCAGCTCTGGCTGTTGCCCACTAGAGGCCGTGAAGCACTTACGTCTTTCCTGACCCAGATCACCAGAACCGAATAAAAAGGAAATGGAAAATGCACTGAAACCTAAAAAAATCTTTGAGCATTAAAATCTCCAAGCCTCTCCCATCCCCGGCAGGCCAGTGGGAGCAGCAGGATGTGCTGCTGGCAGCCAGCTGTTCTCCTGTGGAACAGGAGACCCGCGGAGGCCTTGGTGGAGTAGGTCAGGGAGGAGCCCGTGGTGCAGCTGGCGGGAGGGAGGCTGCTCCTTCATGACAAGCCCAATGCAAACAATGAGTAGTCAAACTTAACAGGCCACATTTAAAATCAATTCTTCTTTTTGAGTGTCTTTCACAATAGCATCAGAGCCTGGCATGCTGCAGCTGCCAACAAGAAAGATGTCAAGTGTGAGTGGGATTTAACGAGTGGAGTTTGCTGGAGAACCAAAGCAACCAACAGGCATAGACAGAAACACTAGGCTTGATGTGCTGGGAAGAAACCTGAGGATGTTTCTTGGTATGCAGTGGTGTGAGAGAAAAGTGAGATGAGAAGTGACCTGACTGAATCAGCACAGCTGAGGCAGGAGGCTCAGATGGAGGCAGACCAAGGCAGGACCGTCGTAGCAATGCAGGCCTGAGGCAAACAGAGTGGTCCAGGACCTGCTGTCCAAGGGAGTGAACCAATACACTGGGAGGACACATCATACCTCTGAGTGAGTGAGTGACACAATAGAAGTGTCAAAAAATTGAAGATGAGACCCGTGCAGAGCAGTGGCAGAAGAGCTGTGATCTAATGGGAAGGCATCAAAACCTGGCTTCTACATGGAAGGTGAAGGAACACGGCCCCTACAATGCTCAGGGCTGAAAATCAAAGTTAAATGTCTTCCTGGAAACATAATTTGTTGCAGGTTATCCAGGAACCTACAAAGGGTCAGCGTAGATCAGATTATTCTTTGCATGTATTGATTGCCCCGCTTTCAGCAACACTGAGTTTCATCTGCCACTGTGCTGTTCACATACCCAGCTTAATTATGGCCCATTTAAGTCCCTTCTGCTGTCTGATTAATTGAATACTTTTGTTCTTCTGAAAACTCTGTTGTGTTTTCCATGCTTTTACCACAGATCATTAAACAACATAACTATGCTGTGCTATTCCTAAAATGAAATTTCAGGGCAGTCCAATGAAAACCAATGGCCTTAGTGAGAACGTACACCGATTTCTCTTCTTTGAAGTTCTCATGTACTTGGCAACCTTGTGGTCAAATTTTCTGTTAAGAATATATTTATAATATATTCCATTAAGATTTGAGAACTATGGGTTTAAGTCTCTTCTGATTTAGGGTAGATACCTCAAAATTTTATAAGTATTATGAAAAAAGTGAGACTGCTTTGCCCTCTGACAGCTGTTTTGCAAGAAACTAGTGATCAGCTAGGTTGCACCTAAACATACAACTTGGACAGCTCAGTGGGCAACAAGCTTTTGGTTTTTGCATCCCATCTTTACAAGGATCCTGATCTGGTAACAAGCACTGAAGTGCAGCAGAGGGATTGTTTGAGGCAGATGCCTCTTGCCTTCGCTTCTAGCCCAAGCTCTGCTGCACATCACACAGCTCCTCTGACTGACACTCAAGGAGAAGTGGAGTCCTTATCTCATACTGATTTCTAACATGCTCCAGTTAATAGGCAGCCCTGAGACCAGCCACAGGTGTTCACATACTCTTTAATCTAATTAGGACTCTTTTAAAGCAGGTTTTTTTTTTTTGTCTGGTGTCACAAAAGTCCCACTTAATAGGTTTGCAGTTATTAGGTATTTAGAAAAGTTGTTTGCACTTTGTGATTTGCTGCCAGAAGTGCAGCCAGAGACAAGCACCAATGTCTTGTGAATCTGACAGCTGCTGTGACTTTTCCATATAAAGAAGGAACAGTTGCTTGAGGCATTGTAGAGACATGCAAGAGCACAGAAACAGTCTGTTAATATTGGAAGTGGACTTGCAGTTATTGAGAGCAGATGGTCAGTTAGCACAGTGAATGAACCTTAAACTATCTAGACCACTGCAAGTGCTGAAACAATACCAAATTCACAACAAAGAAATCCTACACAGTCACAGAGATTGGCTTAGATTTGAATCCTATATAAAGTGGCTTAAACCCAAAAAAGTTGTCAATATTAAATGGAGTCACTGGCTTTATTCCACAGTTCTAGTCCCTTTTTTTGCTGGCATATATAACTCTTAGAGCAGCCAAAGCTAAGCTAAAATAATAAGGTTCTTAATAAAATAATTATATTAGCATCATTAATAAAGCTGGAATTAAGCGAATCCTCCCTTGTGCCACTGCAGTTCTGCTCTATCAGAGATATGGTAGCAGCATTAGTGAAAATGGAAATACGGATTTGAAGTTACATGACAAAGGTTTCATTGCTCTATAGTCAGTCAAAAAATAGCCATACAAACATTGCTTTAACAAATTCATCTGAGACACACTCCAGAGATTTTGAATTCTTTCCATACACATGCTGCTTGTAAAGATCCTATAAAATAGCTTTATAGAGGTATGTATCTCGAAATACTCCTCAATGCAGCTCGTGGGCAAATTCAAATTATTACTGCTAACAGCTAATAGTGTGTCTATACAAAGGGAAGGCCTTCCATGAAACCATGTGCCATTCAGCCTACATTCCAGCCTTTCACCTCTTCATTTTGTTAATCAAATAGGAATGTAACTATTGGGGAGACGAAGGGAGGCTTAAGCAAAGAGTTCTGTCGTGTGTCTCTTTTTGCATGTGTCCTGGGACTGAATTCCAAACTGTCAGCCACCTCCTGAGGGGGCCCTGCAGTCATCCTCCAAAATCTCCTTCCTTGGGACAGGTACTCAGCATTCCAGCTGTATACATCTGGACTGTGAATGGTGAATGATCATTAAGGTTAATTTGACTGCCAATTTACAGGTCTTTGCAAATGGGTAAACAAGTACTTCAATTCTGTGTGGCCGCCCAAAGGCAGCTGACAGAGAGAGCTGGCACACACCTGATTTACTTGCGCTTTAGGGAGCTCTGAATACCAGCCAAAAGGCTCCAACAGCACTAATGATAGAGATGAGACATATCTGATGGAAAAAATGTATGGCCATTGTATTTTCAGCAGGGAAAGGGATGCATGACCATCGATCAGTGCAACTTCCTCAGGCAGACCCTTCTGTTCTAGACCTAAGGCTAACAAAGCACACACAGATTTTGCCTGGTTTGGGGTGCCCTGTTGCTCACTGTTGGACCTGCACTACATATTTTGACTGTACTCATCTGGCTTTGGTCATAAACAAGTAAACGAGCCAGCTCATGACAGTAAGATCAGCCATGAGGGCTTTGCATCTTTGCATTATAAAATCCTGAGATTTAACTCGATGTAAACATCACATTCATTTCTGTGTTGAATACAGATATTTGTGGTATTACCCTTTTTTGTTCATATTAATTACATATATTTTATTAATTTACAAAATGGTAATTAATTTAGCCTCTGTGCATTTCATGGCTTTTATCATATTGAGTTCTGCCACAACACCCTGACATAGCATCCAGAACTGCAGCACTTCAGATAAGGAATGAAGGTACGAACAGATAAGGGACCAAGCAGCCATGCATGGTCAAATAGGGCGTTAAGGAAAATCTGTCAGTGCCTGCTCCTGTTTCTTCTCTTGCACATCCCTGTTGCTAACCCAGTGTTTCTGTGAACATATTGACTACTTCACATTGACTATCGACCCATAAAACCTCTCTTACTGCCTTCCCTCCATTGAATGTAATCATCTCAATACTGTATGAGTACTACTTTGAGAAATCAATGAAGTTCCTGCACTATTTTTTATTTTTAATTTAATAGTGAAAGCTCCTTTCTATTTCTTTCCATGTTCTGGTGTCATGGCACAGTGTACAAAAAATAAGTTGATACATGTGGCAAGCTTACTCTGAGAAAACATGATTCCTGCACCTGTAGTTACGGAATCTTCCAGTGCTGTAGTTTTGAAGAAATGTTGAAGTGTTGTAGCCATTTGCAGAATCCCTTCTGTTACAATTCCTTTTTAACACAGTCTGGAAGTCACAGGACACTTAAAGAGTCCAGCAGTGTCAGCTACAATATAACGCTAAAGTTTTGGTACCTTGACTCAATACCTCAGAACTGCTTTGAAGTTTTCCAAACCCTTAAGAAAGAAAAGCTTACAGAAGTTTTTTTTGACAGAATGCAGTCTACGTCTTATACTGAAACTTAGTCCTAAAAAAACTATGAAAGAGTATTTCTAGAAAAATCTTAATAACAGAGACATTCCTGAAGACATTTTGCATTTGCCTGAAAGTTATGTGATCCTACAATTAATTCAGTAGCCTATGCTATTGTATATTCTGTAACAATTCTATATAACACTGTACAGAGTCCACTCAATTTTCTGAAAATTTGTGGGTCCAGTTCTGCAGCCAATATTCATCCTGATGCAGAGTGATTAAATATATGGTAGCAGCTTCTCAGAAAAACCTAAGAAGAACACTGCATGAAAAGCTGGTGCAATAGGCAGTCTGCTCATTCACGGCTAACTACTCAGGCCCTACAAATAAAATACAGTATCAGTGTAAAACTCATTTTTGAAGAGCGGAATTACACCAGTCTGCTTAGCTGGCATCCCTTTGAGTACACCAAGCTATTCCAAACAGTTTTATTTTTCTAGAAGGTTGTAAAAAAGTTTTACAGTAACTGCAATGATGATCTGAGGTAGCACCGTAGAGAAAATGTTGAGGTAAAATGTGATAATGAAACAGTTGTCTGAAAAGAGAATTTTTACATGTGCCTTGATAGCTTCACCATTTCTTCTTTTTTTTTTAACAACCTCCTTAAATGTAGGTAACACTTCCTTTTGGAGAGCTCTAGCATTAACAATCCTGCGAAATAATAACAATACTAGCAAGAAAAAATGTGGTTTTGACATCTGGTATAATAGCTGTGAGGTTCCAGTGGATGACCATTTGAAAACCGCTGTGATCACACAGTACTTGGACCTCTGTCCATCAGCAAAGAAAGATCTGGAGCAGACACGGGCTTGCATACTCAAGGATTTTAGATTTCCAGACACACTTCTAATTTAGTATAAACCTTTTTTTTTTTTTTTGTCTTTTCTAAATCTGACACTGCTCTTCATTAAAGGCCGGGATTTGGAAAAAAAGCAGAAAATCCCATGGGACTGAAAACAACAGATGTTGTCTGTTTTAAGCTTCCTTTATTCCAAATCATTGAATCTAGTGCTTTTAAGATTTTTCTGCCTCTCTTTGCAGAGGCCCGTGATTCATTCTTTAATGGATTTTCAAGAGGCTGGCTTGGGCTGGAATGTATGTGAGATTTTCAACTTAAAATGTACAGTTTTTCAGGGGAGTTACTAAAAACATACTAAAAATAAGAGAGAACCAGTATCAGGGCAGTATCACGGTGGATCTGCACTTTAAGCAATAAACCCGACCTATTACTGTCCCAGCAAATGGGCAGCACATGCTGCTCACATCCCACTCAACTGCCCTTGTCCTTCCTGCTCCTCCTCAGCACTGCTCAACTGTCAAGCTCAAATTACAGCATTCTGCCCCTTGACTACTGCAAAGGGATTTGCAAGCTTTCCTTAGAAACAAAATTACTTTTTTTCTCCAGAATCTGTAACACTCCTCCCGCCTTCTCTTCTGTCCTCCATCACCACAGATACGGCCAAACAACCCCAACCACAGTGGTGTAAAACTCATTCCTTTTCCAGGTGAGTGACTGAACCTTTTGAAAAGATGCTGTGATCATGATTCATTTCATTCTAGACAAGCCCACGGCAATTCAGGTATTGCAAGAGTACTCCGAAGTTAAGTGGGGATGGATTAAAGAATGGTAGATTGGTAAAGAAATGGTGAGAACAGTGTAGCTAAAAGCAGGAGCTGCACCGTGCTTTCAATGTACATTAACTAATGTAAAAATATGAGAAGAGGAAAAAGGAATGCAGACTGGGCAAATGCATCTTGGAAGTCAATGATTCCAAAAAAGCTTGAGTGGAGAAATAGCTATGTAATGCTGTGGAAAAAACGACAGTGAAACTTGATCCTTAAACACACATCAGGGAAAAAATAAATAGGGAAGGATGCTGGGGACGGCTCTGACATTAATTTCAAAAAATCTGAGAAGATTCAAAAAACAACCACAGAAAGTATTAAAGTGTTGTACAATAAGCAGCAGTAGTTTCACTCATCTAAAAAAGAAGTTTGGGAGAGAATTTTATCACAGTGTAGTGGTACCCAAGAGTGAAGATCTCTCCATTCCATGAAGGGAGCCTAACAGGAACCAGTGTCTGGAATGCAAGGACAGACAAATTCCAATTCAAAGCCAAGCATGTTTTATATGTTTTCAGTAGAAGAGAACTTAACTCTAGATTAAACTATCAAGAAGAGTGGTAGATTCTGCTTTCATTTTGTCTACAAGGCAAGAAAGAATGTTTTCTGGGGAAGGGTGTTGAAGCTAAGCAAACAAACAGTGTTCTCAGCACAAGGCAGGAGACAGACAGGAAGGCAGGCCCAAAGAGCTAATGGGTTTAAGTTTACCAGGTCAGATCTTTCTATTACGTGTCAGAGACTCTGGGTTATACTGATTATAGCTTCAGTCATTAATAAAAATAATTGGAACTGACTACCCTTTGATTTAATCAGATTTGCATTGGTGCAACATCACTGAATTGCAAATGGGTGAAATATTAAACCTCACCTCTTTGCAGATGGTGAGATTTTAACAATACCTTAATAAACCCTTGATTCATACTTTATACTTTGACCTCCTCTTATATCCCATTTTTTACAACAGCACATGCACCACATAAGCAACAGCAGTTAAGCTCTAATGCAATTTTGTTGGTTGCCAAGCTTGAACAGTTGCAAGCATCAGTCCTTGAGGAATTAGTGTGCCATTCATATTCGGTTAGAAATAAAAATCTATTTTTCAGGTTAGTACAGAGAAAAAAAATACATTTTCTGGTCTTCAGTAACACTGGGAGTAAGAAGCACCATCACGAACTCCAGGTTCAACAGTTCTGAGGTGCACTGAGGTCACCTCTCCTGGGTCCATGGACTCAGAAGACTTTTGCATAAACAAAAGTGCCCTGAGCTGCACGTATGGAAGACTTAAATGTGATTTCCAGACTCCTGACCAGTACGCAGGGAATCTGGAAACCAGGTATTGAAGGCAACCTTGGGTCACTAGAACTTTGTCAAATCTGGCATGCTATTACTAAATGTTTCAAACCCAGCACACCACCATAAAAGACCTGAGAAACTTTGTCTGAAAGACCAGTATGCCCAGTAATAGCGTTATTGGTTTTATTTTTTTTTTATTTTTTCCTGGTTGGAACTATTTTATTTTCTCTAGAATACATGAGAGTTTCAGAAACAGAGCAAAGATGGTGATTTTGATTTTCTGGCACCATCTCTCTGTGGAAACTACATTTTTGTGTAACAATCCATGTGCACAAGACACATCTTGCAAATTTCTACAATTTAGTTTTATGACAAATATGCCACGATTCAATAGAGAGGAGGAAATGTAGTTGTAAAGAAACAGAATTAAAAACATGTCCATCTGCACTAACACGCATCTGGAGAAGCGAGCTACTGTGAAACAACATATATAGATAACATGTTTTAAGGAAGAAGCTGCAAGCTGCATCCTTCCAGCCTATTCCTGGGAACACCCTGATGAGTGCAAAGAGAACAACTGTGAAACACTCAACATGCTGCTAATGTGCAAAGCCCTGTGTTCTGGAGAGAGAAGAGCATTCAGCAGTAATTGAATCATTCAGGGCTGCACTTGCTGGATACCCTAAGGTGATTATGTTCAGAATAGAAGCTTTCAGAATGCCATTTAGTAAATGAAAACAGAGTTGGATACCAGTAATAAAGTGGTGCCCTCCAGCTACACATTTTTTATAGCAACTTAATTGAAACATACAAATCATTTAATGCCTCATACCTAGGAAAGAGGGCAGCACTGAGACAAAAACGACAGACAATGAAATCAAGCAACAAATTGTGATTTTGCTTCCAGGAAAGAACAGTTTACTGCTACAGTTCTCTTTCTCTGGTGACCAGCAAGAGTCTGTCATACCCTGAGGGCTGAACTCTGCTTCCAGGACAGGCAAAGAGATGCGTCCCTGCTTCCTCTCAACTTTCCAATTGCTGACGGACCCACTAAAGTGAAATCAAGATGAAAAATCAGTTTTCCTTTCTCATTGCATCTGCACTAGCATCCGAATCATAAGATTTCTATAAGCTAATTTGCAAGAACAGGATTTTATTATCTTTAAAAAAGAGGCATACATTTAACGGAGGCTCAAACTATTGTCATTAAAATGACATATAAGCATTACACTTTGGATTCCTGCCTTTTTATATGCATTTGGTAGTTTTTATGAGAACACTCAAAGTAAATTCCAGCAAGATTTATTCAAAGTTTTTCAGATTAGCAGCACTTCTTGCAGACAGATGTCCCTAATGTAGCTGTTTTGTTAAACTGCACACCACGAGAACTAAATTGGCTTTGGAAATGTAGAACTGAAATTTTCTTTAGCTGAAGCTTAAGTAGAAAGAAATCATTTATTTATATGTAATAAATGATTAGCAAGAAAAGAGTAATAAGGAAGCTTCTCTCTTCTTCCTGAAGGGGCCTACAGGAAAGCTGGGGAGGGGCTTTTTACAAGGATAGGTCATGACAGGACAAGGGGTAATGGTTATAAACTGGAAGAGGGTAGATTTAAACTAGATATAAGGAAGAAATTCTTCACTGTGAGGGTGGTGAGACACTGGAACGGGTTGCCCAGAGAAGTCATGGATGCCCCCTCCCTGGAAGTATTCAAAGCCAGGGTGGATGGGACTTTGGGCAACCTGGTCTAGTGGGAGGTGTCCTTGCCCATGGCAGGGGGGTTGGAACAAGATGATCTCTAAGGTCCCTTCCAACCTGAATGATTCTATGATTCTACGATTCTTGAGAGCCGAGAACACTCCGTTTTTAATACTGTAGTTCAAGACAGAAATCCCAGCATTAACGCTCAGTACACCCTGTAGTTTTACATCCTGGAAGTTCAGTAGTTGAGAAAGATTTGGACTTGGGTCTGAAGATAAGTTTGGGCACAGGCACTACTTGCTCAGACCTGAGTTCTGTCATCCTGGGAGGGGCAAAGGCATCGGAGAACAACATCCTCTTCCTCCAAAGGCCAAGGAGCCACCTCCAGACAGTCCCAGCAGCCTTTCCTACCACACATTGCTTCACACAGCTGTCTGGGCTGCAAGATTTCTGCAAAGCCTGAGGCTCCAGCCAGTGTCCCACACTCATCTCCTACCTATTCCCAGTCCTTTTTTTTCCATTACTGAAGGCTGCAAGTATCATGCACAGCTGCTGAAGGATTTTGCAGCCTGTCTCTGCCATGCAGCAGAACTTCATCATTTTGTGCAGAAGGTTAGTATTAGTTGCTTTGAAGATAATTGCTCAACAACAAATTCACTTCTTAACACTCATTTACATTTCCTAGAAGTTCTGTCAAACTACTGCCTTTGGGGCTGACGCTTACTGTGCTTAATCTCAGCCCGGTGGTGATTTCCATGCATGTAAATGCAAATTCAAACAGTTTACCTGTTCTCAAATCAGACACACATATGAGATGGTTTTTCCTGGGAGCCACATCCAAACAGCTGCATAATTGCTCAGTATTAGAAAAATATTTCAGAGATCTCATTGAGGTCTAAGGAATAACTGAAGTTAGAAGAAAATCTGGTTTTAGAGACATGAAGATGTGAAAGTACCAGAGTACCTGCAGCTGCCACTGCCTCAGGATGGCCTGGACAGCATCCGGCTCCTGGGGCATTAAACCCCCAAAATGGGGTATGAGCACCAGGAGATGTGTGCACCAGCTCAGTCATCGTATTGACTCAGACAACATCAATTACTGGAGCTGGCAACAATTCAGATCAAGTCCTGCTACATATGAAAAGAGTTAATAGTTTCAAGGAAAGTATTTCCCTAGAAAGGTGAGATCTGGGGTGAGAAATTTGGGTTTATTCATTCCATGTCAAAACACTGAGGGTGTGGGATGCCGTCATCTTTTCACACTCAAGAGAGAGTGGCTTAACTTAATTATGGCAACCGGTGTGGTGAAATTAATGATCACTGAACACTGTAAAATAGAAATCAATACTTTTGTGTCTTTCCCAAATGGCCTATTGCTAGGTAGTTATTCATGGTTATATTTCTCTCACTCTGTGAATATTAATAAAGTAGGAAAGGCTGAATACATATATCATCAGCTTGGAAACAAGGACTTTGCAAATGCAGGTCCGCAGCAAAACAGATTATAGCTAGCAGCCAACTGATTTGTGGGATGCTAAGCAATACGTCTGCTCTAACGTAATCCTTCATTTACTGTTCTGACACTTGTTTACTTCTGTCACCATTTATTAAAATAGTGTCCTGCTATAATTAAAAAAGACAGGACAACATGAACCTTTAGTACCTCCTTGCCAGGATAAGCGAAGTGCCCTAACAAGAGATCAGACACTTGACAGACAAGTACAAATGGGGCTAAATTCACTCTGATTAGCTGTGTGACGGCTTCCTACACGAGTGAGACACTGCAGAGAAGCAGGTCGTTAGAAATTACCCTGCCATGGGATGACTGCTGTGTACTGCTTCTGCAGTCCTATTAAGGCAGTGGGGATGTTTTCTCTGTATCTTATATGGTTAGCCACGCATGCCTGAGACTCCGTGCTTGGGTGAATACGCACAGGGGCTCACACAGCTGGACTCTGGCCCTGATTTGGCCTTGGAGGTTTATACAGCTCTATAAATTAATTTCCAGGCAAAAATGCTACTACAAAATGTGGAATGCCTGTATTGCTTAAACTCTGTCTGTTCCTCTGTATCATATCATTACTCAATAAATCAGAGAGTGTAGTGGTAACAAATGGGTAAACAGCTCAAATGGTTTAACAAGCACATTGTGGTGCCACCATGGGCCCCTCAGGCCCTGAGATGGGACCCCAAGGTGAAAGAAACCCCAGCTCCTTCAGCCTCTCCTGCCAGGGACATCAGATGCCCCATATAAAGGGTATTTTCTATAGTAGCCACATCCCATATAGAAAACTTCTGACATTTTTGCAGGAACAGGCCTGTTTTTAGATGCCCGGGAGCAAAGACGGTGGTACTCAGCGACCTGTGTGAGGGCCCAGCAGTCACTAAGACACCCCCAGGCAGCACTGGGTGTGGGCAGCCCATAAGGCCATTAAGAAAACCCTGCTGCATTACAGTAACATAACAAAGCAATCCTAAAATAATGACTAAGGCCCAGTGGTATTTATGTCCTAAGAATATTTTTGTCCCCTGTACAGGGCAAGGTGGAGACAAATGTTATACACTGGTCTCATTTTACCATCTTATGCAACTATATACCATTTTTTAACTTAGACCTGTTATTTCCACCCGACAATGCTTTAAATTTTTAATTACTGAGTGGAGAAGAAACTCAGTGTATGTACAAGTCATAAGCCATGTGTGTGTATCATAAGCCTCTGGCCTTGCTGTGTTTTCAATTGCCGATAGTCATATCTTTCTTGCGTGTGCTCCTCGCATCTGTTGTAACCAACTGTTGTCCCTAAGCCTACACTCAGCTTCGACTCCACAATGACTCACGCAGTTGCTCAATATAACCTCCTTTGTTTGTGTGGAACTACACGCAGTGTACAAAGATAAGGCTCAGAGCCACCTCGGTAAGCTTTCTGAGGCAGTAAATGTATTTTGTCAAACATCTGTCAAAAGCCTGGAGCAAAGGTGCTGCAGCTGCTTCTGCAGTGCGAACAGCACCGTACACTGAGCTGGCATGGGCTGAATTAGGAGACTTACTCACTTTGAGCAGCTTTGAACACTACAAGTAATATCAGAGCTAGTGGACAGATGTGCGGCCATGCAATGTAAATACTGGCACTGCAGAAGGGTGAGATACCCATGCCCATTAGGTGCAGGTCTCCTAAGCAGATCCCCCTGGCACAGCTGGATGGCTCCTTTAGCCGAGTAGCTGGTTCTTCACTAAATACTGCTGCTGTGTTTCAGGTCTTGTTTGGGGATTTCCCTTGTGTTGCATTTGAAAAATAGGGGAAGGTTCTCATTTGTAAACTGAAGTCCTCTTCTACCTACTATTATAAACCAATCATTGTTCTTCATTCAAGCCTTGCAGAAAATCGTAATAAAGATAACTAGTCCACAATGGCCTCTTCCAATGATTTGTTTGTGCAATGTATTTTTAGCCCAATTTCCTAAGGAAATGAGGCTCACACAACCATGCTTTGTGTGTTGGTCGGTCGGTCAGTCTGTCTGTCTGTCAGTGTCAGGCTCCTCATCCCGTCCCCTGGTAACTTTTGAGTGAATTGGCTGATTTGTGAGACAGATGGCTCAAAGGTATTGAACTCTTACAAATTTTCTCAATATAAGCAGCAGGGTAATGGAAAGAGAGCCTCTTAGTGGCCCACTGAAGAAAAGGCTTCAGCACAAATTCAATCCCTCTTAAGCCTAAGAAAATCCACACAAAGCTCAAGCTCGCTGTGCAAACTCGGCACAGGGAAGCCTTCGCTGGGCCTGGTGCTGACGAACCCGGTCTTGTTATCTATTGCTAAGCAAATATCGTTGTGTTTGCTATAGAAATAGCCAGTTAAATTTTTAATAAGGACACTGCTAAGGCAGCTAATATGCAATGCAATGATATTCATTAACCAGATACCCTAAGCCATGCAGCTTGTCATACTTACATGCTGCCCAGCTTTGACATTGCGTCAGAAAAAGGCATTATCACAGCATTTAGGGCTCAGATTAAGAGAACTGACATTGAAACGTACGCCCAGCCCCACTCAGGCAGCGTGGCATTAAACAAACAGCACTCAGCACTACCTGAACAGGCCCTTGAGCAGCCCCTGCAACACATGCATTGTCCTACAAACAGTGGAGGTGGAGAAAGCCCATACTGGAACCTGACATGAAGCTCTGATCAAACAAATTCCGCCAGGCTTTTACGCTGAGCTGCCAGCCCTGCACACGGTGTACCTGGTGGCTGTGTCCCTGCAGGAGACTCACATCCATTAGTGTTTGCTGCTTGATGCTCAGCCTATGAAGGTTGCTGCACTTTCCAGGTTACTTGCCTATTCCACACCACTTCATCGATAGGAGAACACTTGAAATGTTGGGGGTTTAATACTTGCTTCCTTTTCAATCAAATGTTATAACCCAGAACTATGTCCGTCTCTAAGAGCTTACTTAAGAAAGAAGGCACAAACCTGTATCTCACACTTCTAGTCACATTTCAGCCTGGTTTAGTGACATAAAAGCAGCAGGAAACAATCAAGATTAGAGGCTGCAACATCATACCGCACCACGCTCCCAGCTGTAATGCGCGTGTCACTGAGATATCTACACAGGGCATCTCTTATTTCCTTTTCTGGCCCAAACACAGCCTCTGTGATGAAAAACACACTTTCTAGTTGCGTTCAAAGACTTTGAGCACACTGGCACTATGGGTTTTGCAGGCACCACTACCAAGCCTTCACCCAGCCACATGTGAACGTTACCAACCAAACTTGTAACGCGATTTTCTTCCTCTTGTTGCTGTCATCCCAGGATGTGGGATGCCCAGCAGATAATTGTGGGCACTGACACTGAAAAGGTAATTATTCTCTTTGGAGCAAAAGGTGATTCACTTTCCTCATTTAGTTAAATGCCAGCTCTCCTGGTCATATCAGCACCATGCACACTGACAGGAGATCCTCTTATCTCTCTCTTTCTGGCCACCTGATGTCCACAACCCTTTGTATCAATGTGCTTCCTGAGGTGAACAAATAATGCCACCAGAACCCTACACAGCTGAACCAACTCTTCTTGAGGCAAAGACCATCTCACATACTGGCCATGTTCATCACTCCTGGCTCTTCTCAAATCCCCAGTGGGACATTGCTAGTTGACTCCTGGCACCAAGGCAGCTGCCGTTCAGTGATGGCACCTAACTTCTGGGCTGCACTGATCAAATCCTGCATCTGCAAAGTTACCTCTAGCTAACCTCCAGAGACTTATTACTAAACTACTCAAGGCATTCCTGGTCGTCTTAATCTCCATGACCATGTAATCCCCAAACTGGAGTATTCACCCTGCTCCAGACATTCCTGTCTGCATACAGCTGTGCCACAGAGATTGCAACACGCAGCAGCTGTCTGCCTGCAGGTCCTGTCAGTATTCCATGCTCCTGATCTCACCAGTCCTGTCTTGGGTCACAAGTCCTTTTGAAATACCCCACAGATCTCTCCCAAACTGTATTTATGCCATGATGGCATAACTGGTTGCAGAACTAGCTCCACAACCAACCAAGGCCACAATGGTCAGTAAGGAGGAGTGCATAGAGCCACAGGACTTTTGATTCCTGTGTTACCCAAAAGCCCAGTGGCGACTGCCCTGGTGCCAGCACAAACTGCCTGACAATTTATCGACGGGTCACGGTGCTAAGAAACCCCTGGAATACCCCACTTTGGGTGCACAGATGTCCAAAGGGCAGAGCAGGATTTCCTGTGTGGGTTTCAGCTGGGACATTTGCAGGTGGAGCTGGCAAGCCCTGAACCACATCAACCCTCCGGAAGAGAGGAAGAAACAGATGACTGATGCCTTGTTGCTGCAGTGCTGCTGAAGTTCTCACATACAAAGACAACAGTAGAGACTTTCTTCCGTAGACGTGTTTCATCTCTGTGACATGTTGAAGAGTTATTCAGGGCATATTGAGGTTACGTGCTCCGTTTGTATAGCTTAATTGTGGCTTGGAACATGCAAGGCATAGAGCAAAATCCTTAAATTCAGTCTGCCTTACGTAAGCTTTAATTCCACATTCATTAGTACCAGCATCTGAATATACAACACTATGGCAAGAAGCACTAAAATGTATGACATGACAGCACGCACATAACATGCAGCCATACTCCCATGGGTATGATCTCCTCTGATTGCTTCAGGGTGAGGGCACATCAACAAGCTATGGACATGAAAGCATGGTTGTCTAAAGCAAAAAGAACCAAGAACACCCTGACTGACATAAATTACCCTTTCCTGAGGAAACTAGTAAGTCTTCCTGCTATCTGGTTGGCAGTTTTTCCATAGGGAAACATGAGATCTGACAAAGGGACGTTCAGAGGTTTACCCTGAGCATCCCTCTGCCATGGAAGCTCTCTTGGTACTGCATTATGCAGTCCTGCCTTCCCAGCTGCTGGTGAACTTGTACCACAGCCTTCCCAGATGACATGCAACTTGGGAACACGTTGGTTTTATTCATGAGTGTGTCTGCAGATGAGCGTTCACCTCTCTGATGTGCAAGTGTGTAGCGAAGTAGGCTCTCAAATATAAAGCTGCAGATTTTTAGCTACAGCAGATATAAATGAAAACATTCCAAATCTGTGGGTTTTGTAATGATCAGTTTAAGGGTATATTTGCATTTCGTTTTGTTTACAGGGTGAGGAGACAGGAGGAGAAAAGAAAGGTGACCTACACAAGCAAAATCTGTGCAACCAAATTAAAATATGCATGAACACTGAAATAAAATGTACATACACTAAAAATAAATATGAAGCTTTTGTTTAAATAGCTTCTTTTTATTGATCAGTGATCTTACCTGCACTAGAGTTCTGTAAAACATGCAAAATCACATTGTTAGCATACTTCGTAAGGAGATTTGGAAGAGGTAGCGTGTGTGGAGTGTGATAAGGAAGGGGAAAATACCAAAATGAAAATGGCAGTTACAGAAAGTTATCTCTGCAGACAGATGCAAAATATAGGGCCAAAATCTGTGTTGTTATTTCTTGTGGTAAAGAGTGATAAGGCAAGAAAGTAAAGCAAACAGAGGGGAAAAATTGGACTAGTAGAAAGATAAGCAATTAAATCAAGAGCTTAGACCTGCTCTGAACCTCTGCATTTCCCAAGCATGCTCAAGAGCACAATGATATTACTGGCACATCACAGCCTCCTACCTGCTGATTCACAGGAGCTCCAAATATATTACTTTATGACTAATGCCAAGAGAATCTGCCTTTCCTCTGCCTAAGCACTGTGTGCTCTGCTTCCACTGATCTCTCTTGAAATGTCAACTTTACATTTCCAATATCCATAAAGAAATTCTTAATAAAAAGATATGATCTGCATTTCAGAATGAGACCTTTAAATCCTTTAGCTCTGCCACTTTCTAGGGAACTTTTGTTAAGAATGATAGACCCTGTTTAATAACACTGCTTTCCAACAGTAATCAAGAGACTTGAAAACATCAGCATACCACAGATGATAAAGGTTGTGCAGTCCATGCAAATGGCTCAGCAATGAAAACAAGATTTTGTATTAGATTCTTGTACATGAATGTAGAATAAAAAATTTAAATTTGTTCCACAGATAACCTTGCTGTATTATTAATTATTTTTCTAACTCAAATATTTTGAAATGTCTATCTAAAGTAATTCTGCTGACTTTTGAAATAAGGACGCATCAGAAATGTGCAAACAACTCCAAGACAGTGAGTTGCTGTTTTGCCTCTGCATCAGCTACACTGATGGTGTAGGCGTAGGCTTACTTTGCTCTTAATTCATTGACACTGCTGACTGACATAAAAAAGAGCAGTCCCATCCCTCAGTACATATTCTTACCATCTCCCTTGTAATAAAATCATACAAGCACAAGCATTTGTTTTCTGATAGACAAATGACCCAACCCAAGCCATCCTGGAGTTGCATCATTTTCATTCCAAGGGAGGAACGTAGCCAGCAACAAAACCCACCCTTTTAGGGTGGGTTGCATTTCAGAACTTGCATTTCAGCTGGATTAAGTGAAGGTGCACAGCATGGGGGTGATAGGGTGCAAGGCAGTCCAGTCTCCACACCAGCACCCAGGTCACAGCCGAAGAGAACTAGGCTCAACCCTTGCCCAGCTCACTCTGAGGCTCAAAACCATTGCTTCTACTGCCTGTCAGTGTAAAAAACTTTGTTCAGGTGTTTGACAGAGATAACAGTGGCTATAGTTTTGGTTCAGTTGCAAGACAGACATGCAAAAGGTCAGGGATTCCCCGCGGGGTACTCCGTGCCTCTGCTGCCGCTGCACTGGCACACAGAGCTGCTGAGCCCCTGATGGCTGCCACATCTGTCACCTCGCTGCTGCCATACCATGTCCTTAGCTAATTCCTCTGGAAAGAGCTGTAGGCAGTCTTAAGGTGAAATGCCCCATGAAGTAAGTGATACTGTTTTAGTGCTAAAGCACCTTCTGTGTGATTTTCTGTGCTGGAGCAGCACTGTGACCTAGTGTACCTGAACTGGGAAACCTGGGGTTCTAATTCTGCCATTACTGTGACCTTCTCTTCCTCCATCAAAATAGGTGAGCTTTGTTGTGTCCAGCTTTTGGTCTTGAAAGTACAACAGCAGCTACAGATCCCACATTACAGCCCCATTTTCAAAGGGCACGGAGCACCTGTCACTGAGGCTTACCTCAAGCGTTTCAAATGGTCTGGGGAGGAGGGTCAGGAACTTCCAGAAAACACATCTTTAAAATCACGCTGTACTTTGAAAACACGCAGCACCGCTCATAATAAAAGGTAAGCACTGGTGCCGCTGAAGTTTTCATCTGCTTAATTATTTCTGCTAGCCAGTGGGAACTCTTTCTAGTTTTTGATGTGGTACAAAACATTCCAATTAAGAGGAGGCTGGAGGAAGTTTTTGTAGATGCAGAATCACAGTGGACTCCTTATAATCTAAAACCCTTCAGGCTTTTTTAGGCCCAAATCCTTTAAGCTAGTACTTCAGAATTTCTTTCCTTCTTCTTTTTTTTTTTTTTAAATGAGTGACTTACCTCCTATTAAAGCCAGGTGTGGTGAAAACCAATAAAACTTTATCCAGCTAAGCTAAGTCCTCCAGACCAATTATAAATTATAATAAAGAAATCTGTTATGGACATTTAAATGCTTGGTAGAAAGAATAAATAAACAATTTTTATGTGTTTATTATCTGGGATTTTTATTTTTCTTATGCTGACAGAAATCGTGGCAGATGACATAAAAAAAGGTTAGGTAACAATAATTAGATGCCTATTCTTAGCTCCAAACTCCTGTTTTCACAGGAATGAAAAACCAGGCAGATTCATTTTCTTATGTGTACATCTCTCTGCAGCAGACCTGCACATACTTGCCCTCATTTACCTGAGTCATATTTGTAACGCTGGATAGGTAATGGCAGTTTAAATACAACTCTCCATTGCCATTGACAAGAACAGGAATGAGAAGTCAGGGTAAAAAACTATTAATTCAGCAGCTCTGGCTGTTTTTGGTGGTCTCCTCTACCTACTGCAGTAGTGACCTGCCTGGTACATCTCCTCACCACATACCCAGCCCCCTGCTCAAATGCATGCATTTTTACTTCTTTCCCTCTTCTGCCTATTTCTGATTTCCTTCCTTTGTTTTACGTTTGATGTCAGTTGTGGCTTCTTCTTCAGCTCTGTTGGGATGGCCCCACCTCACGATTTACATGGCAAGTTCCGATACCGTGGAGGGTGGAACAGACCTGCCACTCCCCTGTTATCTCACCTCGTATCTCTCCTTTGCCCCATATTTTTCTCAAACTAATCTGCACCTCCTTAGGCTGCTATAAAACAATTTAATTCAGATGGCATCAACTCATTGGCCTTGACTGAATTGACTAGGCTGAATATACATCAACAGCTTACCAGGACAAATCACACCCAAACGAGGCTGCAAAGTACATTTATTTTCCTCTGCTTTCACCATATTTTCCAATTTAGAATCTGCAGGGGAACTGGAGGTTAGTTTTGTTCAATGAATTATCTAGACAATGTGGCGTACCTTGCAGAACTGAAAAGCGTACAGATACTGACTTCATAGTGTAGTGCTTACAGCACAGATTAGTGAAGTCTGAAGTGCTGGTTCAATTCTCTGTGCTGACATATGGTTCTTGATTTATATAAAACTGAAAATGACAAGACTGACAAGTGAGAAAGGCTTACCCTGGCATGAGCAATAGCATAGGAATGTAAACAAGATTTTGAACTCAGGTCATTCATAGACATTGTGCTATGTCTGTGACTAAATGGAGGGAGACTATAGTTGCACAACTACAGGATGAGAAGCAATGGAAACAATCTGTAGCATTGTAAATCCAACTAGATATAAGGGAAAGAAAATTCACCATGAAGGTGGTCAAAGACCACCAGAGAACTTGTGGAAGTGGTGGAATATTGATCCTTGGAGATACTTAGAAATAAACCTGCCATGGCCCTGAGCAACTTGATCCAGTTGTACCTGCTGTGAGCAGGGGCTGGAATCTTAGGTCTCTTCCAACCGGAATTATTCTGTGAAGTTTTTGGTCTAAGCACCTTTAAAGTTCTTGTTTATTAAAGGTTTGGAGGATTTCAAAGTTTCATTGAATTAGACTGTTATCAAATCAGCAGGACCGGTTTCTGCACATCAGATTACAACCAGGTGTATTTTTTGCACTTTGTGATGCCCCTGCACAGGTTATCTGTCTGTAAACTACAGCTGTTTTGTTTCAGCAAAAGGGTTTTTCTTTGCCTCCCTGAGCTATAAAAATAGGGATCTGAACTTTGGCTTCCTGAGATAAAGAAAAATGTCCAATACAGAGCAGGTGTGAAGACATTATGTAACCATATTTACACCATTCCAGGAGACAACGTCACCTGTGTCCTACGTGAAACTAGAACCAGAACTGTATTTCAGTTGATTACCATTTGATTAAAAAACAGATTGGGTGAAAACCCAAGTCCAAAATACAATGACCTTTTCAGTAAAATAAAACGATGTGGAGGCTGATGCATATTTTTAATCCATATTTAAGAACTCCATAAAATGTCTATAGTCCAGTCTGCTGGATAGAACACTTTCCTTCAGTTTAAGCTTCAGTATCACACCTCAATCATTCACGTCAACAGGAAAGGGTCTAACATTGCTTTGATGCCAGCAACTAAACAAAACATTTTACAGATTACCTGACACCTTTTGTACTTGCTTTGCAACACAGGAAAAGCAAAAGAGATCACTGAAAGCATGCAGCCACAAAGAACCAAATTCATCGCAAATGTTCCAGTCTGGAGAGGATGCAGACATACTAACAAATAATCTACCATCCCTACATGTTCTTCTACAGGAGACTGAAGCATAAACCTTGTATATATTTCCTAGTGTCCCAGATTCTGAAGAGCATGTTAATGCCATAAAAAAAACACCAAACTCTCCTAAATTACACAATAAACAAAATCACAACATATGATCTGAAAACTTACTGCCATAAAGATCCCCTCTTCTGGGGATCCCCACTTCTTCATATGTAGAAGATAAAGATTTCTGCTTATGTCAGCAAATTAATTTGTATCCTTTTTATTGTGGTGAAGTTGTAGCAATTATTACACAGAGTCAGAAAGTAAAATTTTAAGTTTATACAAAGGCTAAAATCCTGACAACAGGGACTTCGATTTTTTTTACGAGTATTTAAAGAAAAGCACCACAGTTCAATATTTTCAATTCCTGTTGCATGGCATTTGCCCCTCTTACATGATTTTGTATGGTTTTATAACAGCTTAAACAATGATGTGAACGTAAATTTGGTATGAATGACATCAGTTGTTAACTATCTACCAAGAAATGATCATCACTATAAATCTATTGTACATTTTACAATGATTGTTTAAGACAGCTGAGGCTCATATGAGCTGAAAGAGCATGTCAGCCTACAGCAGCTGCTGATAATAACCAGCATGTGCTGGCAAGAGCTTTTTGTTTTCTGAAGGTAATTAAAACTTGCTATAGTTTTCCAGCTGCTACACAGTCAACAAGGAGTATTCTTAAAAATGGGTGGTGTATTTCTGATTCACTTTAAATGCATTGTGATAATCTCTACTGAACATTCATGTAAAGACAATTCTACCATTTCAGTTTTTCATATGTTTTCTGAAAAACAATCTATACGACAACAGTTTGGATCAAAAACCTAGTAACTGTCAGCTGCAGACGTTCAGGAGGAGGAAAGCACAGCAATAACCATTTTGCTGAACAATAAAACATAGACATACAACTATTTACATTCTTACCCTTAAAATTCGGTATTACCTGTATTCAGCTTGTGTTTTAAAAGCTACAGTCACTCTTTATTGGGACCAGGGTTTTTTGAAAAACATTCTGCTCTCAGAATCAGTCAGCAGGTAACATGGAACACTGTCAATATGGCTCTGTAGGGCTACCGTTAAAATGCCATGTGTTTTCCATTGGTCCTCACTAAAGCCTTAAGATGGGATGTTCCCAGAATTTTAGAGTACAGTTATCCTCCATTTCTTCAACAACTTCACAGACAGTGAAGACCATCTTATCTTCCTGCTTGTCGGTATACAAATATTAGGTCTATGCTCGGAGTCCAATATCAATGCAGTATTTTTCTTAACCAAAGTGTTCTACAGAAGTGGTCCAAAACATGACGTTCTAGAACAATGCAATTTAAAGTGACTGTCATTTCTGTTTAACACATAATTATTTGGTTAAAGTCAAGTAAGTGAATGGTTTCTAGAACACCATGTGTGTACTTAGTTATGAAAAAATAACTGGTTTGAATCAAAGCCTCTGATGTCAGGGCATGATTAGTCCAAAATACCATTATTGTCAAGGAAACAAAAAACATTCTCAAATTATTATCAGGACTATGATAAGGTATTATACATTCTTTTTTCCATACCTCACACTCTGCAGGCTGCTATTTGTCTAGCCAGTCCAGACAAGGACGTTGGGAGCAACCCTGGCCAACAGTCTTAATTGGATGCTATCAAAGAGTTAATGAACGAAGCTTTCTAGAGATAGCTCCCCCAGTGCCAGAAAGTGAAGACAGAACTACTGTAAGAATGATGCAGAGCAGAAGGGTGAAACTAGAGTTGTACAGGGCAAAACGCAGCACCTATCATGCTGGCCAGAGGAATGTCAGCTCAACTCCTGAAATATCTCTATGTTGAATCTGTTGCAGAATAGGCTTATTCAAGTATCAACTTAATGATTTCTATACTTTTTGAAATATTAATTTCTAAATAAATCAAGCAAATGACTACAGTATTGTATTTGTTTCACATCCTTAACAGCTGACAGGATAGTCTGGAGAAAGGTGAAGGCGTATTACTGTGCCCGGTACTGAGCAGCACGCCCTGTGCTTGGGTAGGGGCAAAAGTACTGGTTAGTGTAACTTCCAGCAACAGTGAACTGTATAAATCCGAGGACTTAAAGTGCCTATTGCCCCCAGAAATCTAATTTTCAAGCTTATAGGATTCTATAAATAACTATACAAGTATATATGCAAAGATAGATAGATAGATGCAAACAGGCTGCTCAACTTCTACGCCACAGTCCAACCAGCCCACATGACCTCATCTTGCTCTCATACAAGGCATGTGTCTGTGTATGCTGCAGGTACTTCATGTCTTGTGTCCGCGAACCTAAGCTCCAAACTTGGCTGCCAGCAGTGATGGAGGCACAGGTGGGCTGTGGGACACGCGCTGACCCATCCTTGGCTGCTCTGATGCCAATCAGACTGGCTGGCAGATTTGAGGTTGCTCAGCCTGGAGAGCAGAAGGCTCTGAGGAGACCTCATTGTGGCCTTCCAGTATCTAAGGGGGGCCTACAGGAAAGCTGGAGAGGGCCTGTAGTGAAAAGAAAAGGGGTAATCATTTTAAACTAAAAGAAGGGAGATTTAGATCAGCTGTAAGGAAGACATTATTCACTCAGAGGGTGGTGAGGCATTGGCACAGCTGCCCAGAGAGCTGTGGGTGCCCCATCCCTGGAGGTGCTCAAGGACAGGCTGGATGGGCCCTGGGCAGCCTGAGCTGGTGGGATGTGTCCCTGCCCATGGCAGAGGGTTGGAACTGGATGGTCTACAAAGTCCCTTCCAACCCAAACTATTCTATGATTCTATGATCATCTTGCTTTGTTAGTCTTTAAAAGAGACTTTCAGGACCCAATAGAGAAAATAAGGACTACTGACAAAAAAAAGAAATAGCTTTTTTTCTCTAACGGCTGCAATCGTTGCCTCTTAAACTTCAGAGGACAGAACTAATGAATCGATCATAACATAAGAGACCATTCAAGATAATAAGACTCTCAGCAAATAACATGGCCATTATGTGTCAGTGAGCTGAAACACTTATTATGCAGTTCAGCTGAAACTCAAAGACACAAAGCATTGGACATGACTGGCAGCAGCAATGGCTAAAAATACTTCAACATAAAAGAGATTTAAAATGTCACAGGAAATCTCTTCCTTACAAAATTGGCGCTGCCCATGAATAGACCATTCTTGGCCTGAACAGATGAAACCCTGTGACTCGTGTGCGCTGGGTGTACGCAAAGGCACCCCACTGCCACCCACACATCGCTGTGGCCCCATTCTGCATGGATGAAGGCAGGGCTCTAAGCTGAAAAGGCCTCAAATAGCTGAATGAAAGACCCCAGCCCAAGGAGAGCAGGGCACTACAGCCAGCTCTCATTTTCAAGGCAAGACATTGAAAGCGGAAAGGCAACACTGCAGGCTATGCATCACTATCAGAACTATTCAACACAGGGCACATTGCTCAGGCAGTAGCATGAAATGCAGCTTTTGCTGCAGCGGCTCTGGTTTTGGCAAGGGATGTCTGATTTTAATGCAGAATCAGCAGCTTGAGTGATAAAGTAGTTTTGCGCTACATATTGGGAATACCTCAGCCTGTTAATTTTGAAGGGACTTTGAAACCAGATATAGTCCAAAGAATGCTTGCTGAATATGAAGGAAAAAAAAGTCCTTTTAACTCTGGGGAAGGCTTAGGCAGACTGCTGCTCTTAATGAAGTGAAGCTGACATAATGCCAGTTTTAAAAAGTCCTCAGAAAAACATATAAATATAGCTGTAAAAATTAAAACAGAGAAAGCTAAAAGCCAAGGACTCACTGTCTCATCATCTGTGCCAAGCAGTAACTTTTGGATTTTACATTATCCTCCCCCCTCAGATAAATGTTTGCAGGAAGAGAAAGCCATTATCTTTGAAGTTACAAAATGATTAGATATTCAGCTGCTGCCATCAGATACAATTAAAAGCACAAAACAAAACTCAGATTCATCCCAAAGAACATTTTGAGTTTGCTAAACATATTACAAGAAAAAGCCACATTGTGTGGCTGTATGAGCCTTGTCCTGTCTGGACTCCCACTCCCATATCAGTTGGAGACCAGAAAAAACTACTCGTTCTGCCCTTCAGTGACATGGAAAGGATGCAAAGGGGCTGTGCCTCTCACACAAGCTCCACAAATGCTACGTTTGTGTGCTCTGACTCTTCACAGAGACATTTCTCCCATCTTAACTCTAAGGTCTTCCTAAATCTTTGTTTCCTTCTCAAATCTTAGGTCCTTTGAAAGGATGCTTGACGATGCTTGCAGTTACTAGGACAAGCAACAAGATCTAACTATTTGGAATGGTCATTGTTCATCAGGTTCCGATTTTACATAAATTCTGGGTATTGATTTCAAAAGAAGAACTAGGTTGCGGTCAGCTAATGTGAACTGCCTGCTACATGGTCTGAAACAATGAAGAAGACAAGTAATTGGCTTTTTAACAGAATTTCCTTCTGCATTTATGCAGAAATTGAAAGATTCATGATAAGACCAATTTACTATTGCAAACCTCCTTCAGAAACTTCAAACATTGTATTACAGCAAGAAGTATTTACCATTCTCCAGTCAAAGATACATGTTCAGAATTTCAGACCTGTGGAGCAAGGTTTCTCCTCTCATTGCATCTTCTGTGGTAGTGGAAAGTGTGGTTACCTTTACACTGCTAAAGGAAAGACAGCCCAATAATTCCCGGATTTTTGGTCAAGCAGAATCACCTGCCTCATGTCCGTGCTACCTGGGACTAGTCCTCTCTCCATAAACTTGCTCCATGTTGAGTTAGCTGGAGAAGGCAACACAGGCAGGGAGTCTGGTCAAGAGCTTGTGGACAACAAAGATAATCCACATTGAGATACTGGCCTAAGGGATGCACATAGTAAAGAAACGAACAACCGTAGTTGGAGATCTAAAGGAAAAAAAAACAGCACTCAACACCTGCTGGGGGTTTGCAGAACCAGCAGCTTCCCTGTACAGAAGTGTCAGACGAGCAAAACTACTGTCATCCTACCTTTCAGACATATTTGTTGGTAGAAGTTGTACTGGAGCCTTTAGAAAAATGTTTTTCCTTAAGTAGAGGACGTAGTATTTTCCTGCAAATGTGATTTCAAGAAGGAAGCTGAGAAATCTCACAGAAAGATGGCAGACTTGAGAGAGGAAAAGGGGGGATGCTGGTAGTGGGGTGATGAATAAAGAGGATAAGAGCTAGAATTAAATCTAAGGATTTAACTTATTTACATTATATACATTTACTTACTGTTTTTTTGCCATACTCCTCAACTACTCCAGGGATGGAGATTTATAAACGTGCATCGCACAACTGATAAAATAAACAAGCCATGAGAAGCAGTAGTGACTCATAAAGGAGGAAGAAGTCAGATACCCTCTAGGCTGTTAAGACTGAATGAGAGAGGCAACAACAAACATACAGATTTTGCTTCCAAATACTGCAACCTTTGCTCCCACAAACAGACCTTCCTCCAACCACAATCCTGCTAGAAGAGAGCACGATTATTGCCAAAGACCTGCAATATCGAGCTCATTAAAACAATATCAGTTGACATTATTAGGATTTATTATTTTGCTCCTTTAGTACAGACGAAGATTCATCTGAATGCACTGCAGAGCTGAGTCCTTCTTTGGCAAAGGACTTCAAGTGGAAAGCAAAGTGTCTGGTATGTTCCAGAAGGGCAGCTTCCAAGCTTGGCAGATGGTATTTACTTAAGACATACTGCACAGCCCATATTTTAAACTAAGTTATTTCTCTGAGTTCACCTAACTTATCACAAGGACAGAAACTTCTGCTCATCTGCGGGTGGATGTTAGTCAAACCCCTGTAACCTGAAGAGTTACAGAGCAATTTTCTTCTCCCAGTAGAATTAACCTCCTCAGCTTAGCAATAGATCAGAGGCAAAAAGCCACAACATGTTTCCACACTGAGTCATGCACATGCTTTTCAGCTAAGCCACAATGCTCCCAACTTCTCTGAATCACGCCATCCGCCCTCAGTCATTTCTGAACACACAGCTCAAGGCGCTCCTGCCAGTGGCGTGCAGGCAGCGGTGCGATGCCTCACTCTCGTCACATCAGCTGATCTGCAGAACTGAACCTTGGGTGGGAAACTCAACAGGTTTTTAAGCAAAAATGTATGCATGAGAATTTTACGATGCATGAAGATGAGGGCTTACTGACTTGCCCACATTCAAATAATAAGAATAAATAAGAAATGACACAACTAGCATATACTGGATCACACGGGCCACACAATTCAGTATTCTGCCCTTGAAAGCAGCTATTACAAAGCAGAATAAACCCGACTACAGACAATCGTTTAATAACCAAATTACAAGGGAGCTGTCTTTTAAGTCCCTTCAATTAGTGGCTTATGCTCTAACCTAAATACACAGTGTGCCCAATCTGAAACAGCTCATGTAATTGTTTAAGTGCAACTAAAAGTCTGAGAACATTGTACAGTACAGGTAAGATCAAAACAATGACTATGGCTAAGATGCTATTGGCAACTTCACAGTGCTAGCATTTAAACCAAAACAAAACAATGAAAAAAAAAGGCAATTAGTCGATATTACCTAAAAAGAAACATCATATCTGGCTGGAACTTAAAACTGCTGAATTTTTTAATTAACACTTACAGTGCTCTGGGCACAAATATCCCACTTTATTTCCAGGGATTTATATGATAATACAGGCATAAGAACCTCCCAGGAACAAAAGTGCTATGTTCATATTCTCTTAATTAATCTATTTTTGAGAGTAATTTCTATTTTACTTCTGCATTCTAGAGCATTTTATATACCCCAGTGACTTATCACCTCTACATTTAAACTAAAAAAACCTAATTATTAGTGCAGTAATTATTCATTTATTGAATATATATCTTGCACTTATTGGATTGAAAGTCTTTTAACATTACTGGCTCTGACTACACAACAGGATTTATCTGAAAATTAAAAATCTCCTCAGTGATCAATACAGGAGACATAAGGCAGCACATACAGCTGCTCATTTCACCACAAGCAATTTCAAAACAATAATGTCTCAAGTTAGATTTCACCCTGGTTGAAATCCTGCTTTCAGTGAAATCAAGAGCAAAAGTCCCCCAACTCAAAAGACAAGCCAAGATTTCCTTCTGTTTAAACTGCTTGTGTCAGCACAACTAGCCTGGCTCCTCCATGGTTGTAGAGTTCTATCACACAAAATCACAGAAAAATTGAGGTGGGAAGGGACCTCTGGAGGCCACCTGGCCCAACCCCTGCTCCAACAGGGACACCCAGAGCACAGAAGTGATGCTGGTGTTCAGAGGGAAACTCCTGTGCTCCAGTGCGTGCCCACTGCCTCTGGTCCTGCCACTGGGCACCACTGAGCAGAGCCTGCCTGCAGATATTCAAGGACATTGATGAGATCCCCCTGAGCCTCCATCATGCTGAACAGGCCCAGCTCTCTCAGCCTTCTCTCTTACAGGAGAGATGCTCCAAGCTCTCCAGCATTTTCGTGGTACTTTGCTGGTCTCTCTCCCGTATGTGCAGGTCTCTCTAGTGCTGGGAAGCCCAGAACAGGACCCAGAAGGCCAGGTGTGGCCTCATCAGTGCTGAGCAGAGGGGGAATCACCTCCATTAAACTGCCAATATTGCCTAATGCAGCCCAGGATTCCATCAGCCTTCTTTGTGGCAAGGGCACACTGCTGGCTGCAGTTCAACTTAGGACCCCCAGGTCCTTTTCTGCAGAGCTACTTTCCAGGTGGGTAAGGCCAGAAGGAACCACTATCACAGCTTAGTCTGATCTCCTGCATCCCACAGGCCACAGGATTTTAGCCAGCAGTTTGTGCATTAAGCTGATTGTTTCTGCCTCAGCAAGTGAACGAGCTTCCAATTGGTTCTAACTTTGGCATTATTTGACAATTTTGAGCCTATTCATCAGACAGTGGCCCCAGTGAATGTTTCTCTAGCTTTCCTTCTCAAGTATCTTTTCTTCTGTGAAGTATAACCTTGCAGAACCTCAATTTGCTGGACTAAGGTCTTTCTCACTACTATTTATACATATATATTTACAAACACACCTCAGAGTACTTTGAATTTATAAATATCCCTCAGGATGTTTACACTTTTAGTGTGAAATTGCCAGCACAGATACTTCAACCATTTCAGAGTATGAGTTTAGAGGAAAAAAAAAATTGAAGAAATGCTATAATTTAATTGAAAAATTCTAGTTTATCCACAGTTTGGGGTGAGGACTTGAGGACAGAGAGCATTTAAGGAAAGAAAGATGATAGTGAAGCAGCTTCATGCAGTGTAGGGCCTCAGTTTTTAATGGAGTTTAAGATAGTGTAAAAGGAACAGCTTTCACAGACTTAGTCAAGATCCAAAGACAAGTCCACGACCCCAAATACTGTCTCTGTTGTGAACAAGCACCCACCCCCCACACTTGTCTTACTGGGGTGGGCCATGCCCCAGCTGAGGTCTGCAACACAGTCTGCAGCTGAAGATGCTTCTCCTGGTAGCTCAGGCCAGAAATGTCCCTCCCTGCCTTCTGCTGGGTCTTGCTGCACCTTTGAAGAACAGTTCACAGAGAGGAACAACATCGTCTGCCATGAGCTACTTCAGGAGCTCAAGAGGCAGGAAGTCACTGCCATAGGGCAGAAGACAACGCAAGTGAGGGGTTCGTATCATTATCCCCGTGTTGAGTCTTGTTGCCTCATCTTTTGGTTTCTTGAGTTCAGACAGTAGGTTAATAGATGTACAGGTAAAGTGGCCAGCATCCAGAACGTGTGGAAGGCTATGGTTGAGGTTGCCTGAATAACCACATTTTGGCCTCTTCATATGTTTGAACAAAACCACAGTCTTTAATTACACAGTCATATCCTGCTTCCAATCTCATGTGATGGACAGGTGCTCCCTACCTGCACACGTACCCAGAATGTGATCCAGATTTTTTTTAAATGCAGACTACATTTTCACTTGCATGACTTTCAAATTCTCCTTTTGAGCACTGGATAGAAACGTATTAGAGCTGTCTATTGCCGTTATTTAGTTTGGTTTACAATGACAGATGAAATTTCAAGTCACCTAAAGGAGATGTCACTCATATTCCCTCTGTAACACCTTCCACAAACTGGAAACTACTCATGCTTAGAAAAGAGAAGAATTAAACATGTTAAACTCCAAAGGGGAGAATATAGACAGAAAAACACATCTGTTTGTACCGCTAATGCTTACTTAAACTGGACAAACACAGGTGACATACAGTTACTGTACTCACAGAAGTTCAAAACTGAACTTAAAACATATAAGAATATAATACATCTGCTGAGTGTTGCACAGAGAATTTGCCTTGAAAAGTTATAATATGCTTTGAGACTGTTCCATCAAAAGATCCGCTTAAACTGTTCTTGCCTGTGGACATGAACTGAGACAAATAACAGCATTAGTCACTGTGGGCAGGAATTTACTCACTGAGAACAGTCTTTTTGTTTTTTTCTTCATACTATTTTCTCACTGAAAGAGCAGTCTAACAACCAAATTCTTCTGCGGATAAATACAAACCTTTCTTTAACAGCGATGCCTAGCAGGCTGGGGCAGACTGTGGCTTCCTTCACCTTGACTTACGCTCTACTTGGGCTGGACAGCCACTGCTTTCAATATAGTATTTTCTGAGTATGGCCTTAATTCTTCATTGCTTTTCACCTACAACTGCTTTTTATATTTTCTGTTCTGCCCTGTATTTAGCCATGTACTCTGAAAGAAATAACAACTTTGTGACTCACGTAATATACATTCTTGAAAGTCACCACCTTATTTATTTAAAGAGAACATGAGTAATCATTAATGAATTCTCATACAGTTACTGCATACACGGTTTGAATAAATATCTCAGACCAAGCGTGCTACACCCTGTTCCTTTACGCTGAGGCATGTGTCCCCTTCAGCATGGAAACTAACGGGCTCAGGGGGGGAAAGGGAATCATCAAAAGATCACATTTTGAAAATACCTATTTAATATCAGACAGATAATTGCTGCTCACATTCACAGGCCACCACATAGTTCTGCCTCAAGGAATCAGTGTGAACACAAACCAAATATTTAGGACTTTCAAAGTATGATCTGATTAAAATAAGTCTAGTTCATTTCATTTCCCTTATGGTGGTTTTCTTTTTAGAAATGACTGAATAACAAAATTCCTATAATGATTAATTTCATTTACTTTTAACAAACACCAAAGGAAAATACAAAGGAAAGCTTCTTCAGCAGAAGTGTTTTTAAAGGAGGAAAAAAAGCTGTATTGCACAATATGATAGAGTAATTTAGCAACATTTAGAACAGCATGTGCCACTAACGACAGAAAAGTTAGAAGTGCACACAACACGTGGTAGCACTCTGCATTAGTGAAGCAGGTTCATATTGCCCGATGGAAGCACTGACAGCTCTGTACATTGCTTTGGAAATCACTCCTTTCACTAAGGAAAATTATCCCTGATGTAAGAACTTCAGTGTTTGCTATTGCGGGTGCCTCTGGTTTGAAATTCAGCAACCGAGAAATCGCTGCTCAAGAAGCAGAGAGCAGGTATTCAAACGAGCCCCAAGGCAGCTTAGTGCTTAAGTATGTGGCAGCTCTCTTTCCAGCAAAGCAATTAAGCATGCAAGGCTCACTGTTCCAACCATATTAAAATGAAGACTGGATGTTTTTCTAAACATATGCTCTACTTCAAACAGCGATTAGGCTGAGGAGGTGGTAGCACAAGAATTAAGGTAGCAGGGCTCAAATACATTCCCTTAATGGCACTGTCTGGCCTTAGAAAATGTGTGGTTCAGTGATATATGAATGCAGAGAGACTGAAGAATGATTTACATGCTTTACTGAATGGGGCCACTGAGAGTTGGTTTGGGTTTTTATGTTGCATCTCCCGATTGAGCTTTCAACATATTCCTGTTCAGTTGCTCTGTGGTACTCCATTACTACCTAACTGCACTTCTCCATTTGGTAAAGCTCAACGATCTCCAAACGGACTGGCTGAGACCACGTTGCAGTCCTGCTCTGCCCACACAGCAGCTCTCCCACTGACTATGAAGGCCTGCGGCACCACGCGAGGCACCAATCCCACCAGGCCCAGCCTCAGGGGGCTGAGGCCCAAAGGAGGAGGCCCAGAGGGGAACAAGCTGGCCCAGGGAGGCCTTGTGAAGGGCCTGTCAGTGTCCTGGCAGATCTAGGATTTAATTCCATGTAAACAGGAGTTTTGGGGCTGAGCTGTACTAGTTAGACTTAGTTTTCTTTGGTATTGCTAACACAACTATTTGTATCAAAATTATTATTCATTACTTGGGGCACTGCAGGAAAAACGTGTACCTTGCATGTGGTTTTCCACCAGGACTGTTTGTTCCTACATATGAGCACATACACATCAGCACCTATTTGCACATTCAATATCATCATTGCTTATGAACTGACACAACCAATACTGAACTCTGTCTCAGCTTTCTATCAATAAAATAAGTGTATTCTTAGCAACCTGAAATACACACATTTCTCTTGTGTGGGTGCATGCTGAACTGCAACATCTAGCACATCATCAAGGCACTATACAAAACACAGAATTACAGAACTGCAGGGGTTAGAAGGGACCTCTGGAGATCATTGAGTCCAATGCCCTGTTAAAGCAGGTTCCCTATAGTAGGACATAGGAAAGTATCCAGGTGGGTTCTGAATATCTCCAGAGAAGGAGACTCCACAACCTCTTGGGCAGCCTGTTCCAGTGCTTGTTCAAACTAAGTTTTTCCTCAAGTTCAGATGGAACGTTCTGTGTTCCAGTTTGCGCCCGTTGTACCTTGTCCGGTTGCTGGGCACCACTGAAAAGAGCCTGGCCCCATCCTCTTGACACCCACCCTTTAGATATTTCTAGATGTTGATAAGATCCCCTCAAACATTATTTCCTACAGTTTTGGACAGCACATAATGGAAAGCTGTGGCAGATTCCCCAAATGCTGAGCATCCATGCAACAAATTGCAGGCAGAAAAGCTAGAACTCTGAAATTCCTATCTGCCCCACCATGCTGCAGCAAGCCACGGCAGCATTTATTGCCCTCATTTTTGATACTAACTACAGGATCCAACTACCTCTGCCACTGCATCGTGTAGCCAAGGCTGCTTTGAATGACCCAATTTTCAGAGTATGTGCATGCCATACTTCAAGCACAATCTCAACTCCAGCCTTTCCAGTCTCTTACCCAGCACTTGCTTTTGAGAAGACCTGCACCGTGGAATGACTGTGGTCATCCAAACTGTCCTGCAAGACTCAGAAAGGAAAGCTGTAGGGCACACGGCAGGCAGAAGAGGCACGTTGAACTTCATCAGTAGCTGCTGCTTGAAAATTAAGTTGGCTCTAATACTGTGCCTAAAGCATTTCCAAATGAATTTGAAGAGAAATAAATTACCCTTCCTTTCCATTCAATCCCAGCTGTACACTGGGTACACAGAATGACATAATATCCTTCCTGAAATTAGAGCTGCAGTGAGGACCGGTATCCTTCAAACAGGACCAGTTCCTGAGATCGCGCTGCAAACAACTGCGTTTTCCTAATTGCCACAGAAACTATCTTTTTCATCTTTTTTAAAAGCTGGCCAAAGAAATACATATTGTTTTCTTTATAAACACAATAAAGGTTTCATCACTATATCCCTGTACTTCTGCCAGGGTTTGACAGCCACAGCTACACACAGCACTACTTGAAAGCAATGTGCAGAAACAGCCACTCCATGTAAGTGCTGCTGTTCGAAGCTCACACCAATTCCTTTAATATTTTCCAGATACAGACAGGGAATTATGTTAACTCTATGGCTGTCCCTAGTTAGCAGAATCAAACATCTTTTTGTAAACTGTCAAGAAAGTGCCTGAGAAACCGTCATCTTCAAGATTTTATTTTTTTTATGGCAAATACATGGCATACTCTATTCTGTATGTTGGACCACATCTACCTTGGAAAGTGGCATTCTCTCCAGAAGATGCTACTAGGTAATGCTTTTTTAATCTGGAAAAACTAGTTCAGTTGGCTTTTATTTTTTTTTTTTTTATCTTTGCTTTAACATTCCTAAGATAATTTAAATTGCACATTCAGACCAAAGGATTTGTCTTCAGGCCAATCTGCATTTAGCTCCAGCACTGTAGATACTCAGAAAAAATCAATACATCTGCAATGACCATCTAGATAAATGCATACGCAATCACAGCAAGCCAAGTCAGCAATTATGTTTAAGGGCATGTGACAAGTTTCCTAATCCTCTGACAGCTACACATGCTTGTTTCCAGAGGGGGTTACCCAGCTGCTCTCTTCCAGCTGTCCTGCACTGTTTCTACCTGGCTAATCAGCTATTCTGCCCAAGCATTATAGCAGGCAGGTTCTACCTGCAGCACTTGGAGCAGAGGTACCGCTGCCAGGAACTGCTGTGCCTGTTGGAAAAGACGAACTTCAGCATCTAAAACTCCCACATAGTTTATGATTAAAAGACAGTACAGTTAAATAGCTAAACAGACACCAGCATTTGTCTCTCTCCGTGCCTATGTGCATACGTGCAGAGTGTCGGAAGAGCAAGTTATGAATGACTACTTTGAACTCTGACCCAAGCTGGGCTAGTTCAGAGCAGAGCGGGGAAAGAGGCAGGAATCTGAGGCACGAAAACACCTTCTGTTACGAAAGCGGGGACATGGGGAGGGCTCCTGCCAGGCACTCACTCACCTTGCTGGATCTTGGTCAGGAGCTGGTGACGTGCGAGAATCCTGCTCGTCCTGTAGGGAGGGCGTCTTGCCGTCTGGTCAAACCGCAGGTACATCTCCTGGGCCTCGGGTGACACGGAGTTTAGGTAGTAACAGCCTGTGCCTGATGTCCTGGGCACCTGCTTCAACATCTCCGCTCCTTTAAAATCTTTCTTTTGCTCTCCTATGGCTACTCCAGATTATAATCAGGGTAATGAAAGGAGGGAGGCAACAAGCCCTTGGGAGCTGAAGAGAGCAAGCGCTTTAAAAGAAAAAGGAGTGCCAAAAGCTACAACTCAGGATTCCTGCTTCTCCCACATGATCTGCGAGGGCCAATCGCTCCAAGAGCAGCTCAGGGAAGTGCAGGACGAGTCAGCCCAGTGCTCACGGCCCCGCGCCGTCCCGCCGGCTACACCGCGCTTCTGCACTGCAAAGCGTGACAGAGCAGCACGGGGCAGCTTCGGGCAACAAATTAAAGAAGGCTCGAGGCATTTGGGAATACCTATTTTAGCTTGCAGAACTCCTCATTACGCAGGGCTGTGGAAAACCTTTTCCTCCTCCACGCCACGCAGCTGGCGAGTCATCTCCTGCGATGATGCCCTTGCTCGTTTTCTAAAAATCACACCAGTGTTTGCCAAGGGAAAGTCAGCTTAGGGATGGGCTGTCTGAGTCCCCAAAACCACACAAGCACTGGAACAAATGAAGCCTTTCCAATGAAAAGAAAACAAACACAGCAAAACAACAGGAAACCCATAGCAGCAAGCACTCTGTGTTAGTAAACAAAACCCAAAATTCCCAATATCAGCGTTACTGGGAACCAGAAGTGAAGGAGAGAGGCTTGGTTCTGCTGGCTCCTCAGTGTAACGTCATTAGTTTTATAACAGAGGGTCATCTGTTTTCATTCAGTCCTACTTGTCAACCACTGAGCTTGCCACATGCAGGTAGTCAATCTGAGTAAAACAGAGTAACGCTGAAAATGCCCTACTAGTATGTCCACCAGCTCATTTTCCATTAAACTTCAGAATACCAGTGCCTCGGCTCAGTGCACACCCAGCCTCAGCTGATCTCCAGCAGAGCACAGACCCTGCCAGGGTGCCCTGCGATGGGGATGGTACCCGCAGGGAGCACCGCAGGCACACAGGAAGCCATTGCACAGCCCTGGGCATGGATTTCACACCCCTACCCAAGTGACACTGCCGCTGCCCTGCTGTGAGGGCCACAAGACATCACATGTCCCCACACACACCCCAGATAAGGCAGGGCCATGGGGTGGCACTGCCAGGATGTCCCAAGGGCAGTCGGGTTCAGCAGCCCGGCTGCTGGCGCAACCCATGTGCCACTCATTGCACCTTGCCATCACCCTACCCCAATGGGAGTTAGGAATGACACAACTGTAGGACAGTTGTTTTGTTCACAATTATTCAGTAAAATGTCGCTCTGTTCAAAAAAAACTTAGGTCAGAGCTTTGCTGCCACGCAATCTGTTTTCATTGCACATTATGGATTTTGCTCCTCATCGACATGGGGCTTTTGCTGTGCAGTAAAATGGAAAAATATAATCACAGGTGCTAGACATTTAAAATGAATACTATAGACCAAAAGCCTCCCGGACCTGTTATTACCATTCACAGCCACCTGCCAGTCCTGTGGTTGCTGTCTTCAGCTCCAGATGTGGCTGTGAATCTCTCTGACACCCAAGGGGATGACTTCAAACTCAAGGCAACATCCTGCACATCAGGATGTAGGTTGACATCCCCAGTAGGCTGGGGCTGGGAGCCAGGGAGCGGGAAGGGCCAGCTGGAGAGGCAGGAGAGCTGCTCTGGTACAAGCAGGGACGGGATGGTCACCGCTCCCACCCAGCCCATCACTCACCCTCTGCTGCGTTCTGAAGAGCAAACATCCCAGGGACTCCTGAATGTCAATGATATGCACAGCATTTATTCAAAGAGACATTGCCACTATGCAGGGAAATTTTTATTTGATTAATCTACAGTCCTCTGATCTAATTCTGCTTATAAAATGCTACCGCTGGTGGAAAAAGCAATTATTAACATTTCATAGTGCTCTGTTTAAATTTTCATAGGGATTCTTTTTCTCCTGGAAAATGCATAGACTTTGTCAGCTAATGGGATTCCGCATTGTCCCTTGCAATATTTCCAGAGATTCACAACCAGTTTAACAGAGACATAATACTTCCAAAGCCAGGCCAAAGGAGAAAAAAGCCAAGGCAAGAGCTCGAGTATGGCACTGAGTGGGGAACAGGTCCTCTGAGGGCTGAGCCCTCAGAGCCCAGCTATAGGTTATTTGAGGATGTTATATCAGGGAGTGACGCACCAGCCCAGTGCCCCCCTCCCATGCATACACCAAGGTCAGAGGTACCCTAGAGCAGCACCTCTTAAATCTCACAGAGGGCAGAGCGAGAGGCAGGGCAACGCATTTCCCTCCTTCCTGCACGCACAGGTCAAAACCCCAGTGCTGGAGCTGCAGGGCTGCTGCAGGCACCGCTGCCTCCTCTGGGGCTGAATGCTTTGGCTGCGATCCAGCACTTACATACTAGGCAAATAAAACAAGAAGCAACAAGAGCTAGCTGCTCTCCCAGCAATCATTTGAAAGTGCCTGTGCTTCAGTTTGGGCACAGTGCAGGGGAGAAGCAGTCCTCATTTCACTTCAAATGACCCCACCTCCCTGTTTGGTGACCATCTGGTCACTCATCATGTATTTTCAAAAATGTGTAAGAATGGCATTCAAGTTTGAAAACATCTCTGGCCACCAGTCTTTCAGGTGAAAAGTACTACAGAAGCATAAGGTGTTAAGACTTACAGAAGAGAACTAAGTAATATTTCAGTTTCAGTTTACCGACTGCTTCTGGAATACTTAATAGAGGAACACTGAACTTCACGCTAATGCAACTCTCATAAAAGCACTTACAGATGAAAGCATCCTCGCATGGTTTACCCAGGCTGGAAGGGAACAGGAGCAGACGCATGAAATCGCTGCCGGCCCCATGCACACAGCCCCTGGGCTGGAACTGAGCTCCGTGGTCCCGTGGCACAGAAGCGGAGATTCTTTCAGGAAAAACACATCTGGAACGAGTGACTCTTAGCTGAATCAGAAACACCTGCATTTAGTCTACAGTAACCGTGTGTCACAGCTAGATGGCTAACAGGACAAATGCAGATTTGACGACTACTGAGATTTTCTGGAAGATCAGGAAGCTTTACTTAAAGGCTTATTAACACAGCACAGCGTTCCTAAACCTGCACAGTATTTACGTACAACTGACACAGGCGGCTCAGGAATGTGTGCTCTTCTCTGTATGCATCTATAGGCAGAACTGCAACACCTGATTTTCCATTCATTGATTTTTTTGCTTCTCTGTTCCTTTTTCTCACTGAAATTGCATTTGGTGGGAAGGGAAGAGCAGACCAACCTGCCCTGGGACTACCCATATTTACCAAAGCATGGCAGACAACACTTGAGATCTGCTTGGTGCGGGTATGAGGTGCCCTCAGTGGTGCCCTAGGAACAATAAATTACTTCTGATAACAAATGACCGACTTATGCCCGGTCTTTCTGAGCAAAATGTCAGTGCAGGTTTCTGTATCAGTTTTGTCTCTGTCCTTAGATTACTGCTTACATGGATGTGAGCAACACCAGAGAGAGGTAGCTGAGGGTAAATTGAGACGAAGGGCATTTTCCCTTTGGATCCACATACAGGCACAGGACAGGACTGCTGACCTACGCTCCCCTCCTGATGAACTGCGACAGGTCCACGATGTCCCACAGACATGGGAGTTCCTCGGGCTTGGGTTAAATCCGCTGTTCTCACACAGCAATCAGTCACTGGATCTGGCTGCCGAGACCCATTTCCCTTTTATTGTTAGTTATACTTATCTGGTTATAGCACATCTAAAATTAAATGGCAGTGAGATGGTTTCTCTTCACCTGAAAGCACGAACGCTATGAGAACAGCTCTGCTTCCCAACCCCGGTGTAGTGCAGGTGTTATTAACATTAACGTCGTTCTAAGGAGCCAAAAACTCTTGTTTTCAAGTCACAGGACAAAATAATCAAGTGTCTGCTGTTAACGTGCTGATTTCTGAAGTTCCTTCTACAATTCCACAGGTAGAAGACTATCTTGGTTGCTGGGTTTTGGCTAAAACATGAATATCCCACATGATTTCTTGCCTATATCTGCAACTACAGGTGCCTGCACAGCAGCTGGGGCACTAAGAGTTAGCAATTCCTCCTTTCTCAAGTCCAGGAAGAGAAAAAAGTCCTGTGTGTGGAGCCCAGAGCTGTGTTTACAATGAGGGTGTCACTTCTTTCCTGTGTTTTGAATCCTGTCTTGGTGAGGGGGCCGTTTAAAAGCAGAACTTTAGGGCCTATATGTTTTTTAAAAATATTTTGTTTGAAAACAAATGTTTGTTTGAGGGCGCTCCCCGGTCCCAGTGGTGCTCCAGATGCCTCCCTGCACCTCTGTGGCACACGGGGCTGCCAGCAGTGAACTGGGGCAAGAGGACAAGAGCTCAGGGGAGATTTCCACATCGCTGGGAAGCCGGACGGAGAGAGAGCTGCAGTAGAGCTATTGATTTGGAAAGCCTGCTACTGAAGTGTTTTGGAGGCAAGTCAGCTGCTGTGCAAAGTTCCTGAGAGTGAGATTTAAATAATGAACACCACTAACCAAGGCATGAAGGACAGGCTTACAGGCACCCTTGATAAACTTGAAAGCAGGAAAACAGGCTTCTGACCTCCGCTCTAGGTCCCAATGCCAGCACCAGAGGATTACACATTTGCATTTTAAGACCCACGTGTTTAGGGGATGGTCCCAAAACAGAACACATCTCCTGACTCTAAAAGCATTGGGGGCCTGGCCAAACCACTAATACAAGGACACACGTAAAAAGCCAAGAAGATAAGGGTCATGGCAAGATAGCTGAAGCAATCCCTCATGTCAGTACTCCCTCGGAGGAGCTCAGGGATGTCAAATCAATAAAATGAGCAGTAACAAATCCACAGGACTGAGCAGGCCGCACCAGGGTCCTAAAGCAGTTCAGATGTGAAGTGACCATGCTGTCACCTGTGAGGTCACCTGTGAGGTGGCTTAGGATCACCGCTCACCAGAGGAGTGGAAAGCAGCAACATGTTTTCAAAAAAGGCTTCACAGGGAATTGAAGGAACTAAGTTCTGCAATCTGAGGCAGGAGAACTGGAAGAAACTGTAACAAAGAACAGAACTACAAAATGAGGATACTGTGATACAAGGCGGAAAAATCAGCACTTTTTGTAGCGTTAAGTCACGCACAAAATTTGTTGAGAGATTTTAAAGGGATTGTATGGTTGTTGCACTGGCTTTGGATCTTGCAAAAGGTTCTACCAGGACCCACTACCAAGAGATTGTAAAGAAGCTCCCATCAGGGACAGAAAGGAAAGAGGCACTTGTGGCTTAATGGCTGCTTAAAGACAGGAAACAAAGGTGGCCAAAAATCATGCCTTTGTCACAGCGGTGCGAGGTTCCAGCAGCCTCCAGAGACTGCACTGATCTGGAACTCGTTCTGTCCACGACCCATACATCCACTGTTCACACATCCACTGCCCATACATCCATGCAGGAGTTTTTAAAGGGACTGAGTCAAGAGGTGGCAAAACACAAAATGTAGTGATGCTGATGCTAAATCAGCCTGGAAATCAAAACAGAAATTGGTTGGAAGCACCAAAGGTTCTTACAGTATCAATTAAGAAGGCATTATAACTGCAGTTTTTAATTGCTGATAAATGTACTGGGGAAAAAACACCCCACAGGCATACAACGCACAGCACGCAATGGGATTTAACAGAGCTATTATCCCTGAGGAAATAGATTTTGGAAAAGTTTATGAAAATCCAACAGAAATTCTCAGTAGAAAGCAAAAAAGCATAGAGGATTTTACGATTTTTAGAAAAGTGAGAGCAAAACAACAAACATCATTATGCTATTATAAAGGTCTGCCCACCACTTGGTAATTCTGGGGTCTCTTTTCACAGTGAATGAAGTCAGGAACATAAAGTGAAATGATCACGGGGCAGGCTTGAAACAAATGAACAGAATTTCTTTCTGCTGAAGAACTGAAGAATTCTTCTGTAATATTTCTTCATATTATGCATAGTTGAACTCTGGAAGTCACTGCTAGAGGATGCTGCAGCTGCCAGAAGCTAGGAGACTTCAAAAAACGATCAGGTAAATTCCTTCAAGAAGAAGCCAACAGGGGCAGTTCTGCACAGAACTCTGCCTGGAGGCTCAGGAGGTCCCAGAACCACAGGAGCAGGGGTCGGACACTCAGCGGACACAGTATCGCTGCATGCTTAGCCTGGCATTACATTTTTCTCAAAACAGCTGTGACTGCCCGCTAACCATGCTGCTAGCGCATAAATGCATCAAAATAAGCACTGCTGAGGTCTGTGGCTGCAGCCTGCAGAACGGCCTGGCCACTGCCTCCCTGTGCCCTTCTGTCCCATCTGCTGGTGCTATGCCACTCAGTGTCCCTGTGCCATGCCACTTGGTGTCCCTGTGCCATGTCCATCGGTGTCCCTGTGCCATGCTCATCGGTGTCCCTGCGTGTGCCACTCGGTGTCCTTTTGCTATGCCTGCTGGCCAAGGATCAGTCTCAGGGATGCGACCTTCTCGTTTCCTCTGCTCTCCCAGGGGGCTGGAGGGCATGGGGCGCTCCTGGCTTGGGTCAGCTCATGCGCGCACTCGGTCGTTTGTCCATGTCTGGCTGCTAATTTAGGCACTACGGTTTCACTCCTACTCACTTTTACACATCCCATTTTTTCTCAGCCAAACCACAGCAGCCTACAAATATAGGCTAAGGCTCCGCTGGCCTGAGCTGAACTCTTCACGTGCCTACCTGAGGTCTAGAATCTAGCCAAGAATAACCAGCGTCCTGCAGTGTGAAGTCCCTAAAGATGGTGTTTCTCAACAGAAAACTAAAAAAAAAAACAACCAAAAACTGGATAATAAAGAGAGTTCAAAAGAGAGGTCAGAAGAGAGGAAGACATTTCAAGTGACAGACTTCTTCCAAAGCATTTGAAGAGCACTGTCAGGGGAATGAGCTGGAAGTAGTTTCCGTACCCTCGGTGCAACTCCATCTGCTGAACCTATACACAAGGCAAGTTCCTAAAACCAAACCCACAGGAACCGTGTGAATGCATTTAAGTGGTGGTGGGCTAGCACACATCCTAACCTTCCCATCTCACTAACAAAGTGTTTGGATAACATAGTGATAAGGTAAGAAAGTGTTTAGATAAACTCAGTTTCTTATGTTATCCAAACACGGTACAAATCCCTACAGAGCCCTGCTGCTGGTGTCACTGAGTCATAGGCAAACATCCCTACGGCAGCACAAGGCTCTTGCCTGCACCAGCCTCATGTCGGCCTCCAATATTTATTTTCCTTTCAACAGGAGCCCAGGACCACGGTGTGAAAAAAGAGAAAAGTTGCACTTTTTCATCTGCTTTTGAGAGAGAATTTTTTTCATCTCTCTGTGCTGGAGAAAGAATGCCAAAGTTAAATTTTGACAAAAAAACCAAAAACAAAAAAACCAACAATACAACAAATCGTAAAAACACAACACAGAACAAAACTGTGCCTGGCAACCCGATTTCAAACGCAGCAGCATGGCACTGGTGCATGGGAACATGAAGGTTATTTTGCCCAGAAATTCTCCAGGCTCTTTGAAATGCTGAATACTGATTATGTGACTTTGCTCTCAGGTCCCCTGAGGGAGGCTGATCTGTGGGGAGGGCACAGAGCTGCCTGGCAATGACCTGCAGTAAGGGAAGTCACATCAACCATCTCTATGCCCACTTCCTAACTGATAACAGCAATCTTTGCCTTGCTTAACTAATGTATGTTAAAAAAAAAATAGAGGAAATGTAAGTTTGTAGGCAGTTTCATTTTTCTTATAACCAATACCAGTCCACTTCAGGCAGGTTAAATTTTAGTGAGAAAGGAGAAAATAAAAACTCTTCAAAATGGGCTCCTTCAGATGAGACACTTATTGCCTAAACCTGCAGAACGATCAGAATTTCCCAATACACTATAAAGACAAGCTATCAGATATTACAAACACTGCATAACAAAGATGTTGTGTTTGTACATGTGGCTCTACAAAGCAAACGCACTGACCGGCCCTGGCTCCACGGCCAGGACACCGAGGTGCTCTGCAGAATGCACATAGAGCACTCTGTTAACTACCAGCTAAAAAGTCTCCTTTTTTCCTACAGTCCCCAGACTGTCACGACCAAGACTGCCAGGAGGCACAGCAAAGCCATCGCTTTGTTGGTTGCTTCTGTGGAGACCCAGGGAAGCTGTGGTTTGTCTGATGAGTGGGGAGAGTCTGGGCTGCCAGATTAACAGAGAGGTCTTGCACAGAGCAATGGGGATGAACACTGAATTTGGTCACTAGTCCCCCACCACAGCACTGCAATTGTGACCAAAGCGCTCACACATTCAGCTGGCAGCAGATTTTTTGCTATCCACGTGCCCAGACAGCATCTTCACAAATACAGGGGCTAGAGGGAACATGGGACATGCACGTAGCTCTTACACCTTACCCAAAGCTAGAAATGAGCATCATCTACATTGATTGCTCTCTACAGGATATTAGTTGCCCTGTATGTCTGAAACAGAATTCATGCTCCTCTTGGCTTTTAATCCTGAAGTATTATTTTTTAATATCAGAAGGTTTAAGAATATCAAACAGTTGTAAGCTTTTGGGGCTTTTTTTTTTTTTTTTTTTTTGCTAAGAAGAAAAATAATCCCTGGCAGACTTTTCACAACAAACCAGCACTGGAACAGTTTATAATATAAACAGATATTCATGAGTTGGACAAATCAAGCAATCAGGACTTTTTCTCTCCCTGCAGCCAACTGCACTGTGCACAACTCAAGCTTTCCATTCCTGGAACCGGTACTTCTTCCTTGCACTTTTTTTTTTCCACTTGCAGTTTGCAATGCACTATACAGACACCACATCTATCTAACTGGATAAAGTCATCCTGGCCAACAAGCTGCAGGTTTCTTTTTTTTTTTTTTTAATGAGGTGGAAGCCTGCCAAGTAGCTGGAGCCATGCAGAGGAAAGGGCTTTGCCCAGCTCCTTTGCCAGCCACCACACTGCTTCTCCTGAGAGCGAGCACGTAGCCTGCTCCCATCCTTCCCCTCCTGCCTTTGGGAAATGCTTTCGGTGAGTGGGAAGGACGGGAGGGAGCCCAGAATCAAACTCGCTGCAGCAATGCAAATCACACAAACTGCCCACCAGCAGATGTTCCCTCATCCCCCTCACCCATCCTGTCCCATGTCAGCTGTTCTGCCTTGGAGCACATTCTCTTCTCCACCTCTCCCCTAACCCCACACCCGTGTGCACATCCTCCCCCCTCCAGCAACCACTCACCAAGGCCTCTCCTCTGATGATTCCCTCGCTGCTCGAAACAGGCAGACCAAGAGAGGTGGCTGATAAGCTCCATACCAGCACTGAATTTCTCTTTACTATCTCGATTCCAGTGTGATGAAAATATTGCCGTCTGCCCTGTTTATCCTGGCACCCTATCAAGTCCCTCTACCAGGCTTCCTCCCCGTCCCACTTTCTGAACATAACAGCTCTCTTTCAAATCAACCCCGCCGTGTTCCTCATTTGTTGTTGTCTACTTAAGGTGTTGCTCCATTTTTATGGAATGTAGTTTTACTGGAAAAATTCCTTGGCCAAAACCTTCAAAAGGAACTACTCATCTTGGGTCGATTTTCCATGACACTCGCAGAGCTCTGGCTTTCTGGGAGCGTTGGTTTCCTCCGTGTGAACAGAAGACCTCTTTGAAGTACCTCAAATTGGGCAACCAGAAATTGCAGAACTGAAGTTGCACCTGACCTCTGAAAAAGGTTGGTCCTGTTTGCATTTGCTGCCTTTTTCTTTCTCTTGCTTAATTAGATCTTGAGAGGTAAGCGCTGTACTCCTCTATAAGGACGTGAAATTAAGGCAAACACGGAACCTGAGGGGCCATTCTACTGTGGAATCCTTTTACGCCAAATGAGAAATTGTTGATCACTCGATAATCATCAGGATTTGTGCTGGTGTAGATCAGAACTGAGTCTGAAATTCTTTCTATGTATGATACACTTGGATTGCAAAAGATTGAACAAGCGATTCATGCACTTCAGGCTCTGTTTTTCCCCCTTTTAAGCCCTGTGAACTTATGACAAATAATGCACTCACTGTTTCACAAATATGTTACCAAACATAATAGGCTGGACAATAAATGAAAACCAAATGGCACTCTGAACATTCTACTGCCAAGCCACTAATAAGCCCGTATTGCTTTAAAAAAAAACGGTTCCTACTTTGTTCAGACTAGTGAAAGTCCATGTGACAGGGAGGCACCTGTGAATGACTGGGAAATAACTTAAAAATAGCAGTTGTGATGTGAAGGATTACACGTTCCCAGAAGACTGCGGACGGGAAACAGGCTCTGTGTCACACCAGCCTAGGTGCAGCTCGGCTAGGAAGTGCTCACTCACATCGTAAACCTTCCTCTGACTTTGTTCCTAATTGGCAGCCTCGTTAACAACATCAGCAGAGAGCTATTTACTGAGACCTGCAAGCTAGGAGCTCATACCATAAACTTGTCGTGGCCTTCCTCTAGAAGAGCCCATAGCAGCTCCTGTGAAAGCCATGATACCTGAGGCCAATGACTTTTGCTCTGAGTGCACTGTACCAAGTGCAACAAATGCTCACACATTGCATAACTAACCAACAGTTCAAGAAGTGGGCCTCAAAATGCACTTTGAAACATGCAGTAGAAAACCTGTGAAAATCCACGTGGCCATTGCCCCTGTTGCTTAGATACACCATCCGGGAGCAAACAAACACAAATGAAATCATGCAGCTCTCATTAAACTAAACGTGCTATGTGTTCTAAATATGTGTAATGTTCAACCTGGAATGGAAAAATGCAACCAGGCAAGGCTCAGACACACTGCTGAGTGTTGGCACACAAAACTCCATGTGCGCATCCAAGTCCTGGGCCACCAAAGTCCTGGGCACGTTGTCAGCTCCACCTGCAGTCCCACTTACTCAAGCAGGTATCTTCACATGAAGCCAGAGATGCTATGTGCAGCAACCTGCAGTGCTCATATATCACCTATTTCACTATCAGATGCACTCAGGTGGCAGCTGAGATGGCTTTTTCCCACTTGCCACTGCTGCAGACACGTCCTTGGTGCTGTCACTTGGCTGGGACCATGGAGGACAACAAGCAGCACCGGAGGACAATTCACCTCGCCTACCTCTGACACCTGTGTCAGGATGACAGGTCCTGCCTTCAGAGGTCCCTATTTCTGTCTTGACTGCAAGGCCCCACTGTGACCAGCTCAGCCTTTGCAGGAGCCATCACTGACTTGATCTGGAGACCTGGCTGGGAAACTGCTTCCCAGGGCCAGCAGCCATGCCACCGGCCTCCGAAAAGCCCAAAAGATGCTGATGAGGGCTGAAGTCACACTGCCATTGGCAAGCCAAGCCTCAGGATGCTGTCCTAGGGCAGGCATCTTTATTTCTGCCATTGCGCTAGCATGGGTTGCATAAGCAAAGACCCAAAACTACTACATGCTCTTCTTGAGAAGACTGAGAGATCTTATCAATGTTTATAAATCTCTGAAGTGCAGGAGGCACTGGGGGCAGGCTCTTTTCAGTTGTGTGTAATGATAGGACAAGGGGCAAAGGTGAAAAACTGGAACATAGGAAGTTCGCACAAACATGCGTTCTTCACAGTGCGGGTGACGGAGCACTGGAACAGGCTGCCCAGGGAGGCTGTGGAGTCTCCTTCCCTGGAGATATTTAAGACCCATCTGGATGCCCACCTGTGCAACCTGCACTAGGGAACCTGCTTTGGCAGGGGGGTTGGACTCAATGATCTCTAGAGGTCCCTTCCAACCCCTAGAATTCTGTGATTCTGTGAATACAGGAAAGATTTAAATATTAACTTCATAAAAACTACAGTATTCCACAGCTTCCTCCTGATTATTTCCCACTTACTGTGTTATTGCTGTTTCTTCCCCTGAAGCCATGTGCACATGTATGTTTTACTCAGGCATCTACTGGAAAAAATAATTGAGAGACAAGATGTCCGGTGTAAAACAATGCCCTCTATTAAAGAAGTCATTAAATCAGAGCATCCACAAATAGAAAGGGCTGTAAAAACAAACAGGGGAAAGCATCTGGTTTGCAACATCTTTGCACTACTTGCAGTAGCTAAATCTGGACCCAATTAATGACCTGTTTATTTTCCAAAATTTCAGTAAAATGCCTTGGCAAAAACTTAATCTCTCTCTGGAGAACATCTTGTTTCCTTCCATATGTTGCCTGATCTGTCACAGCAATAAAATCCTTCCCAGTTTCAAGATCCCTGGCAACTGCACCAATTGATCCTTTCTGTTAAAGAAGAGTGAACTGTTCCAGCCCTCTAGAAGTCTCTTTCTTAACAGAGAGCAAGGAGGAGCAAGGGCTCTGTGTTCCAGCCTCTGCCATGACCTAAACCCAGAGATTTACAACACTTCTGTGCATCCTAGTGTTCATACCTACAACTCAACCCAGCTGCTTTATAATCCCTCTGAAACTGCTCCTTTAAAAAGCTGCCATGCCACAATTAATGTATCTGCCTTGGCTTGGTAATGCTTGTCCTGCTGTCCTTGTTGTTCAGGATGCTTTCAAAAGAAACAGCTTAGGCTGTTTTGTAATCACGTATTTTTATGGTTTTGTATAAAACAAAACAGATGTTTCACAGTCAATTTTATTTGATCGCGTCTTCTGTAACCTAGATTCTGAAATTTGTTTGATCTCTGCTTGAAGGCTAGGTGCAGTAGCTTCTACTTTATCGTATATCAGAACTATGGATGTTCTGCTACCTGTTTCTGATGAACTCTAATGCATCCTACCACACTGATTTACTACATAACACTTTTTAAAAGAATATGCTGTTGGTTTAGAGTATAAATGGAACAAAACAGATGAGCCCAGAGAAGTGAACACTTGACACTGTGTTTAAGTTCACCCAGCATGTAGCTGCTGTGCTGAATTAAGGCCATAATCAAATTATCAGCTTCGTTCTGAAATAAAAGCACTTGGAACTTTTAGAGACGTATATAGAGAGCAACTGTAATTACCAAAATATGCCTTTGCCAAGCTGATGTAAAGCTGTATGCTTCTGGCTCTCTAGGAACTAATGCTTCTTTATTTCCAGCAGTGACAGAGTAGGTCAAGTCAGGGTGATAAAAGCCATCCCTACATCAGAACCCAGAGCACTTCTGCTGCTTTCAGAGAACATGCCCTGTATTTTTGTTACTGTAACTGGCAGAAAAACAAAGTTCCAATCTTTAAATGACAAGGAAGCTGTAAAGGATCTTCCCAGGAAAGGAACTGGGCAGAAACCCAAACATCTCACCCTGTGGCAGGTAGAGCAGTTCAGGATACACGCGTCCGATTAGGTATGCTAATGGCGATGACTGACGTTTTGAAAGCCAACTGTGTCTTTCTGGCTACAGAATGGGCTTAAGGTTATTATGGGGCTTTGAAAATCCCAACTAAGAAAAGTAATAGAAGATACAAGTAAAGGTGGATGAAGTAATAAATAGTGCAGAAAAGAAGAACCAGTTGTCATTTTTACCTTCCTATGATACGAGAAATGCAGTGATGTTCAGTAAGGTATTAAAATTAAAATTAAAGTTTAAAAACTGAAGAGGAATGATGTGTGTCATGCACTGGTTTTACATGAAAGTACACGATGTGAGTGACTAGCGACACCGCCGCACAGCAATCCTCCTCCCATCAGCTTTCTCTTAACTATCAGCTCCTTCAGTTCTTGCCCATATTGTATCATTTTCGTCCATTTCTGCCAGTTTATTTAGGCAGCTACCTTGAAGATGTGCATTTACCCTACTTCAGACAGTGACATCTACAAATGGAAAATATTTTTGGTTTCCAAAAAACCCATGCCAGCCTTCACTGAAAATCCCAACTTTATTATATCTATAAAAATACACACCTTCCACTACTTTCCTTTACCATTAAAAACATTTAGTGCACCAAAACATAACTTTTGTCTATTAAAAGCATTCCTTCCTAAGTTTCATGGGAATATCACGTGTATTCATCTCACAGTATTTTGAAGTCACTTGCCACTCTTTTGTTTTGCACCTCAAGACAGACAGTTCCATATTTGTTTCTGAAGTTGCATTTGCATGTTGGGATTGCTGCAAAATATTTGCAAGAAAAGAGTGTGAATAGTTCACAGACTTGTCAAAATCCATCTGTTTGCGTCTATTAATGGGTGCATTCCCAGCTGTGGTCTCTCCAATGTCATAAATAAAAAGTTCTTTCTTACTACAAATCCAGTGGCTGAAATCTCCCTGTGAAATTGATTTATTTGGATTAAATCTGCCCTTATGTTAAAGAGGCCTCTTAAAATGAGTAAAACCATGAGATGCCAATCGCATATTCTTTCAGCAGTAAAATGACACATAAAGGAGTCACACTCTCAAGTAATTTAACTTGATAAGCACTGTTCTGGATAAGCTATTAAATAGCACGTCATTCAGATCAGGATGGGTGGGGGCAGGGTGGGAGAGAGGTGTATTTATGGGAGGAATGAGACTCACATTGAAAATAACCTAAAAACAATGTGTTGGGACGGATGCTCAGGTCTCACTCCTCCATGCAGAGAATCCAAAATAAAGATGTATGCAACACACTTTGGGGAACTCCAAGTCATCAGGTGATTTCCAGTCTTTAGGAATTCCTTTAGGAACTCTTCTTTACCAATGCTAAGCGTAATTACTCAGCATGCTGAGAGAGAGGGGTATCATTTGTAACAGCACTGTCTGGACCTCTCTCTCCCAACACTCCCTCACACTATCTTCCTCTTGGAGCTGGCACTCCAAGAACTTCTTCCATAACTGCACTGACAGAAGAACAAACACGAAGACACGTGAAGCTACTCTTAGCTCAGTTTCAGACAGCTCTACCTATGACACAAAGTCTGCTGGAACTCTGTGCTGAAGGTATGTTCCCTTTAAATTCTTTCTATAACAAAACCAACACTCCAGTTCTTGTTTCTACTGAAGCTGCTGTGTTGAATGACCTGTGAAGGTTCAGTGTCTTCTGTCCCATCAGGAGTCCCTCCAGCTCCAAAAAAGGGCTGCTTGCCTTCCTGGAGAGAACCAATGCAATTCATTTCCCTCTAGCAGAAGAAGATGCTGATTATCCCTGCATCATTGTAGAGCTGCAACTAGTAAAATTAGCGAAGTGTTGATGGAATTCTGAAAGCCATTTTTGAGTTAATGAACTTCAGGGCCACAATTTCAAAGTATTGCCACTAAGGTAGGTGACGCGCCATGTCAGTTTGGGCAGTTCTGTAAGCGCACAGGATTCACAAAGCTGCATGTTCAACAAAGCTCACTTTCACAGGCAAAGCTCAGGATGCCTGAGTCATGCCCTCCTTCTGCAGTCAGGTAGATCCCAACCAACAGAACCTTCACCTCTGAAAAGCACCCTGTTTTCACCGTTTAGGTGCAGATAGCCAAAATTTCAGAAGCTTGGGAGCATCCTGCCCTTGAAACACTCGAAAATGTTTTCCTCTGCACCAGTTTAGAATGTTTTCTGATTTAAAGGGATCTCATAAATGCTCAAATATATATATATATATTCAGGCAATTTGAAAGAGCATGGATTCTACCATTCAAGTGACAGCACGAGCATTAGTGCTAGAGCAATACACGCAGTTTAAACAATTTTCAGCTAAGCAGTAATTTAAAATAGCAGTGGCTTTGGAATAGGTTATGAATCAAATTGTCGCAGCTTAAAGAAACACAAGAATTTTAAGTTTCAGTGCCTCCTCTTCCACTGTGCTACAGCCACAGCATGCCACTGGATCAGTGAAAGTGATCTCTGGAGACCAACACTTGTGTATATACTCACTGTTCTACACTACTACACTACATTTGATCTTAGCCAAAAGGGAGAGAAGTGACAGCAGTAACAGTATCTGGAAAAAATCAGTATCTTAATTATACATTCACTCTGATAATTACAAACAGCAGAATATGCTTTAGGTCTGATTGGTGTGCTAGCTGGAAGCATCTTGGTTAACTCTGATGAATTTGGGGCTATTTCAACACTGCTAACTTAATTCACTCTGGAGGTAACCTCAGGCCAAGGGATATGGAGTTTCGTTGTCCACACTGCTCTAGACCAGCACCCTGCAGGCAAGAGGGGCTACAGCCACAGTTTCAGATCTCCTATGTTTACCTTGGGATCCTAGCACATACTTCTTGGCATGTCTTTCTTGCATTAAATGCCCCAAACAATCTGAAAACTGTGTCACAGTCCCTCAGGCCAGGGGTTTTAATGCATTAAATTGAGGGTATGTGTTGTATACCTCTACATGAATCACTGGGGCACAATGAAGTGATTTACTCAGGTGAGTTGAGTACGACTTCCATGAATTCTGGTGCGATTAAACGTGATTAAGTCCTGCTGCAAAAGCAGAGGAAAAACAACTTCAGGATGGCACTCTGGACTTGAGGGTCTTAGTATGCCTTGAATTTTGTCCCGTCTTAATAAAAACAGTTATTGTGCCTAGTATTCTTCAATGCATATTGTGCACACATACTACTTGGTATTACTGTATGTAAATTACTGCCCTCTACTGGAACGACTGGCAGAGTATTTCGTGTTAAATTAATTATTACCTAAATTAATTCAATTAATTTTTGGGGTTTGGGATTTTTTGGAATCAAGTACACTTGCAAATGTTCTTGATCCCTTCTTGTGCCAAGTGCAGTTACTTCCTTGCTCATGTCTGTATATATTTAATCTCTGCTTATTTGCAGGATATGCTGTACCAGGATGGTGTGATTGTCAAAATATTTTTTGATCCGTAAACAGACATGCCAAGGAGCCACTGAAGTGCAGAGCTTTTGTGGATGCTCAACGCCAGTTAAGAAGCTTCTTACTTTGTTTCACTTTTTAGCCTGTAACAATGAAGCCATCACCCAAATCGAAAACAATTGAAAATAATATTCCCCAAACTAATTTTTTTAAGAACCACAAGAGAGGTACTACTTCTCTAAAATCAGAAGGCTGGCTTAAAAGTGTGACATTTTACAAAATATACCAATTTTTTTTGTCTTCTGCTTTCCAGACTGAAGGTAACATTTTCAAGCTTTCCTTTATAAACTTGAGATTAAAATATACTTCACTTTTATTGAAAGTAAAATATACTTTCATATGAAAGCTGGGTTTCTCAGTGAGTTGTGACTCAAGCTGATAATGTTTGAAAGGAGTTATGATACATAACATTGCAGGAATTGCTGTGACAGGAAAATAAAAGAAAGCAGGAAGAGCAAGACAGCACATCTGTCTCACAAGAACTGTGAGAAACACAAAATATGGAAAGACAAACATAAATCAAAAAACTGCTCTGCAATAAGGCCATGCTGGTACTGCTGGCAAGTATTACAAAGATAGAATTGTGAAGTCATCCATATTCTCAGAATCCTTATGACTATTTCTAAAAACATTAAAATTGGGGACCTACTTTGCAGTGTTTTTTTTTCATTCAGAAAGCGATGACACAAGATTCACATCAGAAATGACCCTGTGCTAATTCCTAAGACTGAAAATCTCATCCTGCTGTGGATGTGGTTGGAAAGCAGCAGAGTGGGAGCCCAGTCCGCAGAGCCCTACTGAGCCCAGGAACTCTCCATGTTTGGGATCTGCTGGCCGGCCATCAACGAGGCTGCACTGATGTGAATCACTGTGCTGCTCACTTAGCAGCTAAAAGTTTATTGTGGATATAAATGTTCTATGCAGTCTGGCTATAAGTCCATAAAATTTACATATTTATTATTGTAAATAAAGTCACTTGCACAGGGGTATTGGAAGAAGTCTGTAGAATCACCTTCATACAAATAAATACAGCACACCTTACAGGAAGTAACTGAGAAAATGCACAATTTAATATGCTGTGACTGGTATTAAGGAGCAATCCTGGGATGAAGAAATGTCCTTACAGTTAAATATCAGACAAATAAGTAAAATATTTATACCAGTCTGTATGAGCTCCTATGTATCATGGAAAATAGGAGTACCAATAAACACATCTAACATGAAGCTCCTATCTAAACATGTAGGAACGTAATATGCACTACAGATTCTTCTTCTGGGAAAATAGTACTTTGATTTGTTTCAAGTATTATGGTCAGCTGACAGCAGCAATAATTGCAATGCGAACAGGAATCCTTCATAGAAATGTGGTGCAGCATTCTCAGCCTTCTGCTGACATAGGTGGAATGAGCCATCACCTACAGGTGGAATGCACCAGGGCTTTGTGTATGTGGAGAGAAATAATGAAAAATATTTGCATACTGAAAGAACTTGGGGGATGCTTAAGGAACTACAGAAAGTCAGTGGCAAAAATAAAAATAATATAAAAAGTTGGACTAGGAATACGACTAACCTCATAACTTTGTAGGAAAAAAAAAGGTATATTCTAAAGTTTGATATAATTAAAATCAGCGAACACTCAAGATCCAGACACAGTCAGACTTATCAGGAGTCTTTTCTCAAGAGCTGCCAAGTAGAAACCAAGTGCCTCAGATGGTATCCATCCCTGTCATCAGCAGTGCTTTGCCATTTTATCAGCAGAGCCTTGTAGTTCGTAGCATTAGGAAATTAAGTAATCAAAACTGAATTTCTCTTAGGAAAATAATTTCTGATACAGCTCTCTTTGATGGAGGCAGTACTCATTCAAATACAGAATTTATATATTAAATGTAAAGTAGGAAGATTAATTTTCTTGTCGCTCTTGGAGTGACTCAAAGAGCAGTGGAGGTTCCAAAACCCACGCAGTGAGTGGCAGCGGAGCCACAGGAGCAGGTATGACAAAACCCACACATTTCCCTGAATTTTGAGACAGTGGGGAGCCCCTGGTCAGCTCCCGCCACAGTCTCCTGCTGATAGAGAAATACTTGGCCTGTCAAGCATATTGGTACTTTTGTAATTGTACTTCTGGCACTCACTCGTGGTTCCCGTGGGTCATGGGAAGGCAGTGGCAGTGACAATGGCGGCATTCTGCCACCACCGCCCCCGCTCCAATCCAAGCCACGGGTCTGCACTGAGCGTCCGGGAAGGGCAGGGACATTACAGAGCACTGACATGGTGTGCAAGCATAGAAGAGCATCTATGCATTTACAGAAATTCACCTAAAAACTCTACTGCACCTATAGCGGGATTAATATAATTGATGAGATCAATGACTTCTTCTTTGGCTATCACACATTTTTTAGGACTGATATAACCACAGAAAATTTCCTGGCATGCCAAGCCAAAAACATGGCTCATAAGTCATTTTCTTTCTTCCCCGAAGCACTGCATCTCCAATAAAGAACATCTTTCAGAACTTTTCTCCTTGACAAAGGGCAGCCTTTTCCCGTTGACGGGGCAGGGTTGGGGGGAGGTTACACATCTACATCTTATCAGCATCCCCGAGAACCAGCATCTGGTGCTCTCCAGTGCACTGGTAGGGAAGCAGACTGTAACATCTCTGCTCTGCCTTCCGAGAACACCTGTGTAATTTTGAATTGGAGCATGCCAAACTGGCCCCCAATATGCTAGGTTTTTCATACGTACATCTCCCACACTCCACAATGGAAACGGACCTGGCAAAATTATTTTATAAAAAAACCTACTATTTTAACTGAGCTGCTTTAATTAGATTAACTTGCTGCATTTCTACTGTACACGGAGCTCTAAAATCAAGAAGAAATTGCAATAATACAACAGCATTAAGATGCAGCAGCCTTAAGGCTGGCCCCACACATGTTCCCTCTGGGCTTTCCTAGCACTGACCCCAGGGTTCACCACACCAGAAACACTGAGATCTGCTTCCCAGGGACAAACTTGGAAAAGCAATGTACCTAGTGGAGTTCCTAAGAATGTTTCATGTTAATTGAGAGCTAAGAACTGTGAGGCATGAATAGATTTCACGGTTCTCTCATCAGGCTTCAGAAGCATGGCTGCTCTTGGCTCCACAGCGACATGAGAGAAATGTGTGCTGAAATCCATTTAGCTTTGGATGGGGCCACCATTTCTTCCAGACCCACTTTTCCTTTCCTTAGAGCCCAGGACTGACAGCTTGGCTGGTGCCAGGGAGCACTGTGCTGCCCGAGCTGCAAGCACAATCCATCCTGATCATCTGCACCCACTAAAAACCCAGTGACTCAAAAACGGACCACAGGTTACTTTGTGGAGAACGGGCACTGCCTCCATGTCAGTGCCAAATTCTGGATGTGGTAATTACCTTTTGCCCTACAATGCCTTCCTGCATTTTCAGCTGGACAGCCTATCCTCCATTTTCTATCCTACTTCAGCTAACGTTTGGTTTCATCTCTGACATAAACACATTTCAATCACATTTGAAGAGATACCTGTAGTTACAAACCAGTGTATAAGATGTTCTTGAATGCTTAAGGATGCCCAAAGAGTAAGTTTTCAAAACACTTCCATATAAAGATCTTAATTCTGGCTTGTTTAGACTAAAGCTTGCTTTAACCCATAAGCCTGCTTCATGCTCCTGTTACAATTGTTGATGCTGTAAGTCATCCACTTCCAAGATAATTTCAGGCCATGCTGTGTTGACCCACTGCACATTCTCACACCATCTGACTGAGAAACCAGTGCTTCATCCATCACAGTGAGGGCTCAAGGAGTCATTCTAGCAGCAGCCTCTGAAAAATCTGTCCAAACCTGGCCAATTTATAGAACTCTGAAACATCAGTCTAAGCAAATCACTGACGACTTGTGGAAAACTTGCCCCAAATTCCATTTGCATGGGGAATGGCCAAGCTCAAAACTGGGTAGGAGCAGCTGAGATCTTTGCCCCAAATCAGACCAGGCAGTGTCTTCAGAGAGCTGGAAGGGATATTCAGTCCTGTGCTAGTATCAGCTCTCAGGAAGGAGAGAAGCTGCACCCGCACAGCTGGAGGAGATCAAATGGGGATACCATCTCTTTGAGAAGACAGAACATAAAAAGTATTCTGGGACAAGAAGCTCAAATGAGAAGAGACCTGGCAAAAAGGCTGAGGGTCTACACAGCACACACTGCAGTCACCGTGGCGGCACAAAGCCCAACCTAGGAAATGAGAGACTTCCTATTATTAAAAAATTCCCATTATTAAAAGAATGTTGCAGTCACTAAGTCTTCAAACACCAGAATGCCTCAGAATAACAGCCATCCATTTATGCTAACTCAACTCTCAACTCGCTATGACAAAGTTTCTGCTACATCTCATACATCTCCCTGTCTGATGATGGACAATGATCCAGTCATGTATCAGAGTCTCGCAGCTAACTAAGTCCACTGCTGCAGGGCTGCTTCACTTCTTGTTGATGACAGAAGGCATGCAGGAAAGGGTGGGAGACAACGCGCAGGAAAAAATGGAGTTTCTAAGACTACATCACGTAAATGGTGTCCCTGGGAGTCTGTTTGTGTCTGCCTGATTTGCAGCAAGCTGCCTGAAACATTTATCCAGATGGGTAGAAATTGCAACTTACTCATTCCCTGGTGTAGCACAACTGGATCCTGGAAGCTGATCTGCACAAGTGCTGTGCAGTAGGAGTCACCAAAGGCCATCATTTGAGTATTAAAGCATTATACAAGGAAAAAAAAAGAAAATTCAAATTCTAACACTCAAAGTTCTTAATACTGCTGAGTTTAATCTTGTTGTGCCTCTGGCTCCTATCTGTAAAATGGAAACAATAACACCTGACAACTTCTAGGAATACAGTTAAAATGTGAACAGTGCGAAGACTCAGTGAGGAAATCCGTACTTTGCATCAGGCTCCAGGTTAACACCCTCAGCAATGGGGATCCTGTGTCATGAATGAGGTGGAAAAGTTCTGCGCAAAAATAAGGGATGGGATTGTGGCATCAAACGACAATCCTACACTGCAAGGAGGCTGGCAACAAGGCAGCCTCACCTCTGGTGCTTCCTGACTGTGAAGTCCTGAACCTCAAAAGTTAAATGTATTTGTTCTGAATTTTTTAGTGTATGGGAACAGAAAGAATGCTAGGTAAAGGGCGATGCTTTTCAGTCACATACAATGTAATAATTATCGCTTGTTGTGTTTTACTGCAATGGGTGAACGTGATTAGAGATCTCAGAAACGCTTTGGGATCACGACTCTTGAAGAGCCTGTTAAATACGTAGTCAAATTCCTCAAGGGATGGCTTTCCATAATGGCACAGTCGTCCAGAATTACCCTAACACTAAACCAACAGTATTTAATATGACTTTTCGGGCCCCACTCCAACAAGGGAGTTAACTCCTTGCTCATTTCCGGATCAACGGGCAGAAAGTGTGTGCTTCATCATGGCCTGGGTGACTCTGTTCTGCCAGCAGCAAAAGAACACAAAATCTCATTTCACTGCAGATTTCTTTCCAAACATAGTAAAAAGGATTTGTGTATTAGATACCTTTTTACAGCTTAAACCAATCTCGAATCTCAAGATGGTTCCCACCTTGAACCAACATCAAAACAAGGAAGAGAAAGGAATGAGCTTGTGAATCCTAACTCAAAACATAAGCATAGCAGGAACATAGCCAGCATGCGAACTACCTCTGCAAAAATTAGGAAAAGCACAAAAAACCTAATGCTGGCATTTGTATCACTGCAGTGAGTACACCCATTGTTGAAAAACCAAATCCAGGTCAGTGAATCAGAAAGAGTGACCGGGAGCTGCTGGTCAGCACAGCTCCAACCCAAATACGAGACAGCACGGGGCAGTCCCAGGGACCTGACAGCTCACTCCTCACCACCGCACCAGGGCATGGGGCCGGAGGGAGGAGAGGAGCGTGCTGCAGTAACCCTTCTTCCCATGGCAGCCTGGCCACGCTGTCTGCCTGAGAGGGGCAGAGCCAAGGCTCAGCTCTCTCCTTGCTCCAGCCAAGGCTCAGCTCCTTGCTCCTGCTGCCCAGCTGTGTACTGCTCTCTGCTCCAGCACAGGACACAGCTGCTGAGGGTCTCCTCCAGGACCCCTGGAGCAAGCCCTGAGCAGCTGGCCCTGCCTCCACTGCTCATCCCCCCTGGAGCACTGCAGACCTCTCAGGTCTCCTCCAACCTGCACCAGGATATGGTCTTTGTGAAAAAAGCAGCAGCTGTGCTGCGCTTGCTCTCTTTGCTTTGCTTTGTTGGCATCTGAAACTCCAACAAATAGATTAAAAGGTGAAGTAGACCAAAAGAGTAATTACAGTAAGCGCCAACAAAGCTGTTAGCTCAACAATGACTTAACTGCAAGCTTTTGTTTGTCTCAACGGTTGGCATAAGACACCACACTGATGGTAAAACTGCCTTTCCTTTTGGTCCTTGTTCTTGAACACTAGCTACCAGTCACGCTGCTGCCCTGACTGTCAAGGCTGAACCACAACTGCGTACTTTGGGAGAAAGGGAACGTGTACAACTGCCCACCTGAGTGGGGCTGAGTGCATTGCAATGGAGAAGCTGCTCTGGCAGCCAGCGAGTTACAGTGCATCCACATCAGCCCTAATTCCCCACCTCCCCATTCACAAAAGTTGGAAGAGGCACAGCAATATGTGCTGCAGCTACAGGGGCCAGAGGGACAAATAAATATAGAATCAAGGACAAAAATCCCAGAGACATAAAAGCATCTCAACGACAGAACATCCTTGGAATCAACAAATGTAATTTGTACACGTTTTGTTATGCTGACAGATAATTCATTTAATTAAAGGGCACGTGTTTCGCAGTCTCACCAGCATATTATGAACAGCACTTACATTACGGCAGTGCATAAGCCCAGGACGTTAGTATTTTACCCACCCTTTCCATAAAGACTGACTCCATCAATTTTAATACACAGTGGATTTAAGAAGTTGGCTGCAGCTTCATGGCAGCCTGCCCAGGACTTTGCTCAATCAAGCAACAGTTAGCTTTGACCAAGAAAGAAAAAAAAAACAGCTGACAGTGTCATTGCTGAATGCCTGCTGGCACTTGCTTTCAACATAGGAACTAGCAGATGACATGCAAAGACATCAATATTTTGGGTTACGGTAACGCTGCAGAACCTAGCTGGTTTGGTAGCTCACTACTGAAACGACCCACTTTGGATTAGTTTCCCAAAAATCACTATGGCGCTTATATCTGTTACGTTAATGGTATGAAGGTACAAACTGACATGCTGCAGGCACAGCAGGGACACCTACACCACCTGCGTTCCCTCGGATCACACAGCACAGCACCTCAGGGTGCCCTGGGAAGGTCACCCAGCTCCTAACAGCGCCAGGGGACGTGGCAGGGGAATCCATCTTCACAAATCAGCCTTCGTTACACACGATGCTGCTCAGAAATCTTGATGCGCTGCTCTCCGGTGCAGTAACTCTGCCTCACACTCGTGCAGACCCCCTACATCTTTCACTTTACGAAGCACTTTACAAACACAAACTTGCCCCGTGTTTGCAGGCACCACGCGAACGCGCTGCTATGAGAGCAGTGCTCCAGGTGTGACGAGCACCTGTCCGGCCCTGAGCTTCCCCCTGGGGACAGGAGTCCCATGGGCAGCGAGGTGACCTAAAGCTGTGGCAGCGCTGCAAAGAAGCACAGCATTTTTCTCTGGGACTTACGGTCCTTCCCACATGCAAACGCCGCGAGGAACCNGCGGCCCCTGCACCTGAGCGCCGCCCGCCCCCGCCCCGGGGCCGCCGCTGGGCCGGCAGCCTCTCCCGGCTTCCTCCTTCCCCCGCGGCACGGGGAAGGTGCCCCGGGTCCGGCCCCGCTGCTGGGGGCGGGAGGCGGCCCCGCG
>WBMW01002012.1:610501-694058 GCA_013396635.1 Penelope pileata
CGGGAGGCGGCCCCGCGGGAGCGCACGGGGGTCGCCCCCTCCCACCGCCCCCCCTCAGGCTCTGGCGGGGCCGCATGGCAGCCCGTGGCTGGGATCCCACTCCCCTTAGGCTCAGGAGCCAGCTGCGGCTCCAGGCACCTCAAGCGTGTGACCCCGCTCCTAAGTTTCGTGACCCCACTTGTGTTTTGGGAGCCCTCATCTGGGATCTGTCCCATCACACTCTTCCCACCACCCTGCAGCCAGCACCCAGGCCTGGCACAGGCAGCCCCGATGCCTCCTCAGGGCAGGAGGACTCTCCTGGGCCCACCCGCAGGGCCTCATGCTCCTCTGGTGGCAGAGGGCCGCTGTGAGGTGGCAGCAGCCTGGGGGGCTGTGTACTCAGGCAGCACTAATAGCCACTGCACCCTGCCACCACTTTTGCCAGGAGAAAACTGTTTTTCTGAGGTCTCTGCTTACCAACTCTGCACCAGTTCAGCTCGCTCTCTTCACAACTGTGTCTCTCCTATTTCTTTCCCACTTTCTCTGCCTTCCTCTCACTTACCTTCCACCTCTCTCCCCCTGCTTCATTCTTCCCATACCCCCTCCATTACCTCCTCTCTCTAACAAGCTCCTGCCCTCCTAAAAGCTCTCAGAACCAAACTCTAGCAGACGCCTCTTGCACACACTGGCATCCCTAGATGAGCCAGAGCGCAACACAGCACCCTTACCCCATTTAGGAAACCAAGCTGGGGCCTCTCCTTCCTCTGGGATCTGGGAAATGTTGTGGTAGTGGCTGCCCTTTCCCTATCCTGGGCTGCCCGTGGAGCAGATGGATCCCAGAGTTACTGGCAGCACAATGATAGCAGGAAAGGACAACAGGGGCTTAAGTTCATTCAGTTGCAAACCCTTACTTATTACTTACTATTTTTTGGAGCGTCCATGATGAGCAATGAAGAGGCTGATGTGAGTGCCACGCGCTGAAGCAGCTGAATGCCCTGGTGAAGCACTCATGTCAAACACAACAGATATCCCTACCTTCTTTAAATTATAATTGCTGTAATGTCAGCAGTACCCACATAGGCTAAAAGTAAACACACGGCCGTGTTGCATATTACCACTCAATTACATTAATGTCTTTTGCCTACTCACTGATGTGATTTTTTTCCTATCATCACTGTTCTTAAAAGGCTTAAGGCTCATCTTAAGCTACTATATTTTATCTGGTATGGTGGAGACGATGCACTTCTACAGAACTTGTGAAGATGTCTGTCAGTCGTCCTCCTGCAATCCCAGCTACAGCATCCTCCGTCTGGCTGGACAGAGTCCTCCAGGGCCAGATGCTCCCAACATCTGGAGGGGGGACAGATAATCATGTAAATACCCCCACATCTCATCGTCTGGAGCAAACACCTGCTGATGTTAATGGGAGGAGAGAGGATTACAGTTCCTACAATCAGCTACTCTGCCCCGTAAATCAGCTTCTGACCTCTACCTCGCTTTATTTAATTCCCTACCAACACAGCCATTACGGGTATGTAACTGTTGCAGCGCTTGTCCTCTGCCATGGGCTCCTGTCTGCTAGGAGCCAGGTAGAGACGAGCACAGGATCAGAGAAACACTGAGGTTGAAAAGAGCTCTACGATCATCTAGTCCAACCACCAGCCCATCCCCACCATGCCCACTAAACCGTGTTCCTAATCAACACATTTCTTGAACACCTCCAGGGACGCTGACTCCACCACCTCCCTGGGCAGCCTGTTCCGATGTCTTATCACTCTTTCGGAGAAGAAATTTCTCCTAACACCCAACCTGAACCTCCCTTGGCACAACTTAAAGCCATTATGTCTTGTCCTAGCAGTTTGTTTCTGATACCCTGCTCAGCAGCCACGTAAAGATCAGCTGTGACACAGTCTAGATGTTCAGCCATAACTTCGGTTTTAAAGGTTTTCTATCACATTACAGTGTCGTTGCCCACAATTCCCAGCCTGTGTCACTCAGCACTGTAACCCCCAGCAGTGCTTCTCTGGCAGCCACGCTTGCAGGTGCCCACTCACCACATCCAGCCTGCCTGGAAGATACGTCCTCATTTCTCCTGCTGCTTTCTGTGGTGGGCAGAATGTAGGGATACTGCAATAGATATTCTCTTCCCTTCTGTATCACTTGGAAGATGTTACTTTATCAAAAACGTTTCTAGATGTCTAGATTTACTGAAAGCAGCCAGTTAGCACCGTGTTACTAGAAACTGTTAATGCCATGCTATCTCACTGCAGGTTACTGAGATAAACTCCAACGATACGGCTGTATTTCATAATCAGCAGTGGAACAGAACTGGCAAGCCTCGACTGATCTCCGTGGCAGTCACTGACAAAAATCTTACTAATTTCAGTTACCTGCTGTTAGTGTGGAAAACTAAATCCAGCAGCAAGATCAGATATTGTACTTTTCTCCCCAAAGAAAACAGTGCTATTGAGTAATGAGGAAACACCTCATGCAGCAACTAGCCCGTTCCCGTTACGTGCCTTTAGTCATAGTCAGCTGTTCAGAAGTCAAGTTACCAACCCGGGTATTTTTGATGCATGACACCCCACAGCAGTGTTACAGTACGAGCAGCAGTACACAACCTGCAGGAAGAAAGGTACGCATTTGGGATCATTCACGGGTCAGAGATGGTTCACTTCCTCTTAGGATGTTAGAAAGCGTGACTAAGAGGTAGCGTTCTGGACCTGCTGCACACATCCATCTGTTGGGTAAGTGCATAAGTAACCAACTGATCCGTGCTCGTCTCTGCAGTTTGGAAGATTTTGATATTCTGAACAAGACAGGTAACTTATCGGTGAGGGCAGGGGAAAAGAGAACAAAGGAAAGCACATTAAAAAGAGCAGTTTTCCTCCTTTATTCTAGTCATGCCAAGATGGGTCTGTTCAGATTAACTACAATAAAAACATGGTATGTGATGAAGAGAAAAGGAGAAAATCCCCAGCTGCCCTAAAAGGGGTTAACTGTGGTATTTGTCTTTTCTCATTGACAGCAGAATATTGGCAGGAATGAGAGGGGTGTTTGTCTCTGGAGGTCTCGCACCCATGCACAATGTTGGTAAGAACATTGAACATGATTACACCCGTGCTCTGCTGCCATGGTGGCACCGAAGTCTGATGTTCTCGTTATATATTTAGCAACTTACAGTTCTTCCCAATCAACATGGTAATTAAATGCCAAGTTAATTGATACTACATAATGATCTGGCCTCTAATAAGCAGCGTGTTTTTAAATTTGTTGCAGATTCCATAATGCAGCCTGATCCAGTCTTAATAATTAAGTCACTATAAACCCCCCCATGCTTTTGGTAAGAGCAGAATCAGGCCTAAGGAAAGAGGAAGATGACAACATTTTGTTTTGCCATTTGTTAACCACTGAAAGATAACAATAAATGTGTAACTTCTTTTCTTTTTGTCCTCTAGGCCTTAGTTATGGGGAGCCAGGATTTTCTGTTAGTTTAACCAGGTCAGAATATTTGTCTGCTTGTAGAAAAACAAAGCAGTACGTCTTGCAGAGGAAAACATGAAGAGAGTACAACCTTGGTTACTGCAGGCTGTTTAGTGGATACAGCCTCCTTCACTTGTATCTCTTAAAAAGAAATAACGAGAGGAGATTACAGGAGTATTACAGGATCACTGATGCAACCTGATGCTAATCAGTGTGATACACCTGAGTCCTCAGGAACTGACTGTAAGTTAATGAAGCCTCTTGAAGTTCATTATATTCCAAGTGGTGTTGCTGTGCTTTTACAGCTTCAAATAGTAGCTCCGACAGCCCAGATATAAACACATCAAGTGATATTTATAACTTTCGCAATGATCTTTATCTCTTTGGGGGTCCTACAGCTCTGGAATTTGTTTTCTGTCGCAGGCCAAATGTCCTGAGACTGATGTTGCAAGTCTGGCTTACCACTGGGAGGGAAGAAGAGATTTGAGGTTTTCCATTCCTTGCTCTGCTAATAGCAGACTGCTGTGAATTGCACGCTGATTGTGGCTGAAGTTATGTGAAAAGTACCAAGGGCATAGGAGTAGGTGTCCTCTTTTACATCTAAGTAAACAAACATTTTGAAGAGAGAAAAATATGAATCTATGTGAATGAGGACAAAATGTTCCAGCTTGTTCCCTGGCACGCTCTCCTTGCTTGTTATTGCACATTATCATCATTTTAAGCTAGCTTTAATGGGGATCGGCTGTAAAGCAGTTTCACTCTCTCCCAGTTTATGGAGAGATGGACACCTATCTGTTCATCCCTCTCCACTTCAGCTTTCCGAGGCCCTGGGAAAGGATCACCCTGCATTTTGCCAGCAGCAGAGTGCTGCTGGCTTTCATTAGATGGGGCCAGATTAACTCACTTTTGTTCACAGTGATTAATGCTCAAATAAATGGGACTTCTTGCAGAATTCACTGCGCAGAGGCTCCAAGCTCAGATATAGACTGCAGTAACAAAGTGTCTGCTGTTTGACTGTGCTCCACCTCCCTTGCTCAAACTGCCGTGGAGGGGGTGGGTGTGGGGGCAATTAAGCTTTTCTTCTGCTCATATGACAGATGGTAATTTATTATTAATAATAAACTGTATTCTCAAAGCACCTAGAAGTAGAAACTGGATGGAGCAAAAATACAGTCTTTGCCCTCAGGAGACTGCAAACTAAATATAAACCAAGACACCAGTGGAAAGAAGAGCTAATTGGGGTAGGAAGGGTGGCCTGCAAGAGAACAATCAAACAATGCTGTCCAGTGTAACAACTGCTGGCGTTAGCACACCAGAGTTAATTTTTGGAAGCACTGACACAAAGCGAGTTAGCAAGAGGGCCTCAAGGGAGGTTAATGTGATATCTTAATATATCCAGAGGACTGACTCCCAAACATGAGGGGCAGTTTTAGAGAAAGCATGCCAATGTGTATTTGAAAATGTAATGAGTAGACAGTGAAAGCTGGCATCCTGTGCAGACAAACTGTGGGAATCAAGCTTTTAATATCGAGCAAATGATGGATAGGGGAAGAGCATCCAGCCTTCAGCCAAGTAACCACCACTGGGTGCAGCATAAAGGCAGGATGAACTGCAATGGGTAGTGACCACAGGGAACAGCCAGGGCACTTGCCCTTGGGCTGCCCAGACTGTGTCTATCACAGCAGAGTAAGTGAGAGTAAGGATGAGATGGCAAACACGGGACAGAAGGTTTTCTAGAGGAGCCACAGATTTTCACCCAGCAAACTCAAACATATGATTAATTTATTACAGAATAAAAATTAGAGAACAATTTTCTAGAAAAATAACTGGCATTTTCCTGTTTTTACAGTGGAGCAGAATTTTCACATGCCACCCAACTTTAACTTGGACTTTTCTCCACCTCTCACATCCTAGCTGTAGCTAGCTCCTGCAGATTCTTTGACTAATCCCTCTACCTCTCTCTCCGGGCTTCCTTAACTCAGCCTCAGTTGTCACACGAGACTGCTGAACCCCAGGGGAAGGTCCTGTGTGACAAGCAGGAGATCTGTGAGTGGTGAAATAAGGGATAAGGAGGTAACTGTGGCACAGATAACCACTGTCTAAGTAAAAAAGCACCTCTTGTGCCCACCTTGAGCTGAGGAAAAAGCTCATCCTTAAACTGAAATTCTGATTTGCAGCCACAAAGACCTTGCCTATCTCTCAGCAAAGAAGAATCGTAGAATCATAGAATCCTTAGAGTTGGAAGGGACCTTCAAAGGTCATCTAGTCCAACTCCCCTGCAATGTACAGAGACATCTACAGATCAATCAGGTTGCTCAGAGCTTGGTCCAGCCTGACCTTGAATGTCTCCAGAGTCTGGGCTTCCACCACCTCTCTGGACAGCCTGTTCCAGTGCTTCACCACCCAAAATAAACCAAGTGCTGATGAACTTCTGCTTCCTTTTGTAAGATGTTCTATGGACGTCTTTAAAACATAATATATAGCAGATATGAAAGCCTAGGCTGGGCAAAGTTGGCTGGTCACTGTAGAAACAGCCAGTTCTCCAGTGATTAAGCAACTGGGAACGCGGAATACATTTTGTGTGTGTAGATATAGTATTTTGTTATAAGCTTGACATTTTGAGATTACTGCCTTTGAAAAGGTGAGCAGGTATGTTGAAACAAGAAATGTCTCAGCACAGAGTATTGCCCCTGTTCTTCTCATTCTAGCTTCTGGGGTCTGTCTTTTTTTTTTTTTTTTTCCCCTCCACTTCTTAGTTGCTTGACAAATATATATTATTCTAAATTACATCTTTCTTTGCTCTCAAAGTGCTCATTTCCTTAATATTGTATTGGGACCTTGTCTAAACCAGTTTTTTTTTTTTAAATTTTTATTTCAAACTTCCAACTGTTATTATCATTACAGCAGAAATAATTGGAACATTTGTGTAAGAAAGCCTTGCAGTAGTCAGTAGCAATTTAGCACACGCCGTGTCTGGATATTGGTTCAGAGACCTGGGAACTCATTCATTTTTTTATAACTCTCCTGGATTACATGGTCAAACTTGATCAGTTTTGACAACAGGTTCTAGCAACAATGCAATGGCGTCGTTGCCAAGACCAATTTACTTTTAAGTAAATTCAGCTACACAAATGCTCACGTGCAGAAACATTTTCCCAGACTTCAAGCTACTGACTGATGGGAGGATATTGCCAATAACAATATGTTGCAAGTTTTACAGAGCTTCCTTTGCTACTTGTTGCACATGTACTATTTTAACTTATTTAACAGATTTTTGAAAAGATTTCATAGAATTGAAATGCAGCCATTTCTGGAATTGAGCATAGCAGCTGTGTAATGGCAAAGCAGTGCTGCTAACGTTTTTGGACGGAAAATAAAGAGTGTTGTGTCCGGTTGCAAGAGAAGACAGGATTTCAGGTAGGCAAATTATAATGACCAGAATCACAGTCTGGCTGAACCTAAACAGTTCTGTGAGGTCCTTACTCATTACATTAAGGCTGATTTGAAATTTCTTCTTGTTACTCAAGTAAATAAGGGCCAGTCAACTGGTCACAGTACTGTCTGGGTCTTACTCAGGGTGAAGTCTGGTTGCTGTTGAGCATCCTTTCCCACAGCTCCATTGGGAAGGTTTCCCTGGCAGACCCGGGGACCACCCAAGTCTTCTTCATCACCCAGCTCTGGCCTTACACAGGTCTGTGTTCCAACAGGCTCGGTGGTACCCTGGTTCCTGCTGGTGTTAAGGAACCTAAGCTCAAGAAGAGTGCTTGTTTCATGACATTTAATGTACCTGGTTATTCCCACTGAGAAGCAGGGTGTTCATGCTGTGAGGAAGGGGCTGGACTAGGTGGATCTACAGCTCTTTCTATCCAAAAAATGTCTCTGTTTCTGTGAGAACATTTTGGTACCGTCAGGCAGCACCTGTATTTCATTAACTCCAAAAGCATTTCAGTGTTTACAGTAACCAGGAAATGTCGATGTCTGTGTTATATTAACAAATCAGCAGTAACAACTGCAGTTTCAGACTTTAGAGCTGAGCAGAGAACGGTTTACTGTGGGTTGTTGAGAGTTTTACTTTTTCTGGTTGAAACATGAGCAGGCCCTTAGTACTGCCTTTAAACTGTTCAAGAAAGTGTGGAGGGAAGAAAGTTACCAAGGGATGTCCGATACTGGTTCAGTAATGGCTTCATATAACTGGGCAGGTAAAACACAAATAGCTGTGAACTGAAGTCTAAAAATTATCTGTGACACCAAATTTGTAGCTCCTCCACCTTTATTTGCTTACACTCTTTCTACCTTTTGCATGTAGGTTGAGTGGGTTCACAAAGTGACATAATTTCAATCAACGTTCAGTATCTTGGAAACAAAGCTATGTCTTTATATGGACGATGCTACGTACGTGAACAGAGAGGTAAGCTATAACGTGTCACTGCATACTGGGCAGCAGAATTTAAGACAGCACTGATGTACTGCTGTGTAATCATAGTCTCTGTGAAAGAATTCCACTGTGAAAATAGAATTTTGAAATTATTGTGGTCTTCCAGACAGACTCCAGTTTTTCCATGTAAGAGGCAAAAAAAACGATGCTATTTACCTTTTTGCTTTTTACAGAATTTAACATGATATAAGATTACCATTACGTAAATAGGAGCATCAAACACCATGGGAGAAAACGAGAAATACTAAGATATTCTTCTTTTCTCTTTTGGGATGGAAAGTAATACTTTGCAAAGCAGCTTAATTCCTGAGAAAGGCAACAGCAGGGATTGTTCTGTCACTGCCCAGTGTGCCAAAGGCAGAGCTAGAGGAAGCGTTCCCATCACCTGCCGCAGTGTACAGCAGTGTGACCGGACTGATGACAGGTCACACAGTGCTCTGTACCACCCCTCCATTTCCAGAAAGGGGCTTCTTCTTGATTTAACTGCTTGAAAACTTGACTGCAGAAAGAAAAGAACGGGCTTTGCTTCCCTGTTGTACTCCTTTGGAGCACTGCCTTCCAGCTGAGATAGTTCTGCATTTCAGTGAATTTTTTTGAATCATTGACATCAGGAAAACCCATGTAAATTGCTTGAAGAGAAGGTGCTAAATGGATTATAACTCAGCAGGATCTCACGTAGTGTTAGTTTTTGAGACAGAAGATGACTTAAACAATGGAGAATACATTAAGTAAGATGTTAATTTGATTTAAATTATCAGGTACATAGTTGCAGGGTTCGGGCCTTAAAAAAGGGGAAAAAACAGGATGCAAATATGAAACCTAAAACCTATGGCCTCAAATTGAAGGCTATTCCCAATTTCTCTTCTGAAATGTTGCTAAATGGTTTCGCAGGGATCTAAAGGAGTTCATTGCTGTCAGTCAAGTCATAAAGAATACGATTTCATCTGGAAAACATTATCTTCCTTTAGGACTTACAGAGGTTTGGATTTATTCTCCTCCCTGCTGTCCTATAGCTCATCTTTTATAGCTGGGCAGGATAAAAGCAAAGTGGGTTGTATATGCTACTAGAAAGTTACAGCAGCACCTTAGTCCACTTCATAGAGGTCGAAGTTAACCTTTTAGTTTGGAGCTGATGAAACTCAAGGTCTTCTCCATCATCACCAGGCTCCCTTCCTACAAGAACTGCTCTAATCATTCATCAAAATGCCCCACGGAATTTAGACTAAGCACTGAGCACTAGTAACAATCTCACATTAATGGTGAAATTCTTGACTTGCTGCGGTAATTTTCAAAATCCCCAGGTGCTTCACTGAAAGATTTCTTGCAGCGTGTCCGCTTCTCTTTCCCAGTTCACTTCCATTGTGCTCCTCAAGAATACGTGAGCTTAAACCTTCTGGTTTCTGGCTGATTTGATTAATGTGGAAACAGGTTCCAACACATTAGGGTGCTACTTGTTCTGTATCTTACATTCATTGAATAGCTCCATGACTTAAAGGTGAGTAGAAATTTATCACCACAACATTTTTTATTAGTTCTTTAAGTAAAATGATTGGATTTTCTCTGCACATCATCCTTTACTGCCTTCTCTTTTGTTGATAGTTTTGTAATGTTGACAATTCTGGAATGACTGTGACACAGTTCCCTGAATTTATATGATGACATTATGATAATATCAACACTGTTCTGTATGGTTCATAAAAATTAGCATTTTATTTGCTTTTGTGATGAGTGCTGCAAATTGAACAGCTGTTTTCACCGGGCTGTTTTAATTAAGCTGTCCACAGTGCTGCCTAGGTGTTTTTTTGAACTGGTGACACTTCATCAAGCATGTGATATCAGTGAATGCTTCAGTCATTCCCAAGCATTACCTCACACTTGGGGGAGCATCTGCTTTGAGGCTGTCAAATCACCTCACTTTGGTGATCTGAATTTGACTTTCAGAAACCTTTCTAATCTTCAGCACCCTAGGAAATCTTGAGTTTGCTACAGATTTTGCCATCTGTTCACTCACTTGTCAAGATAATGAAGCTTTAAATAATACCTGTCCTAGTAAAGATTTTATAGGCAACCCATTATTAGCCTCTCTTCATTCTAGAAGTTGACAAGTTTAATGTGGGTGTTTATGATCTTCTATGAAGTTTTTGTTCAAGGACGAAAGTTTCCTTCCCACACTTTGATTTCTCAGGTTGTTTCCTATCTGTTTTGAAGATCTCTGGAATATTAGCTTGGAAAGACCAGATAAGTTTTATCTCTTCCTGTTTTCCCATGAAAAAGCTGTTTCTCTTTTCTTTTAGAGTCACACTGGATCCTACATCTGTATTCTGAGTGGGTGTATTATAGCTTGCTTTGTTTTGAGGTTTTTGGTTTTTTTTTCAGAAACATATATGATAATTAATATGGGAAGCTTGAATTGTTTTTGTTGCCCACAATGTCTTCTCCTCTTTTTTCACAACTGAGCTGATATGTGCATCCCAACACTTCCACTGTTATCTCCATTTCTCACTGTGCTTCATCTCTTATTTGCAAAGAGCACTCCAGAATATGCTCATGTCTGGGAATTCAGTCTGGAAATACCTTGTCCAGGCATGAAAAAATCATGATTTTACATCACCCATATCTGATATCATGATAGATCACCAAAGGTTCATTACCCAGCAGAAGGAAAAGCAAGAAACTGGATAGCAAGGTTAGGGGGAGGAGTGTTATGTTTGGCTTTAGAGCTCGCAGAGCTCTTTGCCCATTTCATTGAGAACCAAAGAAGACCTGGGAGCTCTGGCAAACTCAGATGTACGGGGGAAGGCAACAGGAGAGGCAGAGAGAAGGAAGGAAGACTACTGTAAGGCATCATGAGCAGAAGAGTAAGCAGACTGGGAAGCAACAGTGCATTTAAGAGGAAACAATAGTCAATGGAAATGGCAAGACAAGAGGAAATGAAAACTGGACTTTGCAAAGAAGGACATGAAGAGAATGAACACAGATCAAGGAGCCCAAGAAGACTATATGAGACAGAGATGGTAGGTAGGATATGTGCATGGTGTAGAGAAGCCTGCAGAGCAATGAACAAAGTGCTCTGGCTACACTTTTGTCCGTTTGTGCTGCTAGTCCAGGCTGACTGCGTTAACTGAGTTAAATAATTTTAAAGTTTTTGAAGTTCTTACACTTAATTTATTCTAACAATCTGTGAGTCAGAAAACCTAAGAAAATTTGAAAAGTAACAGATGTAAGATTCACACGCCTTAATTTTAGGAACCCATTGTTAAAAAAGAAATGAGGGAGGTGGGAAGATGGAGGGAGAGGGCTGTCCCACAACATCCCACCCCACAACGGCTGCCTGTGAGAGCTGCTAGAAGAGATCTGTGGAGGAGGACTTGCTCCAGCTGATGAAGATGTTATGCTCTGAAAGTGCCTCTCTCCTCCCACTGACAGAGAAGGTGCTCAGGGGGCAGCTCAGGCCTGGGGTAAAGCTGGAGGTCTGAATTCTCGTGTTTCCTCTTTCTGTGGAATTTCAATGGGATTTCAGTATTTAGCCATTGTAGGCTCATATGGGAATCTCAGCTTGAGTATGAAAACCTCAGTTTCACTCTGTATTTTTGAAAGTCTCTAACAGTTTATAAGTCATCAGGATTCTCAGCAGAATTTGTGTTCTGCAATCCTATGACTTATTTCTTCTTTTGTTCTTTTCTCACATGGGATATGTTTTGATGTGGAGACACTGAAACTGTTTTGCTGTAAAATAACATATTTTCTCTTGTAAAACATGAACACCTTGTTGGATCACACTCCAGAAATCTGAAATGGGAGCCCTGCCAAAGCTCTGGGCTTCCTTTTTGCTTTGACTGTGGCATGGCCCTTGATTCTGTTTGTATCATGTTCTTACCACTTAGCTTTTCAGACGCCTCAGCCAAACTCCTTCCCAGTGCAACTCACTGAACTCAACGGAGCTGCAGCAGAAGTGAATTTGTCTCAGTACGTCTGTAAATTAACCAGCCATTTAAGTTGGAGAGTGTCACTGATAAGCACTAACAGCACAGGAGTGGCAAAAGGAAGATATCTCCCAGTTAGCTTTGGACAGCTGACACGAACTTGGCTGTCAGATAAGTCTTACGGACTGTGGGAAATGCTGAGTGGGAACAGTCACACTCTCTGCCTGTAACCATAGGAGGAAAACAGACCTGGAATGCAGAGGAAATCTCAACATTATCTGCACCCTCTGGCCCCTACCAGCCCAGCAATCCAAACCACTGAGTATCAGCTGGTTCTGTCCATGGCCCAAACAAATGTGTTTTCTTGGCAAAGGTTTTCCTCACTTTTGGAGGCAAGAGAGGAGGCAAAGAGAAGAAAAGAATCTCAAGTGTGTGTGAAGGAGTGCTTTCTGCCAGAACAACAGGAGCTGCTTTTCTGTATCATTTAAAGGACAATCATGAAGCACTAAAGCTGTAGACAGAGGTGACTCTGCTTTCTGAAGGACAGCTTTCCAAAGGACAAGTCAGCAGCCCAGCACAACAGAACTCCTCCTGTGCTGCATTGCCTTGGTCTCTGCTGACATTATCAGTGATGGTTTGCTGCAGGCCTCGGAAAACAAGGAACAAACCTGGGGGAATAAGACTGTCTGAAAGAAATAAAGTGCTCATCCAGCTTGCTTCACCTAAGAATGGAGAGTAGTCATTGCACACCAGCACTTGAAGAGAAATGGTATTTCCTCCCTAGTGGTCATAATCCTAAGTGATCACAAGACACAGAGTCTATCAAGACCTAAGGAAGCATGCTATATTATACTTACATCAGTGTTTCACATACATACCCCAGCAAGGTAGAGGCACTCTCACACATTTCTTTGTATGCTCAATTACTTACTGATGTGTAAATTAACCCTCTGGATGTCAGCCCTGCTTGTTATGCTTCAAAAATTCCAAGGTTATGGGGCCAATGAAGAGGAGCACAGCAACAAAATCAGCAAGGTGTACTTTAAAACAAGCTACTGAGTATTTTGGGTTCTCCAATACATCAGCCAGCCAGTGAGAATATTGTATCTGTTCAGTCTTATAAACAGGTGAAAATACACAGGAGGAGAAGTTTTAATTTAACTGTGGAAAATCACCTTACATTTTTTATATCAAATGAGAATCCGGAGAGCTGTCAATCAGAGGTTTAGACAAACACACGTTAGTGAGTAGGTAAAGAAGGGGAGCGGACAACAATCAGGGCTTTTTGCACAGTATGTTTATAAAACAAAAAATGCCAACATTGGCAGTCTGCTAGCAATGTCAAACTGCCTTGTGCCTGCTTTACCTATGAAAAGACACTGGAAATCAAAACTAGCAGCAAAGAGCTCCTGGCAGGATGGGGACCATAACCTGGACACCACTTGGCTCATGAACCAAAGTGCATGACAAACGATTTGAATGTTGACTTGGAAACAAATGGGAATGTTTTAACCTGCACCTTTTTGTACGGAGAACATCAGTGATAATGTAAAGCTGTGATGTCTGTGAAGGATGGACTGCAATGTGCCTCAAAATGACACCGATCTGTGCCTGAGCTTCATCGTCACTACCTCAGTACAAACAATTTAAAAATTATAAATGACTTTATTAGCAATTCAAGTTAAGTTGTAGTTTTAAGACTGCTAAAAGAACAATATATATTTCATCAAATACAATGTTCCTGAGCTTCCCATTTTCTCATATACTTAGGGGAGTTATATGAAGAAGAAATATTTTTATATCTTTACAGATATATTTTTTTGTTTTCTATACATCTATATATGCAACATTAAGAGACTAATCCTACCCTCTCCAAGTTGCCAGTGACTGCAATCAGCACAGAATCAGGTTCTTCAAATTCAGAATCCTTAAAATGCTACAGGACAAAACTGCAAGGCTCTATTGTAGAACCAGTTTACAGAATTACGGCAATTTTAACAGGAATTGATAGTTACCAACTGGAAGTGGATGGTATCCCTGCCCATGGCAGGGGGTTGGAACTAGATGATCTTTAAGCTCCCTTCCAACCCAAACCATTCTATGATTCTATGGTTTTGGACTTGAAAACCAAAAAAGCAATGCAATAATTTCAGTGAGACTTACAGATGGGCATTTTCCTGTCTTTTAAAAGCAAGTGTTTCTCATTAGCAAGTGTTACCTTAGTGTTAATTCCATATCACATGTGATCATATATTACAGAAAGGATTGAATTTAAAGTAAGGAGAAATCCTTACAGTCCTGAGAAGCTAAGAATTTAATACTAAGCAATAGGCTGCTCCAAAATAAATTTTATTTCCATGGAAACTACAACAGCTACAAAGAGCACAATAACACTATTTGATAAAGCAAATTCTCAGCCACAAAACACTGTTTTTCAGCATAGTTACCACCATTAGCTGTGCATTTTCATCAGTGATGAACAAGAACCTGCGTGCCACACTTGTAAACCAGTGGAAGTGCCCCGCAGTTGCTGTTCCCACTGCTGAAATGCACCACTACCCCTTCACTGCGCTCACATCCACTGTTTGGTCTCCATCAGCATTCAGCAAGCATCGATGAATGTCAGTGGGTGCCATTTTTTCCATACCGAGGAATTTAGTTCCACCCCTTTGCTCCATCTGCACTTCCATGTCAAACACCGTTGTGTCAGAGTGCCCCTCTGCTGCCATCTGTCACATGGCAACAACATGGAACGGAATATTGGTGGGAAGGTTCAACCTCTACTGCCATACCATCAAAATCCACCTCTGATATTGTGTGCCAACATCATAAAAATAGGAGGCATTACATTTGGAGCAACCGTTGTACAAGGACAACTGTAACTGTCTGAGTAATTAAACAAATGCTATCAATTGTAGATCATGGAATAAATAATCTTTTAATCAAGTTTGCTTAGCAATAAATTCAGCATTTATTTTCAAATTTCCACACAGAAGTCATCTGAGCTAAATTTCAAACATTGCACACTTTGTAGCTTGTCCTCTGTATTCATAAATTTGCAGCTGATACTAAAAACCTGCCCAGCAGTCAGGCAGACCTGTTCCTTGTACAGAGTGTGCTGGGCAACTTTTCAACTATTTAATCATATTTCTTGATTTTAAATCCAGACTGAATTGGTGCTTAAGTCTACCCTGGCGTAAAACCATTACTTTTCACAGGAATTACACTAGGGAAAATTTTGTCCTTTTGCTTTAAAACAGATTTTTCTGTCATACATTGTAGTCTTATAAAGTCTTTGGAAACAAATAAATATTCCAGGGTAGGTATGTACCTAATATAAACATACTCCAGATAAAAGCCATTACCTTCTCAGGCCCCATGTCAAAAGCCAACACTGCACCAAGACCAGAATAGCAGTTTCAGAGATACCTAATAATACCCCCATAGAAAGCAGCCTTTCTGCCAGCTGCCTTTCTCATTGCTCTACCTTCATCAAGATGCCGAGCAAAGCTCACAAGAGATAAATGCCATTCTATGCAGAGGAATGATGCATGGGATGGCTTTGGCATACTTATTGTGCTTGTACGCAGCTCCAGCCTCCTCCTAGCACTGCACTTCAGCTGTGGGTTGACAGCATGGTGGAAATTAGAAATTTGCTATTGCCTTGTGCTGAGTGCTCAATAAACACCAGCATCTGTATGTGCACTTCTGTAACATCTACTTGCTGGTCTGGACGGAATCTAATATGGAGAACAGGAAGGGCACAGACTGGGTGATACTCAGTTGAAAAGCTTGCAAAAGCAACTCTCTGGTTTCTTAGGAATGCGCCCAGGCAGTTGGAGTTACCACCATGTGGTTCTTTTTCCTCCTTTGGTGGTCCCATCATAGGCAGGGAGAGGCTCCTGCAGTCATTGCTTCCTTTGAGTTAACATGGTTATTACTCAAGTGCAAGGTGCTGAGGCTCACACCCAGAGATTCCAGGTGCAGTTAACACCAGAGACAGTAATGGGCTTCATTTTATTACTCTTACCTTCATGAAAGTGGAAAGTGATGTCACTGTCACCGTGGGCCACAGAAGCATTCATATGGCTTTGCCAGCCTGGCGTGCAAATAAAGAAACAATACAGAATCTATCTTTTGTCCTAAGCCTTTCAGAGAGGAGCTACAAATCACTCTCACACAGCACAAAGCACACAACTTCCTCCTTAAGAATTGGTTCTAATAAATAGCAAGAACTGAACCTAGAGACTGAGGTCCGGTTACAGCACTGGTTACAGCAAGGTTCCTGTCAGATCTTTCAAAGTCTCAAGAGAAGTTACAAACTCAAGCCCATCTATCAGCTTAGTGTGAAGAGTTGACTCTCTTCAGCAGACCAAGCTGCGAACAAAAATGAGTTAAAGTAGAAGTGTTTATAATAGCTTCATCCTGAAGCCTCTTTTTGCATTACGCTTTTTACAGTTATTAAATACATATAATTTTTAAGATTCACCAGCTCTAGTATTTTAAATATTTTTTCTTTTTTGTCAAAAATGTTGACAAAAAAATCTAAGTTACAGAAAGAAATACTGAACAGGGAAACAATGGAAGATATTTAGAAGGACACTGAGTATCACTATTCATATAAAATGTCTTTATAAGTTACTGTTCTGTTGGTGATGTTTTCAACATAAGATTGAAACATAACATATGTTTTAACATGTTACATATGTTGTAACACATATTCTTATATTCTTAACAGTTTATGTAAAGTTCACATTTTTTTTTCTTTCTTTTCTTTCTCTATTTTTTTTAAGAAACAGCAATATCCTGAAATACATAGAAAGGGTTCTCATTTTACTCATTTCCATTTTGAGAGCTGAAGATCACAGTTTGCCCTCAGCAGCTCCAATACATCAGCAGGAGCTGGGAAGCAAAGATTTTCCTATTCAGAAGAAGAAAGAAGGAGTTTGTTCTGTCACTGCTGATTATGAACGGAACATAAAGGCAGGAAGAGCCGATCTCACTGCCTACCATCAGGAGCCGAACTGGACAGAAGCACAGAAGTTGAACAGGAGCCAAATGAAAGGACTCTCTCATGTGCTGGCTGCTGGAGCAGCACCAAGTCTACTTGATTCTAAATCGAGTGATACGGAGTGTGACTACTTGACAGGACAAGGCCACCAAGCACCTGGTGAGCTATTCAATAGTTTATTTGCACTATACTACTATGGAGTAAAGAGCCTGATCATTTTTCAGGCCAAAGAAAGCATCTGCTGTTCGTGTTGGAAACACATCCAGGTGACCCCACTCACCGTACTGGTAAATGAACAAGAGCTTTGGATGAGAAAATTTTCTTCTCCCTGGTCATTTAAGGTTGGATTCTCATCTTGGGTAAACTCACGTAGGTAGAAGTAACAGCAGCATGGGTCACAAGTACTGCCTAGGTCTAGGAGGGACTGCAGTGTCCAACCCCACTGTTGCTCTCCTGTGCAGGAGGTGGGACAGGGAAGCTCATGGACGTAGCCTCAGCTCCACTGCCAGCACTCTTGCCAGGCTTCCATGTCAGGTGAAAGGCTCAAAGAGACCAACCACCTTCTCCATCGCCACAAGAGCAAGAGGAAAACCCCAGAGGTTTTCCTGGGGAAAAACAGAGGATGGTTCTGTGAGCCTCGTCCATCTTCCTGTTCACATTGTGGTCAACCTGTAACTCCTGCCCAAGGACTGCAGCACAGGTAAAATATAAATATCAGCTTAAGCCTTTACACGACAAATGAAACAAAAAACATGTAGTCGATGGGAAAAACTCTGCATGGGTTTGACCTGGCGAGGTGCGCAGTCTCTAACGAGGGTCAGATGGAGTTGCAGTTCCCAATCAGTTCCCAGCATCAGGCCTCTTGTGGGCAGTGGCACATATTCAGCTGCTGTATAGGACAGCTCTGGTTTCTTAAGCTACGGAGACCTCTCCTTGAAGTCAGTTAGCACTGTGCCTGGACAAATAGTGCAGGATCAGGCTATTTGTTATAGCACTGGGACCACATCTGCCTCCATCTGAATTTCATAACAAATCAGCCAAGGATACCCGATGGCCAAGGTCGCCTGAGGACTTTATTGTATTACTGCACTGCACCATCTTCCCTGCCAGCCCATTGCTGCTCTGCTAGAGACTACATTACCATGCATCAGCAAACACACTGGCACGCTGCTATATTTAGTGCTTCATACATACCACTAAAATACAGGATGTGTCAGCTTTTAATCTGACTTCAAATTTTTGTCAGCAAAGTAAAAGCTCATTATCCCTACCAATGATGAAGTGTGCTGTGTGTTGGTCATCTTGAGCTACATGGTGCTAACTTCAAAATACACCAGGCAGCTAGAAAGCTCAAGCTGAATGATTTTTACTAAAAGATGTAACAGGAAATAATAAGAATGCATACTGACAGCGAGTCAGGTTTTAATAGTGACTACCATAGGCTAAAAAACATTTCCTCAGCAATCTGATGGCAAGAGGAGCAGCACTCCAAGGCACTCTCCACAGTACCACAGCAGGCAATTAAAGCACCTGGGTGACAAGTCCAGAACAGAAACAGTGGTAAAGACCTGCCTGTGCCAGGTGTTATGGACCTGGCAGTATGAGAAGAAAGCCACTGGCATGATGACTGGGACAGAGTGCTCCACTGCACAGCGATGGGAGTGGGGCAGTCCTATTAACAGCAGCATCCATCAATGACAGCAAGCGTGTGACAGCGGTTAGAACAACAATTACCATCAGGAGGGCCACGTTCGTTCTGGAGGGGTGCAGTGGATCAATCTGGCATTTTAAAAGATCTTGCTAGAGCCCCCAAATAGGATATTTTTGACATATTCATAACACTTTCTTATATTCATGCCACTATGTACAAGAAGTACAGGTGTGAACTGTCCTCCTGTCTCATACTTCCAAGCAGAGAGGACAGTTTGCTAACCTGCAGCCTAACAGCAAGCCTGTCTGAAGGAAAGTCAGCTCTTCCACTCCAAAGTGCCTTTCCTTGTCCCCATCCCCATAACCCTGCCTGGCCACCCTGGGCTGTGTCTATTATCATGCCTGGCCCAGGAGCCACTGCATCCCACTGCTATTAAAGAAACAGAATGCAAAATAAACCCATGCTTCTACAGTCACATCTTACCAGTATTTAATATTATTTCCTAATGTAAGAGTGTTTTTCAGAGGTCAGGACATTATTATTTGCAGTGCATGCACTGGGCAGTGTTCTTGCTTCTGGAACCAGCAGCCCCAGTCCCACTAGCAGGCAGTGACACTTCCACCTGCAGCTGTCCTGAGCAAACTGTTCGGGCATACTGAAGGTCAGTGACACCCACTGAAAGTCCAGGAAACGGAAGGCTAAAAATGTTGCATTTATTTGCCAAAAAAAAAAAAAAAGGCAAGCGAGAGAATAACAGCCCAAAAGTGGTGCAAAAAATGTGTCAGAGGAGGAGAGTTCTGTAGTCTACACATGGCAGATACAGGCAGGAAGGGTTTTCTTCTCACATGGGAAATTCCAAAAAAGGAAAAAAACTCTTAGCCAGAAGGCAGAGAAAATATCAGAAAAGTTTGTGAACTGCAGAGCAGAAAGGAACTCTCTTCCTCAGTCCAAGACATAGATTTTTCCCATTTGGTAATTAAATAGTATTTTGGCTTTAACCTAAATCATGCCTTATTTAAACATAACACAAATTTCAAAGTCCAGAATTTCAGAGCTCAAAAAAAATCAGACTTCTGCCTCTGAACACTGTTAGAAGATCCCATGTCAAGAAGTGCACATGTATTATACAGAAAAGGTTGCAAAAAGAAACTAACAAATGCAAATCTTTTCCTGAGAAATGCTTCTGTTTGAAGGAATTGGCATTTTCTGCCCAAAGCATATTAAGATAAATTCATTACCAACTTCATCATATACTCAGTTTCGATGAGGAAAGTTCCACCTCAGTGACCAAACCAACCACCAAACCAATCAGCTGCCGTTCTCCCTTCATGCTGGCAGTTATCACATTTTCAACCATCATTTTCTAACTGTCAACCATCATTTTCTAACCGACTACTCATTCACAGAGCTTTAACTTCATCTCTTCTTTGGTGACCAAATTTATGTTATCATAAAACAATTCAAAAACGTATCACAATGAAAAACAGGAGCACTGTTAACATAATCATCTTTCTCTACAAGCTCTGTGCCATTGATGGGTTTTCTTTGTCTTTACAATGCAAGCCTTTGGGGTCACAAAGAGGTTTTGACCCAAGTAGTGAAAACAATTGAAAATTGCTACATCAATCTCAAAATTGATGGAGTTTGCTTAGCTTTGGAAAAGCACAGGCATATTTTCCATTGGCAAATATCAACACGGAATAAATACTCATATACCTCGTAAACAGAAAAAAATAACAGTGCACAGAACTTGAGTGGAAATGCTTACATCTGTGCTATGCTCAACAGCCTCCATGTAAGCACTGACCTATGTAAGGTACCTGAGCAAAATGTTGCCCATTTTTTTGCTCAGTTTCTAGGCCAAGGCTCCTGGCAACACAGGCCCTGCAAAGGGGCTCACTCACGTGCTCTTAAGGGGGTTGTGGTGGCCTTGGAAAGAGCTGAGGGTGCCATTCGGAGCAGAGGCGAGTGCTGCTCTGAGCAAGGAGAAATCACTGAGTTAGCAAACTGGCTTTGCTAAGTCATCTGGGGACAGAGGGATAATTACAACAAAGATGTCCAATTGCTTTCATTTTAATTGACACACACCGCATACACGTTGACTAATGAGACAGAAAAAGCAGTAGGAAATGGGGAGCTCCAGAGGTCAGCTGTTTTATGATTTATTTAAGTAGTGCTAGCTGGCAAAGGCTTCTGTGGGAATGAGGATTTCTTTAGGCTTTGGGGACATTTCTTCTTGCAGTGCGGCTGTTATTAAATTCCAGTAATCTCACATTCTGGGAAGTAGTTTCTTTTCTCAATAGTTCCTAATTGTGCTTCATTACAATTTAATAAGGACATTTACCCTCAATTGAGCAAATCATTCAAGCAGTTGCTTACTCCCCCTTGCAATGAATTGGATTTGTCAAATGCAGGTTTAATTGCGTGTTAAGTAGCTCGCTGAATCAGGACCTCTGCGAGCATTGCTGCCTACCCAAACCTTTCCTTAGCTCCTGGCCTGCTAACATAAGTAAGGGTCTGCATATCCATTTCTTTAACTGTGTCAGTTGCTCTGATCCCAGTGCCTTGCAGAATGTCAGCTGTAAATAAATCATTTTCCCATATCAGTCAAACACTCCAACGCTGTTAATACTGTCAACCCCATTGACTGTAAGTGAGCTCATGCTGGTGAATGATGGATGCATCGTGACTCTGTCACCGGGGACAAGGCTGGGAGGTGTTTACATTATCTACATTTACATTTTACACTACTTTGCAGAGCCTCTTCACCAGGCTGGGCTGCTGAGCAAGTCCTACACTGGAGGATGCACTCACATACTCTACGCACTGCAGCCCTTCCAATGCCATGGCAGGTCCCTTCGCTTCTCCCTGACACTGAGAACAAATACTTTGTGTTACCCTAAGTATCGCAGAGTTGACGTTTCACAGTGTGAACCCAAGGTTTCTGAATTATCAGCTTTTCTAAGAACCAAATAAGTCTTCTGCTCCATGACTGAAAGCATGGAAGTAATCATACCAACTGCACAAAATAAATAACACTCAGAACATCAGCAATTCTTGTAGGCCCTCCATCACTGCATATGTCTGCACAATCCACCAACAAACATTTAAGAACTAATGCAGTGTCTTACCTGCTTTTTCCTTAGACAGCTTCTGAAACAGCGCCTGCAAGAAAAAAATATTTTTTGTTTAATAATTATTAGACTTCTTCCTTCAAATAGGCTGCATATTTCAGGATGACAGTACATGCAGTTCTTGAGCACCATCACCACCTTACAGAGTTCACCAGATCCAGAGCTCATCACAAAAGTCACGAGGAACTTTAGGTTGGCTTGCTAAGGACAGTGTGCTGCCCATCCCAAGCTGGGTTTCTGTCATGCGAGCGGTGAGTTTGGAGCTGTCCTTGGCACATGGAGAGCATGAAGAGCAGGGACACACAAGGCCCAGCACACCAGAGCCTGCCAGGGCATCTCCTGGTCATCCTGATCATGAGAAGGTCCCTGTCTGAGGGACACGGCCAAACTGACTTTCAATATTGCATTCTTCATATTCTTTATTGCCCTGCTCAAGGTAAATGGTGGTAAATGGAAGCAGACCCATTCATGTCAACCTTGGATGCACCTCTTGGTCCATTACTTTTCTCTTTAACAGTCTTCCATGGGCAAATCAGGAGGTTGTTCCCACTTTAAGCCAGTGATTAAATGTGCATCACCCCTTCTCCTTTCACGTGATAGATCTAACAACTTTCTGAGAATGCAGCCTGCAAATGAAACTAGCACAATGTGTGAAACTGCACCCTACCTTTTTCCTTTTTTTTTGGAAATAAACTTGAAGCTGAGCTGATTCTTCCAGATAGCAGTGAGCTCACAGGCGGGAGCTGCCCAGCCTGCCACCAGCTGAAGCAGCAGCCGCTCCTCTGCATGCAGTGACACACTGCCTGCTATAGGCTCGTCCCCATATGGACAGCCATCTGCACGTTCCTGTCAGATGCACGAAGTGCTCTGTTATCTGTACAGTAAATATTGCCTTTGCAGCATTTACAGGAATCAGTCCATTAAAACATGCTTTTTATTTACCTTTTATGTAGTGAAGAACTTAACTGAGATATTGGAAAACTCTTCCTCTGAGCACAGACCTTCTACAGCCCAGAACGGGCGAACGTGCTTTTCACTCAACTTACCTCCACAATGTTTAACCATTGACTCATTCACAGAGCTTTAGGAGCAGGACTGCAGCACTACCAGCCAACATTTCCCTAGCAGCATTGCATACGAATGTGAGTGCCCAGCCCTCAGGAGAGGTTCTGGCAGAAGTAACTCACTTAGAGGAATGGGAATTCACAGAATAGGGGTTGGAGGGGACCTCTGGAGATCATCTAGTCCAACCCCCTGCTAAACCAGGTTCCCTACAGCAGAATGCAATTTGGAGACACGCGGGGCTGAGTGGCAAGGTGGAGGCAGGTGCCCCACCAGTGTGCTGGTTTCTGAGGCCGCTCTTTTGAGGAACATCATTCACCTCCACCACTGTGCAATGCACTGCATTGCTCTCCATCACCCTGCTGGGGACAGGCACCTGATTCTTAGCACCAGAACAGTGGCACCACACACTGCAGGCGGGTGCCGAAAGTGCCATACTGGGTCTTGGGATGATCATTTCTTGAAGAAGACACAAACGATATGTGAATCAAGATAAATTCATCAGTTCTGCTTGGATAGCTGCTTTCTGTGTTCTAGCATAACCACAAGGGCACTGGTTATTATAAAATCAAACCCATGCTATATTAACTTCCAAATCTTTTTAGGATGCCATACAAAAAAGATGCAAATTGTTGCTGGAACCATCCCAACTGGCAACAGAAAGCTGCCAACTACAAGTGATTTATGGAAATAATAATGATAATGCACTATATAACTGATTGTGTAACAAAATACATTTACTGAAGTACTAGCATCCCATCTGAGCAGCATGACACCATCTAATCAAATATATAGAAAGCATGGACCAAGAGAGTACAGCTGAAGCCAAAAGGCTGTTGCAGCACCTGCTGCTATGAATAATAAAGAAATCATTTGCTCACAACTCCAGCTGTAGCAATTTTGCAAGTGGAAGTGTCAAACAGAAGCCAAAGACAAACATACTGTGCCGATACAACCATGTTTTGTTTGCTTAAGCATGTAAACCAGCATGCAGAAATCAGAAATGTATTAGATAGACCTTGAATCTAGTGAGGATGACCGGGTGACCAGCCTGGTGGATGAGGGAAAGGCTGCCGACGTGGTCTACCTGGACTTTAGTAAAGCCTTTGGCACTGTCTCCCGTCTCCCACAGTATTCTCCTGGGGAAGCTGGCAGCCCATGGCATGGATAGGTTCACACTTTGCTGGGTAAAAAACTGGCTGGAGGGCCAGGCCCAGAGTGTGGTGGTGAACAGAATTAAATCCAGCTGGTGTTGGGTCATGAGTGGTGTTATCCAGGGGTTGGTACTGGGGATCATCCTGTTTAATATCTTTATTGATGATCCAGATGAAGGGATTGAGTGCACCCTCAGGAAGTTTGCAGATGCAGATGTTACAGAGGCAGCGAAGCTGGTGAGAGGTCTGGAGCACAAGTCTTATGAGAAGCAGCTGAGGGAACTGGGATTATTTAGTCAGTAAAAGAGGAAACTCAGGGGAGACCTTCTTGCTCTCTACAACTGCCTGAAAGGAGGCTGTGGTGAGGCAGGGGTCAGCCTCTTCTTCCGAATAACTAGTGACAGGACTAGAGGGAATGGCCTCAAGTTGCATCAGGGGAGGTTCAGGTTAGATACTAGAAAAACTTCTTCTCTGAAAAAGTGATCAGGCACTGGCACAGCCCGCCCAGGGAGGTGGTGCAATCCCTAGTGGTGTTCAAGAAATGTCTAGATGAGGTGCTAAGGGAGATGGTTTAGCTGTTTAATGGGTAATCTTGGTGGAAGGTGGATGGTTGGACTAGATGATCTTAGAGGTCTTTTCCAACCCTGATGATTCTATGATTCTTTGATGGGGACATGGGGATGGCTCAGTGACACCTGGTCTGCTTCCAGAGGGACTGCTCTCTGGCCCTCGTTTATCCTGCCCTGTGAACTCATCCTCAGTCTCTGCTATTAAAGGTATGAGTCCCATAGAGATGAGCAAGATGCAGCCAGAATTTTGTTACCTGGACCTGAACCTAGAGCAAGATGAAAATTATGTTGGGATTCAATAGCTATTTAAAAACAGGGGCACCTTTGCGTGAACGATCCCACTGAAGTCAAATTTCTCCCATAGAGCCATGTACGTGAGAAAGTGTGTTTGGGGCACAGAGGAGAGGAGGGGAGGAAGGCTGTAGATCTGTCTGAGAGAGGAGACGGCATTCTGAAAGAATGTGAAAGATTCTCCTAAAAGGCTGCCTATGGGGAAAAGATTGAACTCAACTGAACTCTTTTTAAGTGGAGGTGAAGGTAGCAGCAAACAATCAGTATTATAAACTCAACCAGTAAAATAAACACACTCATCAAAAAATTGTTTCTCTGATGTATACATAATCTTTCACAGTTATAAGTGATCAGGGCATGGAACTCATCAAACAACTGGATTAAATGATTTAGTAATGTCCCAGTAAGGTGATTGTCACATAAAAGCCTTTTTCTGACACAGGAGATAAATACGGAACAGTTTAATTTAACAACTTCAAAACCATTTTAATTTGCAGCAGCACAGGAATGCTGCAATGCCAGCCAATCCCATAACATCACACACCATTTCTGGAAAAAGAAAAAAAAAAAAAGGACAGATTTGTATCCAAGCCTTTTACTTCTGTCTTCCCTATCAACTCTTACTAGTTATTAGCTACTTTATGCTCTAAAAATAAACATTTCTAACATGTCCAAATCTGCCACTGATGCTTCAGAGTACCCATCAAAATGTCATCCTTCATTCTCAGCCAATCACATTCTCCAGAAAAGGAAAAAAAAAGTAATTAGTGTATCTCTCCAGCATGCAGATAACTCTTCTGGATGTTTAATAAAAGCCAGATTTATTCAATGTAGGTATGGTATCAAAAATACCACTGCTATCAAATAAACCCTGGCATTTTGACAGGACTGCTTGACATCTGCTGCTAATAAAGAAGACTTTGGATTCTGCAGGTTTATGCTCAGTGGTACAAAGATAGCAGCACAACCCGGAGACACACCACTTCCTTCAGAGAAGAAAAATGACAAATCCATGCAACTTCCTACTGATGAACAGACAGAGAAGGAAAGCACTCTGAGCTGGAAAAGGTTTCAAAAAGTTTAAAGAATGGAAATCTTGCTGGTTCTTTGTGCTGCCAGTTTAACAATCTGCTGAGCTTCCATGAAAGCTACATATAGGCAGTTGCAAAGAACTAAACCAGAAATCTTCATGCAAAACTCAATCATCTGATTAACAGCTTTATTAATGTCAATTCATCACCAGCTTAGAAAGTAGGGGAGAATGGGAAACTTATTTCTTTCGCTGAAGCTGAGCTATTGCTCTGCAAAATATTCATGACTCAAGAGGTCAAAGAACGAAAAGAAAATGGCTCCCCACTCCTTAATGAAGCCACTCCCCTTGCTCTTTCATAAGCGGGAAAACCTGGGTCCAGACCTCCTGTCTAGACTCTTAATTAAGAAAACAGTGTTAAGAAAACAGTGTTCTGAGGATGTTTCCATCATGGTACTTTAAGACAGCGTAAGACATGATGAAGATGCGTCGCACTGATCAAGGCACTCTTGCTCCTCGCATGAAAGCCAGTGCCAGCGGGGCTGCTGGTTACTGGGCCGGACAGGGTGCCCTCGCTGGGCTGAAGGCCTCGGTGCATTTACAAGCACTAGACCCTGATCACCCACACAGAACAGCTGGGTCACTCCTTGCTCGGTTTCAAACCGATCCAATGAACTGTCTACAGATTAAACCCCGGCATCATTTAAGAGATTTGGGACCACTCCCACCCTTCAGAGTCCTCCAACACCACTTCAGCATCCTCTGTATCCTTATACACCTTGTGTCAGGCCATGGCATGCAGCACACCCCCCTGTCCACTCCATAAAACCCTCACCTCGCTGCTTTCTCTTTACTGCAGATACAAAAGATCACATCTGCAAAATAGCAGTTGTGCAAAGGGACCACAGGAGCAGTAGGCTCCAATATAAGGCTGTCATATATTTCTGAAGCTGTACAATATGGAAAAGATAATCAGTATCATTCCAGGTACTGTAAAAAACACATGTAGTCCAGATACATTATCAGCTTGCTTCCTTGAAATTAGTGGGTACATTAATTTCAGCAAAGCATAGATTTGGTCTGTTATCTACAGATGTAATAGCAAACATTTATAAAACTTGATGGAACTTCAAGGGATTGCTAAGGCAGCTTGCTAGCTAGGTACAGGTAACCTGCACCCCAGTGTGTTATCAAAAACAAACCCAGCCATTCATAAATGAGCCCAGTTCTGCAGAACTGCAGACACAATGTTTTCACAGACATTTTAAACCTCTGTCACTTCATCTTGTTTCCCTGAGAGCAGAGCAAGTAAAGTTTCATGTGGCTGTCAAGAAAGGAATGTAAATAAAATAAACTGGGTTTCTCTGAAGCTGACATAGAAAAGGTCTAATTTAGAAACTCTAATTTATTTCTTCTACTTAAACTGGTAAAATCATATAAATGGTCCTTTTCCCATTTTATCTCAGGATCTAACATACAAAATCTTTTAATCATGTGCAAAGAAAACTGAACTGAAATATTTTATGATGATATTTTTTCAATGAGCCTAAGGGATTTAAGCATCCAACATCCAGAAGAACGACACTGAAATATCTTTTGAAAACCCTAGACTTCATATACTGAGGTGTCCTCTAAAAAGATGAAAAACTGTAAATATTTCCTGCAGATATAAAAGCATAATTAGTCATAGTGTACAGCTTTAAAGAACATTCAGTGAACAACTGAGCATTATTTTCTATAGTTCAGTGTTTTAATTGACAAAATAAGACTTGTTTTTAAAATGCATTTTACATTACTCTAAGTATTTCCATCAAATTTTACACAGAGATCAGTGCTGGTTTGTGAAGCACTGCCATAAAAAAGAAGTATTTTCTTCTGTTTATTAGAGTTCCCTATCTATTCTGTGCATGTAGACTTGCTAAAAGTCTGGGAAGCAATCTGACATTTCATGTTGTAGCTCAGAAAAACGGTTGAAAAGCATTTTAGAGTGAAAATTTCTTAACATCCTATTAGAGAAAAAGGTTTATGGTAAGTGGAGCAGGGCGATAACAAAGTCTGTAACAAAGAAAACCATTTTGACAATGTTAAGAGTGAGATCAGAAGAAAATAACTGACTGACAATCAAAAGACTGAGAGTAAAAGAACATTCGTTCTATTAACTCTAACTCACCATACTTTAAAAATGCAACGTATTAATAGGCAGGAGGTATTTTTACTTCCAGAAGATGGTAATATGATTTAAAACCATCAAACACCTGCAGCACTGCTGGTTGAGGGCCACAAAGATGATCAGAGGGCTGGAGCACCTCTCCTACAAGGAGACGCTGAGGGAGCTGGGAGAAGGCTCTGGGGAGACTTCATTGTGGCCTTCCAATAATTAAAAAAAGCTTATGAACAGGAGGGGGACCGACTTTTTACATGGGCAGATAGTGACAGGACAAGCGGGAATGGTTTTAAATTAAAAGAGGGAACATTTAGATTAGATGTTAAGGGGAAAATTTTCACTCAGAGGGTGGTGAGGCACTGCCACAGCTGCCCAGGGAGCTGTGGATGCCTCATCCCTGGAGGTGTTCAAGGCCAGGTTGGATGGGGCCCTGGGCAGCCTGAGCTGGTACCAGACTTAGTGGTTGGCAACCCTGCCCACAGCAGAGGAGCTGGAACTAGATGATCGTTAAGGTCCTTTCCGACCCAAGACATTCTACGATTCTATGAAGTTCATGTTCTAACTGAAGCAAGCTGAGACAACAGCTTAGAATCATAGAATCGTTTGAGTTGGAAGGGACCTTTAAAGGTCATCTGGTCCAACTCCCCTGCAATGAACAGGGACACTACAGCTGGATCAGGGTGCTCAGAGCTTGGTCTAGCCTGACCTTGAATGTCTCCAGGCATGGGGCATCCACCACCTCTCTGGGGAACCTGTTCCAGTGCTTCATCACCCTTATTGTAAAAAACGTTTCCTTGTATCCAGTTTAAATCTCCTGTCTTTTAGTCTGAAACCATTCCCCCTTGTCCTATCACCACAGACCCTGCTAAAGAGTCTGTCCCCCTCTTTCTTGTAGCTCCCCTTTAGATACTGACAGGCCACTGTCAGCTCTCCCCACAGCCTTCTCTTCTCCAGGCTGAACAGCCCCAGCTCTCTCAGCCTGTCCTTGCAGGGGAGGTGTTCCATCCCCTGGATCACTTTTGTGGCCCTCCCCTGGATGCGCTCCCACAGGTCCATGTCCCTCCTATGCTGAGGACTCCACATCTGGACGCAGTGCTCCAGGTGAGGGCTCAGCAGAGCAGAGGGGCAGGATCCCCTCCCTGATCTGCTGGCCACGCTGCTTTGGGAGCAGCCCAGGACACGGTTGGCTGTCTGGGCTGCGAGGGCACATTGCTGGCTCATGTCCAGCTGCCATCCTCCAGTACCCCCAACTCCTTTGGGGCTTTTTGGGCAGGGCTGTGCTCAATTATTTCATCCCCCAGCTTGTACAGATAGTGGGGGTTGCTGCAACCCAGGCCCAAGCTTCTCTGTTATTACTGTGCACATTGTGGCCAGCTGGAGCAGAGCAGAAAACCAGGCTGCTGCCGCCCAGCATCATGTGGCCACATACCCCTCTCTTTCACTTGATCAGTCTTCATAACACTTCCCCCCTTTTTTTGCTTTGAAACAGGCTTTTATGATAGCTGATATTATAAAATCTAATTTAAATTTAATCCAACAGCTTACTGTTGTGTTCTTGCACAGTTTGCATGAGAAGTCAGGAGCAAAGCGGGAAATTTTGAGGAACACGTATCAAAGTTTGGGCTGAATGTTCAGCTCATCCTCCCTAATTCCCAAAACCCACCCTCTGTGATCACTTCCTTACAGGATACAGTTATGCCACGTTTCAGCAAATTTCGTTCCAACGAAAATGCAAAAAATGTCCTATTTATGTTTTTAACTTTGGCAAGTCCTGGGAGCTCTTAGCTATTTTGAGCTCTTGACTCTGCAGCAGGACCAACATCAACATGCTCAGAACTGTGCAAATATCAATTAACGCTCAGTCCCTTGTTACGATAATCAGCCGTGCTTCTGTATAAACAAAGACAGGGACAGAAACTGGAGATAAGTGTCAGTTGTCACAATATATGCCTGGGGGTCAGGTGGAAACGGAATGGGGTGGAGGTGGGAGGAAGAAAGACAAAAAGGGGAGTGATGACTGCCAAGCAGAGGTGGACAAAAGTGAGAAGTGAGAACGGTCTCTGTTTTTTTTAACAGTCCTGGAACAATATGGTGACTCACTCACTGCTATCATTTTTGCCCTCTTAAGTAAGAAGAAGTGCTGTATCTATTTTAAAGATAAAACGAAGTGGAAAAGGTACAAGAGGTCACCAAACAACAAAGAGAAGAATGAAATATGGGGACCCTGCCATCCTGCTATGGGAAATTAGTGACTTTTAAAGCAAACACCAGTTAGCAGTAATCTGTGGTAGAAAATTAAAACCAATCCTTGCAGCTCCAACTAAAGCTGTGTTGTTGTTTTAGCTTGGTCCAGAGCAGTAAGTAGCTGGGAATGAGCTTCAGACTGCCATCAGCAGCAGTTTACTTGTTTTCACTATCAAGAGTCCATAGATGCGGTTTATGAGGCTGAGCTCTAACTGGATATCAGCTATTCTCTCTGACAGTCAATAAAATGTATCCTGGTAATATGAACTTAATTAAAAATACTCTTTTTCTAGTAAACAGTTGTATTAGCAATTAGTAAAACTCTTGCTCAACATTTTATGCCTTCTGAGGAAAAACAAAACTAAATTAGGTTTAATAGTCAGCTTTCAGTAAAAGGAAAAAAAATGGGAAATTAAAGAATAAAGTTTGAAAAGAGTTACTGAAAACTACAGAAATTGTTCATAGGCACTCTTCCTGAGAGCATGTGTGGAGAGAAGTTAGGCAGCCCCTCTGCTTCTTCTGGTGTGACGGCGAAGGCTGATGTCCTGAGGAGAGGCAGAGATGCCAAGAGCTTTGTAGCTGATGATTTTGTAGCTACTTTAACTATTTCAAATTCTAAATGACATTTCTGTATTGGAAACCTGCTGTAAATATCTTTTGAGCTGTGATCTTTTTTTCTTTCTTTTTTTTTTTTTTGGATTGCCTCTGTAGCTTTCTCTGTTCATCAGTTTGCTTTTATGCCACATTTAAAGAAAAATCTTTCTCTTGCTTCTTTTTCTGCGGAAATGAGATGCTCTCCCCACAGAAGGTTTCATAGCTCTCCCCTCCTAAGACAGAACAGCACGTCTGTCAGTATCAAGAGTAGCAGGTAAAGCGATGCCATCTACTGCAGCACCTCATACATCCACACTAAACTCACACAAGATTTCAGAAACCATCACTCCACAAGCTGTAATCCATAAGAAAATGAACACTCCACCGTGATGTACATCGACATACATTGTTTATTTTCAAAATGAACTCTCCAACCCCTATAGACAAAAGACACTGAACTTTAAGTTAATATTTTCATAGAAAGGTATACATTTCCCCTTGCTGTCTTTTCTGCTGTCAGCAAATGCCCAAGTGCAATTCAGATTACTAACACATATACATCTAAACAACTTTAGAGCTCTGTGTTCCCAGCCATCTGCTGTACATTATGCCTTACCTTATGTCCTGCCTGCTAAGATTATGCAGAACAGTAAACTTACGGTGAGAAAAAGTTGTGTGAATTTGTGTTGCATTAGGAGTTAAGAGCCTCTTCTGCACATGAGAAGTGAGCATGAGGGCTGCAGTGCAGCAACAGGGACCCAAACACAGCTGTGGTTTGAAATGACTTAGACCACATATGGTTAATGTTAAGCATATGCTTGAATCCTTTACTGAACCACAACATTTGTCCACATCTGAGAATTGGTGCAGAATTTACAGATGGAAGTTGACCATTCTTGAACACAAAAGTACAAAGGCAAGTATTTTCATGCCAAGGTTATCACCTATATCCACTGAAAATGAATTATTTCTATACACTAATTGTGGTGTTCGGCCATATTTGACTCAGCTCAGTAGAACTGAGAGACGAGGACTGGGAACTCCCTACCACATACATAAGGTACAAGCCACCATTACCCCCTGCTTCCACCTCAAACAACTACCTGCACCACATGACAGCCCTTGAGTCACCTACTCATCTAATATTTTCCCTTCAAAAATTGATGAGGTTCTTAGAGAGCAGAGACTTGCATGCTCATCTACCAGAGGTGACCTCCAGCAGGTCAGTGCAGCACTGACTGAAGAAATGGATGGATGTTCTTCTGCTGGCCATGAGCATGGGCACTCCTACAGCTTCACGTGGATTACTGCTTAATCCCTTTGGTCTCTGACTTCTTCATCAGTGTCACTAATAACATCCACATCCAAGGCCTAACTGAAAGCCAGAAGAACAAGATACGAAGGTATCCGCGATGATTATCAGATCTCATTGGTTATCCTTGTCATAAAACATCTGCACAGAAGCATTAAAACATCTGACATTTCTGCATTATACCATGTTTAAAAATATGAACAAAAATCTTAATGAGATGCACAAAGTCCTGTGTGCATCCTTCCCTCCCGGCAGAAGAGAGCAGAGATTTGTTAGGGACTGGATCCAATTCTCTCCCCAGCGCTCACTCACACAAACACACACACTCATACGCATTCCTGCATAGCTTAAAGCAGTTTAAAAGTCATTTAAATATATATACTACTGACTCGAGTTATTTTAAAGCAAAAAAAGACATGCTTTACTTCTTGAAATAGGATAAAATAATTATACTCCCACAGAGGGGTTTTAAAATTGGCATGTATTATTTCTCAGCTGTCATGGTCAGCCAAAACAAATATATTCGCAGAACTATCTCTGTACCTTATGCTCCCGTATGATGAACTGATTTTATGCTTCTCTGCAATGCAGACAAGCATTTCATTTGTCTTCCATTTTTTTTTTTTTTTTTTTTAGCTAAGCACTATGACCTTCCTAAAAATCTTCAAGGATCCTTTAGTGGAAAACTTCACAACCCTCTCAAAGTGTTACCATTCCGGGTAGCTCAGTACAATCTTTGAACTGAATTTAAGATTATTAAATTCCAAGAAAGTGATATTAGGTAGGCTTAAGACAACTAAAATAAGATGAAATATTTCAAAGCGTTGCCTAACATTTATGACAAAATTTGTCGCATAATTCTTATACTGCTCACATGTGTACCATTGTCTACAGCTAAACACTGACAGATTAATGAGTATTTTTGCAACACCTTGCAAATCTGCTTGTCCTTAATCACTGTGAGACAAATGTCCTTCTCTGTTTTCTGTTTCATAACTCAAGTAAATGGCTAGGGCTCGAAATTTGTTTTTACAGTTAGATTTAAGGCACTATTTGTCTTTTGAGAAGTAGTGATTTGACGAAAAACACCACTGCTTTTGCTGGTCTTAAATCAAGGTAGGTCTGATTTATATGAACTCAAAGTCAGGTCCAGCAAGTACAAACTTCTAACGCGAAAATTATTGCTGTCAATGCTGAAAATGGAAAATCCCTACCAGAAAAGATGCTTCTACAGATCCATATCTATGATCTGTATAATTTTTCTTACAAAACCGTAACAACTAGAAGCAATACTAATTCACAACACAACATCTGAACTGCTTATTGCTCTTTTTAAAAACACTTCCTAATTGGTGTGTTCTAATGTTTCAGGAAGAATTAGTTAAAAGTGAAATAATTTTGAAGTCCTCTCAATGGGCAAAACCTACGAATTAATGTAAGAAAGGAATCTCATCATCTTTGTCCTCTGCCTGGGTTTCTGGAATATTAAAAAAGAATATAAAAAGAAAAAAATAAGAGACAGCATTAAAATGTAACAGACTCAATTTGTTCTGTTACAGGACTTAATGTCTTTCCAAAAAAAGGCCTGGAGGACAGCTCTGCTGGCAAGAATGGCAGACAAGAGAAGAATTAGCAGTGGATTATCAGAGTAGATTTTTGTGGTATGTCCGAGGCAGATTTCCTAGAAGTCTTGGAAGTTGGAGCAATCATATAGTACTTTATGGGGTAATGACATGACAAGAAAAGATTGATGCCACGCTATGGTCACTCTGCTTCCTGTGCTCCAATTCATAGAGACATGTAGCTGAGGATATGTCCATACTGCAGATGCAGTAGGATGGGGCCTCTAAATAATTATCAGGAGGCTGTTTAGCCCCAGAAGCATGGAGCTTCATACAGTTACATTTTCAGAGAGCAGATTCTCCTTTGCCAGTGGTCACTTCACTTCTGAAGAAAAAGGCCTGAAGTCCTTCTCCTGGGACAGTACATTGAGACTGGTGGTTAGGACTTGGCTCCGAGGATCTTCCACACTCATGAGAGATAGAGGGAGACCATCCTATGGGTAAAACCTTACAGTGAGCTACTAGAGACCTGCTGAGAATTAACTATAGGGTGTCTGGAAGTTTGATCAGCTTATTATTTAAGCTGAAATGTTTCATCACTTACAACAATAGTTATCTTAACAGTCAGTTGCAATTTCACATTCAGAGCCCACCAGTATTTCTAGGCTGTCTTTAAAACCCATCTGTCACTAGAAATACCTATTAATGTTTTACCGTTGATGAAAAGAAGAAACATTCCCTTAAAATATTAATTTAAATAGCTAAGTGTTTACACTAAACCAAATACAATGGCAAAAACTCAGAGACAAGAATGTACTTCATAACAGCACGTTTTAGCTCATTGTGTCTAACAACCAAGCACTGTGCCAAGTTGCCTTATCGTATATCCAATTAAAGAATGAGAATATGTAATTCTGGTCAGATGATTTAAGAAGGGAGGAAAGGCCTTACCTACAAATTAATCTGACTGTGAGTTTAAAGAATTATCTTATTTCACTGACTTTTACATTTCAAAATCTTAATAACCCTTTAGTCTGAATGCATAGGTATGCAAGTTCAATCAGGGACCAAACACTGGACATACCATTGTGATACACTACTTGGAGTTCACCGTCATTCTACATTAAATCTAATACAGTTTAAAATCTTAGGCAAATCTAAGTTCACTGGAGACTAAATGGTGTTCTAGGCAGAACGCTTTGGTTTTAGTAACTACGGAGTCAAATCACAACACTAGTACAGCTCTCATCTTAAACCGCTCTGGAGGAAAAAAAAAGAGACAGGATTCATTCTATATCTGGTAGCAGAATGTACCCGTCTCTCATATCTCCACCAATTTTCGATCTTGTGTTGTGACTTCGCAGCTAGCTTTTACTTGCTAGTGTTTTGATGGCCATGGTATTCTTGAGTACCTATTGAGAGCTTTTTTCATATGAGCTTAAAGCACAAATTCAAGACAGCAACATGAGAATGGTGCAGCTTACCACTAGCATAGTGTTATCATTTTTTACTACTTGCATTACAAAGCACCATATGTTCAGGAAGCAACCAGGAACGAGTTCACTTTTGTATGGGCACTCCCATATATGAAAAAATGGGTGAAAAACTATGCATAAGTATAGGACGAAGAGCTGATCCTTGCCTCAAAGGCCTTAGAGCCTTGATTTCATTCTAGATGCTTCAGTGAAGATGACATCTGACATGCAAATGTGAAGGGGACAGCATCACTCAGTTGGGTGCCTGCTCTCAGAAGGGTAATCCAAGTGGATCTCCAGTGGGCAGAGCAATAAAATGTGTCGGCAGGCACACAAGCTTTAGAGAGGCCGAGGAGCTCAGAAATCCCCAGTGCTCAGCCTTTCAGACTTGCCAGCTGTAGGTTCCTGTTCCAGGACAGAGGCTGCGCGCATGGCTCCCATGAACTGCAGCTGTTGCCAGTGACTGTACAGGATGCTTGGGTGCCTACTGCAGATCCTTAAAATATCTTAACTGGCACCAGTAGATAATGGGTGCAAAAAAGAGGTGGTCTTTTTCCTGACATTCGTTCCGCCGCTAACAATGCTTGTAATTAAGAAACTGAAACCTGCTATTTTGCATACAGAAGGAAATATGTATTTATGTGTGATTTCAATATGGCACTAATTTCCCAAGATATGCCATTTCAGCAGCCTTTCTAGATCATAAGGTAGAAGATTATGAAAAAAAAAAATTAACGAAAAGAATGTAACGAATTCCTGGCAAGTTTTACATTCCCCTTTTAAAAAAATTACATACACCCTCCCTTCCTCCCTTCACTCCAGCAAATACCATTCATGTTTAAGATTAGATTATTTTTCTCCTGATTCCTCTTTAGCTGCCAGAGTGTGACTCATTGTCAAATTGATTTAATTACAATTACAGACCTTGTTCTTACGGCATTACAAATAAGAACTAGGAAACATAAAGGAAAAGGTCAATATAGGAAGACAGTACAAGGCAGGAGATGTTAAACAGTGCCACTAGTGATTACCATTGATTTCAGTCGGGTAGTTGTTGCTTAGCCTAAGATTTTTACAATAATACAACAGGAACAAGTTAGAATTCTCAGTTACCCACCTGAAAGATGGGTTTAGTTGCTATGCTACACATCGCAGTTCTTAGAGCTTGGGCTTGTGAGTGAAACAAATGTGGAATAATTCAATAAAAGGGATCTGACGTAGTTACTGTCAGTAGAATAATAAAGAACAGTCATCTGTGTAACATATGCATGTGTTTTTTTGAAAGTTATGAATGTGGTAATAGAGACAATTTAACATCAACAGTTCTAAGACATAAGTTGGAAAGTTATTTTAAATGTTTCCAAAGTTAATTTTTTAGCATTATTACCCTAGAGATACTCTAATGTAAGTGCAACATTAACTTGGAGAACAGGGTGTATTGAAGAGAGTAGGTATTTAACTTCACTATCCTCATCACTGTCTTTATCTAACTGCCTACATTATGCAGCTAAATATTTTACCCCTGAGAGTCTCCTCAACTTGTTCTGAGATGCTGACGTGGTCGTAATAAAAAGCACAGCCCCCTTAATGGTTTTGCAGGAGAAACAATTAGTAAGCTAGTAACACCGGGCATTTCAGAATCAATTAGCTCTGCTAGAGAAGTTCTATAAAGACAATACTGATGAAGTAACACTTCAGAAGATGGTATTAATGTCAGAGGAGAAGTAAATATAATTGCAATTAACAAAACGGACTAAACTGTTAGAGATATTTACTGCTTAAATTTATTTACTTTGTTTCATTCTGGAAAAACGAAAGCTACGCTAAGGCACATGGAAGACAGGGAGGGGATAGGAGAGAACAAGCATGGCTTCACCAAGGGCAAGTTCTGCCTGACCAACCCAGTGGCCTTCTAAGAGGGCGTAACTGCATCAGTGGTCAAGGGAAGAGTCACTGATGTCGTCTATCTGGACTTCAGTAAGGCCTTTTACATGGTCCTCCACAACATCCTTCTCTCTAAATTGGAAAGATATGGATTTGATGGGTGGACTGTTCAATGGATGAGGAACTGGTTGTAAGACTGTACCCAGAGAGTGATGGTCAATGGCTCCGTGTATGGTATCAAAGCTGCCTCCAAGCAGACAACAGATGTTTGTGCAAGTTTTTCAAAACACTTGTATTTCCAACAGTCTGAAAATTAGGATTTGATTTATATAGCAGAGCCTACATGTTAAAAAAAGATTTACTGAATTCTCAACAGGTGAATAGCAGAAAAATGTTGAGAAATACAAGGCGTTGCCTTGTTGTGCAAAATAACATGATTCTTAATGAGCTGCATAAAGTAACATGCAGACACACATTCCCTGTTGGTTGTGATGCACCATCTGCAGGTTGCTAGCCCCTGCTGCTCAGACACTCTCCCCGTGAGGTGCCATCCTCCTGACACACATCACTACTTCTCCCTGCCAAGCCCCCAAGATTTGCTGTCAGAAGGGTTCCTATGGGCACTCTGTGCCCTCCAGCCAAAGGATACACAAAGAGTGGAAAGGGGAAGGACAGCAATAACACGACAATGTCCTTCTGTGAATTAGTGTGCAGTGTCAGGAAGGACAATGTAGACACCTTGATGATCTCCTCTCAAATGAAGAATCACAGGCTTGGAAAAGATTCAGAGGGACCGCTGAGAGTCTTCATGAAAAGAAGCATGAAAAGGATGGTCTGGAAGGAAATTAACAGCACGAGAGATGTTCAAAAGTATAGAAACAATAAAAAGTATATCATAGACTCTTGTCTTAATTCATAACTCCAGAACAAGGACACCCAAAAAATGGATTTTAAAAATGGTAATAGGAAACAGCTTTTTGATAAAATGGGACATTATAACGTGGCATGCATTGCTACAGGAGACTCTGGGATTGAGAACTTGGCTAAAGGTCTTAGACAGTTACTTAGATGTTAGAAAAATTCAGATCTAATACTTTTCAAGCCAGTACATTTTGGAAATGAAGTGAATGAACCTATTTTCACAGAGAAGCCACATTTTTTGGGTGGAGGATGAGACGTAAACTGCCAGCAGCTTATTCCATGTAAAGCAGGCTATCAGAGTATTGATGCTATCCCTGAAATTTCTGTTTCTGGCCACTCTGAAAAATGACACAGTGGATCTCATCCAAATGGCAAGTTCTATGCCTCCTCAAACATCTAGCAAACATTCAGAGAGAAGTTAAATGTAAAACTGGAAGATATATTAGTCATCTTTAATTGTATTTATATTTTAAAGTAATAAATAACAGCCATGAGTGAAGATTCTTCATTTTTTCTACCTTTCTTTTTAAATTTCTTTGCTTTCCTTAGTAGAAAACTCTAGATATAATCTGGGCTGTGCAACACAATCCGCTCATCAAACTAATTACAGTATAAATTTCTGTTCAATTTGTTTAACTAAGCATTAGTTGGAAAATTCTTGGGAAACCCTTATCAATATGGAGAAAAACCTCCTTTATATAAATCACTTGAAAGAATATAAGAAAGAGAGAAATCCATTGAAATTTAGCTCTTAGAAAGCTTATGAATAAGCTAATCTGTTACTGAGTGCTCAGTGTTCAGTTGTTTAAAAATGGCATAGGAACAAAAACCCAGGAGAATGCCATTGTTCTGAGCTATTTTCTTCTCTTAATTAGTCCTAATGCTACTTTAAACAACTATTATTCTCTACGCTGTGTATCTTTGATATGAACACATAAATATGCAAAATATAGAAAATAAGCACAACAATTTCCAAGGTGAAAACTCACACCATAAATTGGAATTGCAGCATTGAGTAAATTACTGATTTTGGGATTCTTTTAGGATATAAATTGAATATGTTAAATTTATTCATCAAAACCAGTGGCACAGTGCACATACATACAAAAACCACCAGAAACAAGGGAAGGTCAGCAGGCTAATCACTTTGGCTTATTTCCCTTTTCTGTTCTCCCATCTGCCTATTTTCTCTCTCTCTTTGTATTTAAAAGGAACAACTTGAACGTAGTTAGGCTCAAATTTGACCTACTTTTCTCGTTCCTTTTAATGAATTTCTTTTTTTGGCATCATCCATGCAATTTCTATACCTTTTACTTCACACCCGGTTTCTCTTTAAAGCAGACTAAATAATGCCATGCTTCTGCAACTTATGAGAAAGCCTGTAACAGAGTACTCGTGAACCATCATCAGGAATGGATCTTTGCATTCAGACAGTGTCGTACACAGGACTGCTGCCTGTGTGCTGAGAAACAGGCCATCTTAAGCCAACATGAAATTATAATTACTAAGGCTGCAGATCAAACTTGTAGAAGCTGAATAGTGTACTTCAGGAACATGGTTACTTGGAAGCGTATTCTTTTCACATAATTTTGTTTAAATAGATTCACTCAATTTCATATTAAAACGTGGTACTTCGCTCTGAATTACCTCCTCCCAGCCCAGCCCAGCCCTAGTTAGTCATTAATTAAAGACCGCAGAAAAGGCATTTTATCAGCAGTTGAGTACAACCATTTGAGTGAAAAGAAAACAACCTTAAGTACAGAAATCAGATCAAGTGCCACAAAAAGTCCTCTGTTCAGGTATCAGCCATGCCAGCCTCTGAGAAAGAATATTTAAAATTGCTTCAGGGTGGAAACAGAGCCAAGACTGACTGCAGAAAGGGGTAAACCTGCCAACTTTATATCAGATCTAAGGGCCTAATCACACACCAACCTGCAAGCACGTTCCTGTGATTGCAGTCAGATCTGTTTAGGAGTGACTAAGGTTCCTCCTGCTCACGAGGGCTCTGGGATGAACAATGAAGAAGTCAAGCTAGAGACTGAAATGACAAGTCTGAATTATTGCTTTCGTCCGCAAACGTATACCGCTATTCCCTTTTTTAGTTTTTGGGATGGGTATAATAAAAAAAAAAAACCAACAAACTATCAGAGCTTTAACAAGGATGGAATACACAACAAAAAGGAGACACACAAGCAGACTTAACTGGAATGGGAAGATAAAAAATAAAACAAAACAAAAGTTTGTTGAAATAACTTGTGTTAGATTTATGGGCCCCACTCAAAATTCACGGCACAGCCATGCTGGAATTCTCTTTGAAGCCATTTCTCACGCTTCGGAGATAACACGCAGAGGGAAACAGTTTGGGCGTAGCTGCCAACCTGAAAGTTATGGGGCCGTGCCAGGCTACGCTGACCACATTCATATGGCCTTGTTTTGGATTTCTGAGGTCTCTAAGAAGATTCCAGAGGAAGGTGGTCTGATGAAGGCAGTAGGAACTGGGAGTAAGCCTGGCTCTGGAGCAGAGGAGCTGCTATTCCTGGTATTTCATGGATACAAAGCAAACACAAGACATCACCTTAGATCTTCCACCAGTCTCCAGCTAGTCTGAACAAGCTTAGCTCACCTGTCTGTACTTTCAGATCTATCAAGAGATAAGCACATGGTGGCAAATTATGGAGCTAGTGCTGGATACAACCTCCAAACATAGGGGAATTGCACTAGTGTTGCTTGCACCATTACTGTGGTAAAGAACAGATCAGTAGGTGCTCGAAAGGCTTCTCACTGCACAGATACACTCACGTTTCCTCTAAGCAGACCAGAATCACCTTGCCCTGATGCTGTAGTGAGGGGTTCTGAAGTTCTCCAGGGATGAACTGGACTGATGAGTCTTAATTAAAGAGGCCTCTGGCTGAAGAGAACCAGGCAGGGCCACCATCCCTCTCCTCAGTGGCAACGGAAACAGAGACTTTGCCCTCCCCACTGCATAAACTGGGAATTATGCGATACCTGTCCCATTCAAGCAGTGCAGCATCAGACAGCTTGGCTCCTCTAGGAAAAGAGGGGTGGGAAGAAAGATACTGCGAAGACTCTTCTTTCCAGCACAACTTCAAAGAGACTAGGCTGTACATGTGGGCAAAGAGTCTGTGGCAATGGTAGTTCTCTTAGCTTCTTGAAGAGTCTTCCACAGAAGACAAGAGTATACATCCCACACTGGAGATGACAGAATCATAGAATATCCTGAGTTGGAAGGGACCCACAAGGAACATCGAGTACTTCATGATAAACTAAATCCCATACAGCATTCCTAAAATTATACTCTTTCCTTAAAAGAGAAGAAAGCAATAAACTATTGTGTGAGGCATGCATCCAGGACAGCCTGCAAGGCAAATCTGGAAGAGGAGCCTTCTATTTTTGGGAAGGTAATCTCTTCCACCCTCTCCAGAGCCACACAGTTTCATAGGGCATGAATCCCGTCCCAGACTGCATGGCTTGGGAATTTGCTATTCCCTGCTGGAGAAATGCTAATGAGTACAGCCTTTTATCCAAAGTATCTAGATGTCTGGAGTTCTTGCCAATTTGTTTGTTTGTTTATTAAGAAATAAGATTGCTCCTCATGCTGAGACATTGCAGCAGCAATTGGAGAGGCTGCTGTAGAGGGGAACTAAGAGAAAATGTGAGTCATATTTGGCAGCATCTGTCAGTACATGTAGCAGAAACTGCACTTAAGCCAGTGCTTGCTAAAGCAAGTGAAGTAACAGAAATACAGTCTTATCCATCAGCATCACTGTATAGGTCAGCACAGGCAGATGCAGAATATCAATTTGACCTGGGATGCTGTCCCAGAAGACCTGAGGAAGGCTTTCACAGAATGACTCCAGTAATTCTAGAAAGGCTATTTGCACAGCACAGCAGATGCAGAGATAGAAGATATTCCTCTCAGGTGCAGAATGGGCTGCCTCTGCTGGAAATGCCACTAGCTGCCAGAGGAGAGACAGAGTGAAACCCGGGCCGTCCTTTCCGGCCTCCCCGAGGCTGCAGCATGGGCACTGGGCTGGGCTTCTCTGCCTTTGATGATGAAGGATTCAGAATCATGATCTGGATCACAGTCTGGATCTCATCACAGCCTAGGATCTGGGGCAGAGAAAAGGGATCTACTTGAGAGAAAACTGTAGTGCTCCCACTGGTGCTCCTTTCACAGGTACGAAGCCTGAACACTTGGAAAGCCTGCTTCTCTCACTCAGAAAAAAAGGTGCTCTTGCAGAAAAAAGTGCTTTTACAAACATGTTAAAAATACTGCAAAAAAGCGCTCCAAAATCATCATGGAAAGACAAAATGGTGACAAAAATCATGGCATTCCTGTAATAAAAATAAGACAAAATAAAGCTAAGATCAACAAACCACCATCACCAGAAAAAAAATAACATAAATAAGAAACACTGGATAGGTGAGGAAGGAAATACAGAGCAGAAAGACTAGCTCTTTGATTTTGGCAGTATGATACCAAAATAAGAGCTCTAGCACTGGGTCCCAATTTGGCACTGAAAGCACGCTTCCTGATCCGAAATGCTGGGATCTGCAGCAGATGGGTGGTGAGGGACAGGGGCAGTCTGGGGAAAGGAGGAGGAGAAGGGATACAGAGATGGGTATTAATTTGGAACGGATACCACTGATGGAATCTGAAGGAAATTTCAGCTCAATGCATTCCACTTCTGCTCACTTTCAGTTCATGCTAGTTGCTTCCAACAAATCTACTTTTAATTGAACTACATAAAATCAGGCATTTTATATGTCTGATTATCTGTTCTTTTTATCCACACACATTTGTTATCAATGTCATGCTTACCAAACATATCTACATTTTATATCTATATACGTACGTACAGATGCATGTATAAATGAGAAACATTTATGTCTCCTGGCCTTCCTTCCAGCTGTGTAACTGCTAAGCTATGTACTCAGCTATTACCCCTCTAAAACTGTTCTTTTGATCCCAGCTCAGTTACAGTTTGCTGCATCTTGTTTTCATTAGGCTGTAAAATTAAGATGGTGGAGGAGAAGGGCTATGAGAAAACCATTTGTACAATGAAGTACCTCACAAAATCACAGAAAAGTTTTATTCAGCTCTTAAAGTAAAAGCTGTGATCTTCTGATAAGATTGCAAAGGAAGTTTTCTGTCTCTTCAGTTGGGATGCAATTCCATTTTTTTACTCATCAGAAATAGATGCTAGTTCTCATATTAATAAAAAATATATCCCAAGCCAATTAACCACTCTACTATGTCATAAATACAGTTTAGCTTTTATGAGTGTCATTCATATCTTTTGCTGATTGAGTGCCAAGATCTCAACCATTTCACTTCCAAGACAAATTGTCAGAATCCCCAGCGGCGTGTATTAATCTATAGAAGAGAAGGGTCTTCATGGTATTTCCAGCTGCTCTTCACATTTACATCTTTTGCCAAAATAATCTTTCACAATGTTCTCTTGAACCACTCAATTACATGGAAAAACATCTGTAATGACCAGGCCTTGGCTCACCTTGCTCTCCTGTGGAAATACTATTAAAGCATAATTCTGTGGATTGGAAAAAATACATGAGGATATAAGAGTTGTCTCTGAAATGCTTGGCTCCTCTCACAATGGACAGCAGGCTCTGCAGAAGGCCATCTCTCTTGAGCACTTCGCTCACATTTACCATGACTTTTATTTGTATTATCATATTAAGTATGGGCAAAACTACTGCACTAAGTACCTCTCGTATGAAACATAAAAGATGCCTTATATTCCAAAACACGACATTTGTAAGCGTGAAAGAGACACAAGACCATAGAGACAATAGCAAACAGGAGAGCACAAAGAATCAGCAAAAGTGCACTGGGCTGGTGCACTGCTGTGCTCAGCTCTCACATGGCTGAGCTCACACTGGTGTTTTCAGAAACAGATTTAAGTTTTTAAATGGAATGTTGTCACTGAGCCCTGGCTGTTTAGAAAGAACTTTTCTAGAGCATGAGGCTCCAACTAAGGGTAGTGACGAAGGAGCTTCCTTGAATCTAGGAACGGGGGGACTGCAAATGAAGAGATGGAAGGTGCCAGAGCGTGCTAAGAGGAAAACATGACAAGAAATGAACAGGCTGTTAAGGAAGCTGAAAGTGAAAATAAAGACCTTCTATTTGATAAAGCAGAAAAAGGAAGCATGGCTTGAGGAATGTGAAAATATGGTTGAAATGATTGATGAGGAAAATGATCTCTGCAGTAACGTTTGGTAGATCTGAGTGGCAGGGCTGCACTCCCTTCTCACCCTGAGAAGCGTGCAGCCTGATGCTCTGCTGAGTCCAGAGGGATTGCCTTGATGAGCGACCAGCTCCAGCGTCAGACAGAGCTCCGTGAACTTCAGTGTGATTCCTTCGGAACTGCAGTCACCTGAGGCATTCAGTGTTGGCTAACATCTCAAAAAGAGTATGGATCAGAGGAAAGAAACAAAAATGAGCAGGGGTCTAGAAAACGTGAGCTGCAAGGAAAATTCTATGGAAATGGGATTGCTAATTTAGAAAAGAGTGGGTTGAAACATGAAATCAGTTTTCAAACATATGACATAAAAGGAATATAATCTTTTTTCCACAGTTGAGGAGGAAAATGAATTTAACGTGCCATAAAAGTTCAGGTTACACTTTAAAGTAAACTTTCTAATGCTAAGATATAGCAAAGCAGTGGTTGCACAGTGAGAATGCGGGGTCTTCATCATCAGAAGTGTTTAAAGCAGAGTACCCAAACATTTCTCAGAAGTGACAGATCTAACTGATCCTGCACTGTGGCCAAGAAAATGAAGTATATAGTTTACAGGAATAACATAAAGTCTTTTTCTCTTTTATTCTGTTAACCTTCAAACAACTAGCTTTAAATAAATCTCTAACATAAGGTATTCTTCATGACTTGATAAATAAAATGAGACATTTGCACTATCCTTGAATTTTACATCTGCGACCTTGATTAAAATACTGCTGCGCTGTGCTTTTTCAAGTGACTTACACTGATTGGAATAGGAGCCAGAGAGCTGAGACCTGAAATGGATCATCACTCTTCATGTCTTGTTTTACAACTACTTTGCACATTGACAATGGCAGACATGGCACCTGAGTTTTCCTTACAGTAAGGTAAGCAGTAGAGGTACAGTCCCTGGAACTGTGACAGAAATGGGTAGGTTCCTGGAAAAGATTGTTACCTGGGATCAGTTTTGTGACATGAAATACGTACCAGGATAAGTCTTGAGCAAGATGAACCACTCTCATAGTAACTGTTGCTGGTACAGAACTAACACCTTTCCTACAAGCTAAGCCTAAGTATATACGTGATCATATTTTAATTTCAAAATAACTTCAAAAAAGCTCAAGGACTGTCTGGTTCCCAGTATGTTCCTATACACGTATGGCTATACTTAACAGAGAAATTAGCTATTTCTTATAACCTTCAAATGAAGCTTTACATTCCAATTCTGAGGGCCCTGTAATATTTTCAAGCCTTATAATAAGTTTCCTGGACAGTTGGAAGTGATTAACCTTTATGATATTTTGAGATTTTAGTGGGATTGGAGGAAAAAAGCAAATACCAAAGGACTAAAATTTGGAAAACACTATTCCCATTCATGTCACTAAACTCACTACAGACACTTGAAAAGCAGTGATTAAAAATAGCTAGTCTGGATGCATGTGTGTCAAGCTGCAACTGTTCCCAGAGGATAATCGCACAGATGTCCAAGCTCACACAACGGAAATTACAAGGCAGGGTGCCTGCCACTAAAGAGACATTTTTCCTTCACACAGAAAATGGGAGACAGTCTTCAGAAAAATGCTGATGCCTCATTCACACACATTAAGCACTGAAGTCCCTATGGGTCTTTACTCTAGAAAGAACTGTGAGATAAGTAAAGAGAGAGTATCTGAAAAGAAACAATTACTCCAAGAAAAAACCAAAATGGCAGTATTGGAAATCTAAATACAAACAAATCACAGTGGAGGTCAGGATGCTGCTTTTAGTTCCCATGCCAAATCTTCCAAAATCAACAGTGTGGTTTGGCTGTACGTTATCAATAACTGCTTGCCATGCATTCATATGACATGACTCACTGACACTCAGTTTCCTTCCTGTACTTCCTCTGGCTCTCAAACATAGCTCTGTATTCAAACTTAATTAGTAATGATGTCACACGCAGTCCTCTCAAACCAGCGCAGAGCCAAGGGCTGTGCTGGTGCAAGCAGAAGCCAACAAGTAGGTACGGTCACTCAAGCTGGCAATCTGATTGAAATTTGAAAGTCTGCCAGGGAAATACAGAAAAGCATTAACTTATTGAAATCTGAATTCTAAAATAACTGTTAATGCTGGTTAAAATTTTCTGAAGTGTCTGAATATCTCCATCCTGTTTCAAGATGCACATACACAGCTTAGAAGTCAAAGTGGCTTAGGCACCTCCATGTTTCTATTTGCTATCTTCACAGTCAAAGTCTTTATCTCTCAAAGATTCTCATCATAATAAAGAGCACATGACACATTTTTTGTGGTTTTAAGAACCTCAGATTATACCTCAAATATAAGCTTTATGTAGTTTCTTTGAAAAACAAGTAGGTAGCCAGGAAAGCTTGTTAGGACACCAGACAGTATAGGATGTACATCATTAACCAGCTGTCTTTGCCAGTCTGCAAGTCTCATTATTTTGGCAGGCTGCTTTTTGGCTGTAGCTGCATTAAAAAAAAAGAGAAAAGTGAGTTTGTGCTGGAGATGTCAACACAAGGCAGTTGCTTCAGCAGGAAAGGCAGGCTACACATTCTTAACACTGACTTCCAAGCTCCTTTGTCCAACGGACGTTATTGCTTGGAACAACTATTTATTACAGATACGTTTACCAGAGAAGTATGGCAAACATTGAATAGAATACAAAACCAAACCAAAACAAAAAAGCTGCATCACAGCGTCTATTTCTAGTAAGAGCTTTGAACTGGATTTGCTACTGCTAAATGTTTTATACCAGAAGCTTTTTAGGTTCATAGTTCTTCACAAACACAAAGTAAAAATAGACATCCGCCCTTGAGTCTTACGCCAACATAAAATATTTACAAGGATGGCATGACAACCAGTAAGCTTCAAACTCTGTAAGAAGTTGGAATTCCCCTGATAAGTGGAGCCTCTGTGAAGTGTTATCACACTATTTATATCAAGTGTTATAAATGAAATTCTTATGTTGAGGCACGCATATTCAGAGAAAATGCAGCTTACTTAAATAATATTTGTACTCTTGATTTTTACACAAATTAACTTTTTTTTCCACCTGCTGGCAAATTTTCTAATTGTTTTTCAATTATCTCCTTTTCCCTGAAATAGCACATTAACTACACAGAAATAAATCATTTTGCACTGTGAGCAAACTGACTCTGTGTCTGTTAAATCATTTGCAATGCAGTTAAAATGTTAAGGACTCTTGTTCAGAGTTTTTGGACAGATGAGGTAGATCTTGGGGTGAGTCATGACCACACCAGACATGGAGAGGGAATGACCATTCTCTGTCAGATCCATGCAAAGCCACCTTAGTTGTCCGTGTTATGTGTTCTTACATCAGAATCACATTAGAACTTGGTGCAGAGACACCCCAATGAATCTGGCTAATGTCATCCAAAGTAAGTCAGGTTTGGAACCTCATTCTCAGGCTTGGGTCTGGAAGCAAAGTTGGTAATGGAAAAGCAAGGAAGTAGGCAAGGTAGTGGCAATCATAAAGCAAGGAAGATGATACAGAACAAATACAGACCTGAGAGAGATTTACATGAGATGCTGAGCCAATGAGACACGAAAGATTATCAGTGTTCTCCAGTGAGTGGTCAATTACCTGAAGGTTGGGAGCCAACATTCTAGGTGTTTCTGGTGCTGTAGAATTTTCCCCCAGGCATTGTGCTATCAGGTCCTGAAAAAATCCCTGCAGAAAGACTCCTGCTTACCTCCACGTGAACAAAACTATCCTCAGACCTGCAGACAAGGACTACTTTCCTTTGCACAATGTCTTCTTGCATTGTGTTCAGCATTCTCAAACAATCAAGTAGCCACAATTTTGCCTACTTTCCCATTATAGACAAAGCAATTTTAAAGTGTAAGCATATGATGTAATCCATTGGTCCCAAAAGTGAGCCTATAAGGTAGGCACTGATTTGCAAAACACTTGCAGAGAGCCTTCAGAGAACCATTCAATGATAGGATGCTGTAGAACATCAGGATACACACTCAGAAGCCATGAATCAAAGAAAACACATTCTAACCAACATTTTCTTGACAGGGAAAAAAAAAAGGAAGACAGTCAGCCCTCAATAAATGCCATTATGCCTGAAATTCCCTACTCAGTGTTTTCAGCACTTAATAGCCAAAGTTCATTAATCATAGAATGGCTTAGGTTGGAAAGGATGTTTAACACCATCCAGTTCCAGCCCCCGTGCTGCGGAAAGAGTCACCACCCACCAGCTCAGGCTGCCCAGGGCCCCATCCAACCTGGCCTTGAACGCCTCCAGGGATGCAGCATCCATAGCTTCTCTGGGCTGCCTGTGCCAGTGCCTCACTACCTTCTGAGTAAAGGATTTCCTCCTAAAACCTAATCTAAATCTCTCATCTTTTAGTTTAAAACCATTCTCCCTTGTCCCATCACTATCTACCCTTGTAAAAAGTCAGTCTCCCTCCCGTTTATAAGCTCCCTTCAAATATTAGAAGGCCACAATGAGGTCTCCCTGTAGCCTTCTCTTCTCCAGGCTGAATAAGCCCAGCTCCCTCAGTCTGTCTTCATGGAAGAGGTGCTCCAGCCCTCTGATCATCTTCGTGACCCCGCCTGGACCTGCTCCAACAGCTTCAACAGCTGCATGTCTTTCTTGTGCTAGGGGCCCCAGGCCTGGACGCAATACTCCAGACGGGGCCTCGAAAGGGCAGAGCAGAAGTGAACAATCCCCCTTTCCCTCTCCCTGCTGCCACCCCTCCTTTGATGCAGCCCAGGATACTGCTGGCCTTCTGGGCTGCAGGCACACACCACTGGCTCATGTCCAGTTTTTCATCCATCAGAACCACCAAGTCCACCCCTGCAGCACTGCTCTCCATTTCTTCTCCCTGTCTGTACACACATCTGGGATTGCCCCAACCCAAGTGCAACATCATGTACTTGGCCTTGTTGAATCTCATTAGGTTCACATGGGCCCACTTTTGATGTGCATCCAGGTCCCACTGAATGGCATCCCTTCCTTCTGCTGTATCAACCGCACCATTCTGTTGGGTGCCATCAGCAAATTTGCTGAGGTTGCACTCAATCCCCACGAGTTCCTTGCAGACCATGAGGTAAACAGAGAAAATAGATGTCTTCACCACAGGCATTAGCAGAATTGGTATATTCTTCAAAGTTCTTTTAATTACATGCCACAGCTTGCCATAGCAGAAGCTCATCACGTTCCTTCAGGGACTGAACTAACTCCAGCAAGCCACTGCACCCTACGCTCTCCCTATCAATCTCCAAACAGCCTGCACATCTACTGACCATCTGCATAACCCAAACTTCTGCCTACTATACACCTTGCCGAACTGTGGATTTTGGTCTTCACATTGTGAGATTCAGAGCATTATTTTTCAGTAAAAAGCAGCATGAGTAAATTGGCAAAATACCAGGTAAATAACACAGGAATAAGAGGCAGCTTGGGTTCATTCCCATAGTGAGCAGCTTTATCATCAGGAGAATTCTGGAGAAAGGAAATGCTGAGAAAGGAAATTCAGAACCAGAAATCATTAGGGTCATAACTCATATGCAAGACAAAGCAAAGTGTTTACTTTAAAAATTATTTAAAGAGAGATAGGCCTGAACACATCATTTCCCCAGTGATAGCTGACAGTCTCTGGGAAGTCCTTAAAAAATCCATGCTCCTGGAATAAAGTTTTGGTTTCTTTAGTTCTTTTTTTTTTTTTTTTGTAGACAAAATGCTACCAATATTGACTACAAAGCACATGATTTCTGAAAGTTCAAGCTAGCCATGAGAAACACATGCTCAGATGGACAATGTTAGTGGACTTGGCCCTGTGTTTTAGGATTCTGTTAGACTGCAACAGGAGCAAAATTAGAGAGAAAATACATTATTCTGAGTCATTTTCTGTGGGGAAATCAAAACTAAGAAGAAATCAAACAAAACTTCCTAAATCCCAAGCCACCTGTTCTTTTACTCTCTTTCCTTTTCTCGATTCATTACGCATGAACTGTGCAACTCAGAAAAGTTTGAATTATTCAGAAATCAGAGCCTGTCTTTCCTGTCCTCAGCTGCAACTCAGTCTTGTTCTGGACCCTCCCAGCAAGAAGCCCCATGAGGGTGTCTTCTCCTCACACAGCTTTCCTCAGGGCCCCCCTGTGAGTTCCAATGAAGGCAACTCTGCCAAGTCTGTGGTGCCCACCTTGTATTAGGGCCATTTTTAACATTTTGGTACTGCTTACTTTGCCCTGCTTACACCTATGGCTCCTCCCCCATTATTTGAACCATAGAGTTACCACCAAGACCTCCCAGATCCCTGTATACATTCCAGCTCTACAGGCTCCATTCTGAAACTCAGCCTTTCTCACATCTGTGAAGTTGTGGAAACTGCTCTTCTCAGCCCATTTTCCACACGCTCACGGCTGTGAGAGCTGAACTTTCTGATCATTATATGGTAAATCTAATTGCCCAGTTATAGCCACCCTAAAGAGAAAGGCAAACTTTCATATGCCTAAGGGGAGTGGTTTAACAAATTTATATGCAGATGGAAGCATATTAAGAGCAAACAGCTCGTCATTGACAGAATAAATATTCCCATAATAAGTGTATAACAAGGAGAGAAGGTATGGTATGCAAAGCAGATGGCTGATCTGTGCAACTAAAAGTGTAGCTCCCAGCAGCCTCATTTAGGCTTAGCATTTTCCCTTTTTTAGACTCTTTGGACTCTCCAGAGAATGAAAATAACAATGAAAAAAAATTAAAAAATTAAAAAAAGATCAGGAAACTTCAGCAGATTAACTCAATGAGATATGAGATCTGCCAGAGGATATACACTGAAAATCAGGATGCCCCAGCATGTGATCCATTGAAATCCCTCATAAACACGTACCTTTCAGCTGAACCGGGGCACCTGTTACCCTGTAGAGCCTCGGAAATGTTCTCCAGCTGAGTAAGGCACTGAGATGCCTCAGCCCCTGCTTGGCAAGTGAGGCCTTTGCAGGCAGAAGGGGTGTAAACTGGGAGGCTCTGAGATGTCAGCCATACTACTGGGATGCTGACTCACTAAAAAATGCAGCTACATGGATTTTACAGGGAAATCTGCCAACAGTACCATGAACAGTACCTCCAGCAGCAGGGTTCAGGACTTGCCTCGCTATACTAAGTTTGAAGGAGTAAGTGACACTACAAAGAATGGAAGTGGTATTTTCTATGTTATGGGCTAGGTAGGAAGGTTGATGGCAGTATACAGGAGAGTTCTGGACAGCAGGGAAGACAATCCTGTGATTGACAACACAGAACTGAAGATCAAAAGGCACAGCTGATGCTTTTGGTACTGCAAGAGACCTCATGAGGGATGTTGGCCAATCACTTGCATTCTGCCCTTCTGACTTCCAGCTGCAAAATGACGATAATGGATGAGACATATTCCTAGGAAAAACATGAAGCATCCGTCTTGAGTCTGAAAACCTAAATATTGCAATCTACATCTTTGCATGTGGCATTTTTCCTCGACACAAAAAGCAAGGATGCAAAAATTCCAGAGGCAGATGAAATCTATTATTACAGAAATCCCCATCAGGAAATGCTGTATGTGAATTCATTCACGTTTACAGAATGCTTTTGGGTCCCCACATTAAAATGTTAATTATCATTAAAGTTTATAGTTGAAAAAGGTCTGATGAATGCTTTCATACAATGAAAAGAACATAATCATCCACTGATAAACTTAAATTCAAGAAGCAGAGCATGATATACATTTCAGTGTTTCTATCCTCTTATTTTCTCCGTAGTGATTTTTCAAAGCTAGAGAACATTTACAGCCCGGTTTACTGTGAAATTTGTTTTCAGCAAACAATCTTCAAATTACTGAAAATTTTACTCTTGCCATATGGTACATAATTTTTGTTCTCACATAATGACCTTGAGATCTTCAGAGCTGCAGAATGTCTAATACCAGTAATTCATTTCAGAGCCAAAGGGATCTTTTTAATGTAGTTTTTAATATCTTAGAGAAATACGTATCTTAGGGGAAAAACCTCCCAGTCTGATAAATGCAGTGCTCATAGCTGTGGTCTTCCCACTGACTAAACACACTGTCCAGTTATAATTGCCACGTGAAATCCACTCAGTAATCCGTCTTTTGCATAACATAAAGCTAGTTCTTACTGGAAGAAGATGAAATACCTGTGATGGTGCAAACACAAGACTGCTCTACCACACAATTCCAACAGACTTGTTTGACATAAGCACGACTATCACGAATGTTCATTTTCTATCGGTGTCCCTGACTGGCCTAGGGGATTTTCTTGTTGGCAAAGGCTGCACCTCTTCTAATCCTTATTGCAGGCTTTTAGTTTAGTCTGAAATCATGGATTAAGTTATGTAATTCATCTTTACCACTGACTTTGTGAAACTCAGTGAAAAAAACTTCACCTTGCATTTGCAACCACTGTGGACTGTACCTCAAATTTGCTGGAAATTATGGAAATAATTAACTTTTCAGGTAAGCTTGCAATTACCCTCACATCTGCTGTGGACACAACAGAAGCATCCCCTCTGTGATAACTCATAGGGAGCCCACCAGACCACCAAGGAGGGACACTTCTTGGACACTGGAGGCTGCTGGACACTACTGGTGTGAAACACATGGCAGCCAAGAGGAAGTGGGCCGCAGGCATGCTGTAGACCAGCCAGGACTGTGAGGAGTGTTAAAGCATTCTGACTTCCCAGGAGGCACTAGCTGCTCTTTCTGAAGAGATGTCAGACAGCAGCTGGAATTCCACGTTGTGGACTGCACAGCTGAGCATCAAGATCAGGCTCTCTCAAAAGAAAAGCTGAGCACAATAAATATATTCAAACTGAGTGTCTTGATAAGCGCTCTCAAACATGTATATATAAAAACTAGGGGTTAGCAGAGAAGGTAGCACTTCTGACAGACCTTGGTAAAAAACTCCCTGTGGAGAGAAACACCAGTAATCGACTCAGCCACATACTATCAAAAACTCCCAAGCAGATTATGAAAAAAGGAGGTTTCTCAATTAAGTAAAGCCAACAACTGTGCAAACATCTATCAAAGCAGAACTGGACAGTCCTGACCCTAGGCTGAATCCTTGCTGTGAGACAAAGATTCAAAGGCAAGTACTTGTTGAAGCTACAGATTTGCCCTGAGAACACAACCCCTCCCCAAAAGCAGGCAGGAAGTCCCTTAAAGCTTAGGTATGGGTACAGCTGGGGATTAAAACTTCTTATAACTACTTGTTGCTACTCAGTCTTCCTCTGTGCAGTCATTTAAGAAAAGATATGAAAAAAAGAGTGGAATGAGGCCAACTACTGTTCACCAAACCTAAGGAAATCCAGAAGAAAAGTGGACTGCAACAAACAGGAATATTTCTTTACTATCAGCACACCTCTCTGAAACATCTCACTATTAGCACAACAACATGAAACCTCTGCATTGTGAGACCCCACCAGAGAAGCGCTACACAAGGTACAAGGCCAGGCAGTGAAATAGGGATTTGTTGGTCAAGAGTAGCTCCAGAGGCCTGCCACAGGCAGCTAGGCCTGACATCTTGACCTCCATGAAGTATGTGAACACACAAAAGGGATGTGCAATAAGTTAGTGAACACTTTGAACTAAGTGAACTTGAAAGATTCTCTCTACAAGTACCCCCAGAGTGAGCCACTAGCTCACCTATAGTTACCAATAGCACCAATCCACTGAATGGATGGGAATCTCACTCCCTGAAGAGCAAATTGACTTGCTCTGCAAACAGACAATAGACAAATTTCAGTAGTTGACAGTGATTAATAAAAAGTGAACACTCTGGAGTTATGTTCTTACACAATGACCTGACCATCAAAGATTAGATCTGAAACCATGGTTGGCACCTCAGAGACAGAGCAACAGACGTACCTTAAATTCCAGGCAAATGTATACTCAGTCACACAATTTCTGTGCCTAGATACAATGCCCTGCAGACATAGAGCTGCTTCCACGGTCAGCTGTCTATCTGCCCAGCTGCTCCGGATGCCCACATTACCAACACACGTGTTCTCTGAGCCAGAGGTAAGAAAAACAACAGATGAGCAAGATGAACTACTCCAAACCAACACTGTTGCCCTGGTTGTGCATGTTGTCATCTGCTATGGTGGCACATCAGCTGAACGCTGCCACAGAAATGTATGAAACTACTGGAATATGACTACTGGAATCAAAATCATGTGTCTGACACAGGCCACGTTCTTCACTGTCCTCTTCCATCAGAGCCAGAAGAAAATGGTACCCGGTTATCACACACTTTGCAAGAGGCAGACAAGGCTCAGTTGCAAAGCTAGTCAGTAGATGAAACCTACTTTTTGCTGACATAACAAACATCTTCAAGAATATAGGGTGGACAAGTGGCTAACAATTTACAGAGCACAGAGATTAAATTCCAGAACTTCTTATTTTCTTTCCATCACCACAAGTACTAGGACTAAGGTGGACAAGACACCCTTACTCACCCAAAACAAGTTCCTCATAAAAAAAGATTTAATTAGAAAAGATGGGATACATTCACACATTGTTATGTTTAAGATGGTTGCCTAAGCACTCACTAAATTCATTCTCAGAACAGACTGAAAGACTGGCTGAAAAGTTGGTGCAATACAATCAGCAAACAGTCTGTGAAAATATGGGGATTTGCATCTCAAAACACTCAAGACTGTACAGACCAGAGTCACCACTAGTCTAGAAAGACAGTTAAGTCTGACATCAAAGCACAGTTGTATAAGGATTGCATTGCCTGAAGACGTGAAGAATAATTTACAGAGCCAAAGCTATAGATAGAAATCTCATTAGGCAGATTATCTCAGCTGAAATTTCAAGAACCTTTGGTAAACTATTTTTATACATGAGTCAAAGCCGACTCCATAAAAAAAAGGAAAAAAAGCGATCAAAAGAGGTCAAGGCTTTGGATTTCGCACAGCATCCTGCACTGCTGCTTCAGCAGATGGATGCTGAGCACTGAGCTGAGCTTTTGCTTCACCTTGCTGCTGATGCAGAGGGAAGAGTGCCACCTACTGAGTCACTTGTTACGCTTCCTGCAGCTTCTGCCTTGCCTTTCATGTCTCCTGTCACACTGACCACGTCTGATCCTCCCCTGGCTGTGGGGCATGTCAGAGTGTTCCCAGATACCATGTGCCTGCCATCAACAGAGGTTCCTGCCATGCTGCAATCACTGAAGGCAGTGAGGAGGCATTCAGCCCGGGAAATTAAAAGAAAATAGGATTCCCTTTCCACTCACAGTGGTAGAAAGCTAGCAGGAAATCGGAATCAAGTTGTAGATCTCAAGGGAATCGCTTCCTGACAGTAAGTGCGGTGTGCTGAATTTTCTGTTTATCTGCATAGAGATCTCTTGTATAGCAGGCAGAGCCATGGATCAAGCTCGGTCTAAAAGTATAAGCTACAACAAATTTCTTAGGACATCCTAGGACTGCGGACATGCAGGCTATAGGAATTAATAACTGGAAACACGTAACTTTTCTAACTGTGCTCACGGAGAACATGAAAGTACACGCACTGCAGATGAACAGTAAGAAACAACAGGGTTTATCTGAATTCCTGTCGGCCTGGTTATCTTCTTTGTTCTTTTTTTTTCATTTAACTATTTTCATGAAGTCTTTTCTTTGTGCTGAGAAATAAGTGGCCTTCTTTCAACAGGAAAAGTTAACCATTTACCTTTTCTTGGGTTTTTATACACTTGGAGTAACATACATCTTCTATATGGGCATCAAAGTGTCAGTTTTGCATGTCTATTTACAGGTTGAGTCCCTTTCAGTTATTCCTAATTGGGTCATCATCATCATTCTGCAGGCTTCCTCTGAGTTCTGAATGATGTTTTTCCCTCTCTTTTCTTAGTATTGGTGATTGCTGGCTTATGGAGCCAGCATACCACTAGCTTCTTCAGTGCCCAACTAACTCACTCATCAATGGACGTTACAAAGAGCCCAGATTCTGCCAGAGCCTCAACTACTAAAACACATTCTTTTAAAAGAGGCTATGAGACTCTGTATGTAAACTATCTCTGGGCATGGTCAAACAAACATTTAGTGTGCAGGTCAGAATGGTACAAGGATTCTTGTAGGATGCTGCAGGAAAGCAGGACCTACAAAAAAAGTCAGATGAACTGTACTGACCTGAGGAAGGAAGGTAGAAGGGAAAGAATAAGAACAGAATTTGTTCTGCATATTGATGACAAATACAAAAAGACATTCTATGGCAAGAGACCACAGTAAAGATTTCTAATGATAAATATGGCACTGAAACATACAATCTGAACAGGCTCCGTAGTCTGTCAATAGGGGTTTTAAAGAAAGGAATTAGACAAACTTTTGTCAGAGTGACACAGGTAGAGGTGATTCTGATGTGCTCTCGGGGAACAGCCCAGAAAGTAGGTATCCCAGACCATAGGTTGCTCCACTGCCTCAACACAGCTGTGCTAACTTTATTGCTGTCCACGTTCACAGTCATAGATGCAAAGTCCAATTTGTCAGCTCAAGCTGTAAGACATGCAAGTACTCTGGAAACCTCCAGTTCAGTTTGCAGCATGCTGCCTCACGCACAACATTGTTGTGTTCTGCTTTAATGGCTTGTCTGAAAATTTGCATTAGGATATTTCACAATACGGAATTTTCACACATTTTTATTTTCTTAGCACTTGGTTTTATACCAAGTGATTAGTCATCATCATATTTAAACCATGTAATGAGATTTAATCGAGGTCATAATTTTGACATGTGGCTGCTCCAAATAATATGCAACCTTTCTCCTACAGTGGGTTATCAGAAGTCCTCATTCAACAACTAGTAGTTCATCCCAAAATCACTGCTTAATCACAGTGTGTTCAGTTATTCTGCAAACATGGAAGTGGTTCTTCTCTCCATACATCAAGAAATGGTAGGAGAGAACTTGGGTCTCTGAAGCTTTTGTCTGCTTTCCCATGTGTACACCAGGTGATTAGAACAGCAAGACTTCCACACCTGAACTTTCTCCTGCCAAGAGCAGGAAAAACTGGCTTCTGTAAAAACGAACAGGGAAACAAGAACACTGGATAATATCAACCTGCTTTCGCATTCCTGTTGGAAAGAGCTTTGTTGCTTTACTTAGCATTTTTTTCTTTCAGAAAAGTAATCCTGAAAAACGCAATGAAACAAAAAACAACCCTCAACTCACTGTAAATTCTCAGATCCATGTTCTCCAGGCTTGGATTTACTACGCTCCCCCTTTGGGAGCAGCACGTTTGTTATTTCTCTATTCTGCAGGCAAGTGGGCAGACTCCAGGGAGAGGAAAGAGCTCCAGGAGAACAGCTGAAGAGCTCTCACTATATCTCTAAGGCACCGGGCCTGGAAGCCCTGCCCCTCATCTGGTTGTGGATGTGCTTCATGACTCTGCAACAATGTGAGACTGTGGCCAATACCACTGCCTCACACTCCCTGATTCCCGTGGGACACAGGAATGGGTAGAAGAAAACTGTATCTTCTTCTTGGCAGGACCTGCTCTGGGTAAGAGAGAGTCCTGGGTCGCTCTGACTCCTCCCTAACTGCTGAAGCAGTGCAGAGGCTTCTGGAGAAGCTATCGAAATGAAGTTTGGTGCAAGAACAGTGCCCAGGCTGCTAAAACCATTCAGCAAGCTCCCTGCATATAGAGATTTATTGGTAAAAAACTGAAGTCTGTAGAAAACATTAATATATAGATGTGTATATATATCTTTTCTTCCTACTTTTTTTATTTTTTTTGACAAGAAGTTACAGAAATTTATAAGAAAAGTCCTGGGAAATGATTGGGTACACCTGAGGGAAAAAAAACAACACAGAGAAGTGTTGGAGAAAACTGCTCAAATCAGGCAGACTCCTGAGCCTTCCTGCCTCTGCCAGCTCAGGCGCTCATCACTTGCACAAAGGACTGCATAATCCTACTTCAGTACTGTCAGACACCAAACAACCCAGAACAACGGAGTGGCAGTTAGGCAAAGATGCCTCCTCCCAACAGAAGCACAAGAGAAAGTTGTACCTTGAGAGGGATTATCTCTGCTAGAGAGACGGGATGCACGATCTGCTGTATTCATTTGCATTAAAAACGCTTTCCCTATGCATTGTGCCAGCCTCTGTCTCTGGCCTGTTACAGACGGAAGTCCCTTCTTCCCAGCGTGGGAAACGGGGGAGAGCAGCCTACAGGCTCTCGAGAGCACAAAGAGCCTGGGGCCTGCATTATGAGAGCCCTTTGCACCGCTGTCTAAGTGGGACTGAAGCTCTGGCTCTGCCCAAGCTCCCAGGCACTGCACAAGCGCTGTGCAGCCCAGGCTGCACATGTGTTTAACTACACATCACCGGTGATTGTAGAATCTCTCTTCTGTGCTCTTGCTGAGAACAGCTATTATTGTAAAAGTCAAAGGATCCAGCCCAGTCCTATGTACCACCCGATCACCATGCGAAGCAGCTGGGGGAGCCCTGCCTGAATCAGAATGATAGAAGTCCCAAAATGGGGATCAAGATGGTGAAAATGAGTAATTGTTACACTGAAAGAGAAATTACTTTGTTGAAAACATACACATAGAACATATTCACTCATTTTTTTCATGCTGCTACAACAAATATAGTACAGGGCCAGAAAGAGAATAAGCAAAACCTGAGAAGTGGGCAGACAGATAATGCATGACTGTACACACCTCCCTAAAGGAAACTGCGTGCTCAACAAATCCCACAGATGAAAACCACGGCAGTCCAGCACATGCCCATGGGAGCTGTGCCCCCTGCAGCCTGCTCTTTTCTGTGGCTGCTGCAAAACACATGGGGAAACTGTGCCATCATTCAGTTAAACCAATGGTGTGCTGCATCTGAAAGCAGGAGTCCTCCTGCTGGCATAAAACATGAGAACAGAGGAAAAGAGATATGCACTGTTTCCGTTCTGCACTTCATTACGTATAAAGTTAACTGCAGGGAAGTAATGTTACCTCTCTTTACAGCTGCACGTGCATAGTATAATTTACCTGTTTGGCTCCTGATCTCTTCTTGCCATGCATTTATAGAGACCCCTATTTGGACAGCTTGCACCCCACATCTGCTGACAGAGAGCCAGGGCACTTCAGTCCGTCCTTGAAAAGCAATGCATTTCTGTGGCTGAGTACAGCCCAGCAACTTCAGCATCTACGATTAATCAGGTGGCACCACTATGAAATATGGCTGTGTTCATGTGAATGGTCTGTGTTAGCACAAACAAAACACAAAAAATAGCACCAAAGAGTACTGGTACCTTGCATGGTAGTTTTGACAAAAGAATTCAGCTAGAAGATCTGAAAATTAACAGAAGAAATGTCATTCTAGAATAGTGGCCACTTCAATTTAAAAAGCAGGACACGTAGGCTGAATTGGTGATGTATACATTAATGAACCCATGCCTGTCTGCAGCTCCGTCCCTGTCACGGAGGCAGGGTGAGGTGCCAAACCTCACCGCGCTGGCTCAGGCCGGGGGCTGCCCAGCTCAGGACATGCTCTCCCAGCCTCTCAGCAGCAGTCACTGCTCCTGGGGTTCTAGCCAGGTCTCCACCAGCCCAGCTGCCATGCAGCCTGCTGGAACTGCTCCTGCTTGCAGCCAGGTTCACCTCGACTGCAGAACTGGTCCCTCCATCACGCACACTTCCAACATTTTTCTTACAGCATAAACACACGTCATCAATTTGAACTATATAAATAGCCAGGCACGACAGAGCCATGAAAGCAATTGGTTTTAGTCCCCTCTCAATGCCTATCTGGACTTCACACACTTTGTATCAAATGAACCTTACTCCAAAATGAGTTGGAAACTTCCATTTTACTTTTTATGGTATGTAACAAACGCATATAAATTATTTCACCCATATCCATCTATGAATAATTACCATAAAATTATTATTTCTCAAAGTTGTTTTATGGCTAAGGAAAAAGCAGCTCTCCTTCCTTTCTTATACTGATATTGCAATGAGCTTTATAAAACACAAAAAGCATGCCCCTGGCCTCCAAACAACCGTTACGAAAACTGAATGAAAGAATCCAACACAAACAAGAACTTGTGTAAAATGGACATTATAGGACAAGGGGGAATGGCTTCAAACTGAAAGAGAAGAAATTTAGGTTAGATTTAAGGAAACAGTTTTTTACGATAAAGGTGGTGAAGCACTGGAACAGGTTGCCCAGAGAGGTGGTAGAAGCCCCGTCCCTGGAGACATTCAAGGTCAGGCTGGACCAAGCTCTGAGCAACCTGATCCAGCTGTAGATGTCCCTGTACATTGCAGGGGAGTTGGACTACATGACCCTTAAAGATCCCTTCCAACTCTAAGGATTCTATGATTCTACCTTGACTTTTTGCTATGGATTACTGTATTTAAGATCTGTCTCTATGTATTACTGTAATTTAAAATTAAATATTTTCATAGATTATTTTAACTGTCACAGTTCAAGGTAATATTAATTATTGTACAGCTACTCTACAGTTACCATCTTCAGCTGACTGCAACATTTTTGTCAAAGAAAAGTGGAACTGAGCAAATAAGAAACACTGTATGTTAAGTATTTTAAGGAACATTATGAAATTCACCAAACAAACAACCTGATAAATATTTTTCAGTCAGTTCTGCAACACGCCACAATTTACTCCTACACGAATTGTAACGATCTCAGAGACTTCATTGACTTGGGAGGGACATGGACATTTCCACAGCCTCATCAATCAAGACGACATGGTCTTTTCAGTCCATGTGGAGGTCAGGATCACTATCACCAAGAAATAAAGCCACCCCCTTGCTACTCACCATCTGTATGCAAAACAGCTGCAGTGCAAGATGTTGGAGTCTCCTCACTAAAACACTTCAAGCCAAATTTGGAAGGTATGTAGTAAATTAGAATAAACAACGTGATCTGATTTGCGTGCATTTGGAAAAACTGTTTGGGTTGCGTGAGTTTGGGAAGACTTCTGCTTCTTTCAGTCATTTGTGTACTAGCGAAGAGGCCTGCTCAAACACCCAACAGAAAACTCCAAACAAAACAGCCCCATTTAACTCTACTCTGATGAATGCAGAACCAAAATTCCAAGTAATGGCAATAAAATTAAGAGGTAACAATCCTGTCCTCCCTTAACCAACAATAATAATGATAGCCTTCATTACCATTGTGCGCAAACACTGACATGCAAAGATCCATTCTAAAATTTATGAGCTTTACTAAAGGAAACTCACAGCTCAAGATGCCATTTCTAAAATGCAAATGCAGGGCCCTACAAACTGCCCTGGTGACCTATTTCATTATGGCAATTTTAGCTATAAAAAATCAATAAAAATGTGTAATGAAACAGCCTGCTATTAGTTACTGCTGGTACATGCAGCAATCCTACATTACTCACATTCCTCCCATGTCCAGAGCCCGGTTCTGCCACCCTCAGAATCGATCTCCTAAGGCAAACATTGGCATCAGTCCTGCGGATGCTATTCAGACGCTGTTTGTCTGACAGACAGACACACTGTTTGCTCCTTTGGTCTGTTTATATCTCCTGGATTCACAAAGCCCGCTTCCATTCCCACTGAGGCTTCCCTGCTCTGCAGACTGAGGCTTTGGGCACACAATTTAGGCCTGCCTACATCCACCAGATGAGACTTCCATCTGCTGGTTTTCCTTGCAGAAGTTTTTGGAAGTTTATCCACTCACTTTATAAAACACACACACTGAGCAAAGCTGAAGTTTACACCATGCTCCCCTTCTCCTCCCTCACCGTGGCTCCCGATCCCAGGGCAATGCAGGACCATGGTGTTGGCTGGCTCAGCTGCTGCTAGAGTGAGCAGGAGGCTGATGGGAGAGAGAACAAAGACAAAAGGGAAAAGAGAAGGGCTACGCTGTGCCCTTGCTTACGCAAACACCCCTTGCTGGGAGCAGGCTTTGGCCAGAATGCTGTCAGGTGCACTGAAAACAAAGCGGATAAGAAAGCCTGGAGTATTACTTGTTAGTATCAGAATGGAAATGAAGGAAGGAAGCTGTTTACCCTTCATTTCCTATTAGCCTCTTTGTTTTTTCCTGGAGCTAGTACAGGCTTTTCCCAGGACAATGACTTCCTCTACTACCAACAAACTAGCTCACCTTGAAGCATGGAAGGAGCACTTCCAGAGCACTTGATCTCAGAAATGTCTGCAACCCCACTCCTGGGCCATAGTTACCACCTCCCTACTATGCAGGCACAGTGGGGAAGAAGAAACACAGCTATCCTGCTGAGACGGGAGGATGTTCGTGCTTAACGGGGTACAGCTGGACCTGGGCAGGTCCCCTCACCTGACTATTTCACCATGCCACTGTTGTATTATGTGCAGGGGATATAGGTCATACTACAGACTGAAAGCAGGGAGAAAATTCTGCGAAGGTGGTGGCTCAGTCTACCTGCTTCTATACTGGATAGCTAATTTGCTCATGTGATTAACATCAATATTAATCATAGAATAGAAAAGAATCATAGAATCATTCAGGTTGGAAAAGACCTCTAAGATCATCAGGTCCAACTATCAACTGATCACCACCATGCCCACTAAACCATGTCCCTCAGTGCCACACCTACCCTGTTCTTGAACACCTCCACGGACGGTGACTCCACCACCTCCCTGGGCAACCTGTTCCAGGGCCTGACCACTTTCTCAGAGAAACTTTTCCTAGTATCAAATCTGAACTTCCCTCACTGCAACTTGAGGCCGTCTCTCATCCTGGTTAAACAGGAGAAGAGGCCAACACCCCCCTCACCACAGCTTCTTTTCAGGCAGTCGTAGAGAGCATTAATGTCTCCCCTGAGCCTCCTCTTCTCCAGACTAAACAATTCCAGCTCTCTCAGCCGCTCCACATAAGTCTTGTTCTCCAGACCCCTCACAGCTTTGTTGCCCTTCTCTGGACACGTTCCAGGGCCTCAATGTCTTTCTTGTAGTGAGGGGCCCAAAACTGAATACAGTACTCAAGATGCAGCCTCACCAGAGCTGAGCACAGAGGGATGACCACCTCCCTGCTCCTGCTGGCCACAGTTTCTGATAGAAGCCGGGGTGCTGCTGGCCATGTGGGCACACTGCTGGCTCACGTTCAGCCAGCTGTCAACTAACACCCCCAGATCATTTTCTTACGTGCAGCTTTCCAGCCATTCTGCCCCAAGCCTGTAGCATTGCATGGGGTTGTTGCGATCAAAGTGCAGGACCTGGCACTTGGTCTTGCTGAACCTCATCCCATTGGCCTCAGCCCAGCAACCCAGCCTGTCCGGACCCCTCTGTAGGGCCTACCTACCCTCAGGCAGACCAACAGTTCCTCCCAACTTGGTGTCATGTGCAATCATACTGAGGCTGCACTCAATCCTCTCATCCAGATCTTCAATAAAGATATTAAACAAGGTTGGCCCCAATACTGACCCCTGGGGAACAACACTTGTGGGTGATTGCCAGATGGATTTAACTTCGTAAGGAGCTAAGGAGATACAGGAAAGCAATTCATGTGACTAACACACAGTTTGAAATTTGTTTTTGCAAGAATGAGAACAGTCAGACTAAATGTTATCAGGAAGGAAGGCCAGGTAGCAAAAAGACGGGTCTGGAATCGTGTACAGATTCTGCTGTGGACCACGATGCAAATGACAAGTATGACTTTCAGAAAGTCAGTGAGGATCTGATTTCTATGAAGAACTTTGCATCTCTTATCTGCACAAGCCATACTACTTATAGAAGCACACTTAGCTAATGTATAGACAGCAATCTTCAGCTCCACCAAAGCTAAGTAATTGTATCTTTAAGCACACAAAGTCTTTGAGAGAATGGAGCACCAAACCTGTCTGTCTCACTCTGGTCTAGGCTTCTAACCTCATCTTTGTGCACTCTGTGGATCACACAAAGTGGTGCAACAATGGTGACAACAGAATGGGTAATGTTCTCTGAGGTACGAAAACTGGGTAAGAGTACTCAGAGGTCACACAAGTCTTCTCAATGCTTTACTGTCGACTTTTCCAGTGTGGTGCAAGATGCGAGTCAGGCACGATCTGCCTGATCATCTAGAGAAATACACACTGCTAGGTAATGGACATAACCACTGCTGAAAATTGTTCCATAAACTGATAGATTTATGACCATGACCAGTACAGAGTGTGAAACTTATTTTAGAAGGAGGTTATACACACTTGTCGCCTCATCTCGGATGTAACATGAAGATTCTGCTTACATATTTCACAGAGAAGTGGAAGATCAGCCGACGGTATATAAATATGCTACATCTGGATCCTAAAATTCCAAAGGAGTGCTCAGCAGAAATAAAAGCTGTTGTGAGTTGTCACACTGTGACTTCACTTCTGCATTGGACATGGCAGCTACCTCATAAAAAGCTTGTCACACACTCACTAATGGAATAAACTCTGATCCCTGCTGGTCTGGGGGCAGCAATATTGAATGGGAAACACAGTGATTTTGATTTTCCTTTGGTTGTTTTTACTTTTGAATCTTTCTGGCCTCAGACAATGTCAGAGGGTCAGGCAGGCATTACATTGCCTACAGAGAGATAATGACTACTCTAGTCATAGATTACAGTATTATTAGTTTCATATTTCTAAACAATGTCAGAAGATATCAGACATCTCCGGCACCTCTGGCCTAAACTCTGAAACACTGTTTATAGCATCAACTAGCATTTCTCAACAAAAGAATAATATCTTCTTAAAAGAATCACAAACACCTCTCAGTCACGTGGGGTACAAGGCACCATTTTACATCGCATTTCCTGGATCAAGGGGCTCAGTGCAGTTAAGTTCCACAACCAGTTTAAGCTATGCTATTCTGGCACTGATGCTGAAAGAAGCAACTCACCATGTCATCTCCAGCCACTCTTCTCTCCTCTTGCACTACTTTCCCCTCTCCTGCATACACATTTATGTGGCTGAACAGTGAACCAGACTGAGAATCCAGATTAAAGCAAGACCAAAAGCTGTAAGATGATTAATTTTAGCCCTCTCCATTTTACATAATCAAGCAACTTGTGGAACTAAAGCTTGAGAAATCAAAACTGTGCTCATCAACTCTACTTAAAAAGAAGGCATAAAAGTAGACTTAGCTCTGATAACGGCAAAAGCTCACCTCATTACCAATATAGAAGGTTTTGATTTCATTTGTTTCATTTTAAGCTGCCAACATAGTTGGAATCCATAAAAGTGTGCAGCTAACATCAAGGCCTTGTATTGAGAATTGAACTGTGTCCAGCATAATTTTGTGCATATTATTCCTAAATTACTGCATCCCTGCTATTTCTAACACTGGTCTCCTTGGCTACATTTGCTAATCACAATAAATTGTAGAGTATTTGGTTTTCTAAATGCCTGGGTATAAGAGCTCCTGGGGAGTTCCTGGGAAGATGAGGCAGATAAGCCCTTTCTGACTTCCAGACTCACAAAAAACTCGAACAGAAGAAAATCCAGCTCATCAAAATACAACTGGTCTGATTCATCTCTGTGTTACTCCCAAGTTATGAATTGTACCGCTTGGTTCATGGGGGTTAAATGTATGCAATCTTGGTGCAACACAGAACGAAACAGGCCTTTCTTCCATTCTCTTTATTGTAGTGAAAGTAATTTTGGTGTGACCCTTTTTTGAAAATATGGAAAAGTCTGTATCTTAAGGAAAAATGGTGGAAGTTCATTTATTAGAGAGACATGCAGAGAGAATGTCAGGATCTAGACTTGGCATTATTTGTATCTGCCTGAAATATACTACGTACACCAAAAGCGGCACTTTGAAAGAAGTACAATGATCTGCTCTCCTGAATGAAATCTGCAAACATCAAGTTTCAATGTTTACCTCTAATTTAAAGCACTAGCCAATTCTTAAAACAGACTATTAATTTCTAAAGAAGTGGTGTGCCCCTGGCAGGTTTCTAGACTAGACAGTACCCTAAGCAACAGTGGTGCTTTCTGCATTACACTGCTGTTACTGTAGCATTACAAAAAAAATTGACATAATATATGGACTGTACTGGTAAAGATTTGTGGAACTGCTATTCACTGGTATTTCTTGCATTGATAATTCCTGGATTTCAACAAAAAGTGATATGTAGACTTTAGAAAAAAAAAAATACTACAAATGTCTGCCTTCAGTCTCATACACTTCTAGCTGAACAACAGTATTACTGTAACACCACTTCAAAAATATTTACATAGCATTGGTGGGAAGGCAGTTAAGCAATGATACTTGTACATGCCTGAACATTTGACCCAGGTGAAAAACAAACAAAGCTGAAAAATGTATTTCTTTCTTTTTACTAAATAGATAGTAGCTATTTATTCCAACTAGAACAGACAACAAACTATAACAAATGTTTGTGCTTTTGCAGAAAGGGAAAACAGCAAGTATTTTCCAAGGAATGGAAATGGCTAGAGGGAAGACTATAATGTTTCCCATTAATAAGCAAGAGGACCCCACCTTCCTTTCAGTGAACAGGAGTAGGCCCATTTAATGAAATACAGAACTTGCATGGTGGTATGTATACCATTTTTTAGTAGCTGAACAACATGACAGTTCTAAAGACGCCTCTAGTAAAATGGATTTTACTTCAGCCAAAAATGAGAAGGTAACTTGAAATAACCACCTTATCAGGAGAAAGAGAACTGCTGAGCTATGAATGTGTAATTATTGCTAAATGCTATTGGATTTGGGATCAGAGGAATGGCGGGTGGCATATGCATGCCAATATTTGAAAACACCTCTGAAGATACTCGTGGAAGAGATATAAGTAGGAGTGATATCCATGGCAGAAAAGTACAAGCAAATATGCTTAAGAGCAGAATAAACACACAGTAACACGGGCTAATGGGGAACAGCTGGTATGGCTTTTGGAGGTCACGTTCCAGTAATCTAGAGGTGTTCTTCCAGTGACCATGCAGATATGGGTGACCTGGTTGATACAATGTACTTCTGTCTCAGAAAGCTTCTGATGAAGTGATTTATCACAGGCTTACTCTGCTGTCAAGGAGGAAAACCAAAAAAGATGCCAAGAAATAGAAGCATCTTTTCACTGCTAACTAAAATGCAAAGAAAAAAAACGGTTAGTTTTTTAAAATTATTTTTGTAAGTTAATAATTGGTTGCTTTCTTTTATGGCGAATGGATATTACCTGGCAGTCTCACAAATGTATGTCCAACACACATATATGAACAGGAAAATGGAGGAATAAAAACAGACATTTTTCTGATGATATTGAATTAGCGATGTTAATAAAAACAAAAACTGGCTGTCACTTGCTGCAAAAGAACCTTGTGAAAGTGAGTAAGATAAACAGCCATACAAAACTCACTATCAAGAAATACAGTCAGACACACTGGAAGAAGAAAAATGGCCCCAGGTATCATTCTCTACTTCTTACAGGGTTCCTAGGATTCAGATTTTCACAGTACAAGAACTACAGCCAAATGAATGATCCTGTAGCAAATTTACAGAGAGAAACAGGTGCTTTTTCCCCCCAACGTAAGACAACTAATGACAAAAAAATCCACCCTCAGGTGCCATTAATTACAAAACTGTAATATAGTGTCTGGCGTCAACATGTCTACACAACAAGCTGAGATTCAGGAAGCTGAGATGGCATGCTGCCTGTTTCCTCTGTTCTTACACTGCTTTCTTGAACATCCAGTGCTGACCACTATCAAAGAAAGGACATTGGACTACAACGACTTTTTACTCCATGAAATGCAGCCATTTTTATGCTGCGTGATGTTAACAGACGCTGCTGGCACCCAAATAAATCACAACTGAGAGGAAAAAATGGTTGCATTTTGTATCTAAGACACTGATCCTAAAATAGCTTATATTTACATGCAGAAATAGAACAACATTTAGCTACTGAGGAAGTGAACCAAAACCTCTTAGGAAGTGCCTCGAATGGATTTAGCAGACTGACTGCAAACTACAGCATCAGCCTGTAAAGAAACAAAATGAATATTGCTATTACTGTTTAGAAATAAGGCTTAACTAAACCACCACAGCTGAACACTTCCACTCACAGAGAACCCAGAACTCTGGACTAGGGTGGAACATGAAGATAAAAAGTCACAAGAGTAATGCTAAAATCAGCAAAGAAGATGCAGTAGTTACACTGATGCCTGGAATCCATCACGTTTAACCTACAGATGAGCCAATTTACTTTGTAGAAGTGCCCGTTTCTTTCCACTGACTATAAAGGCAGTCCAAGTGACTACTACAGAAGTAGAAGTCTTCATTAGAGCTTTCTAAAAGCACATTAGATCAATCCCACAGCTCTGGAAGCTGAAGACTGACACAACTTTCAACTGTACCCATTTTGCTTACTGAAATCCTCCATGCAATGCAGTATTTACACAACAAATTACTTAGGAGAAACACAAAGCTGACTTTAAATAGTAAATTTTCAGGGTAGTGAACCTCAGAGCCAGAGAACCTTGTAAATATGCAGTAGCTACTTACATAAGTTTTAGGTCGTGCTCCAGTTGACACTGGATAAGGTAAATAATCTAGATCCTGGTAGTCTGTATTTCCGTTCTTCCAAGATCCTTTTCCTTGATCATCTCCATAGAACCTTGTCTCCACTTGAACAGGGCACTGTAAGAGAATTTTTAAAACCCTGTAAATAAAGGCAAGTCATAAATATTTTTTATGTGAACTGCAAGATAAAACCATTGGAATTTCATCTTTTTAAAACTTATTTTTTCTTGTGATGTAAGGTGAATGTTTGTCCTCTATATTAAAAACACCTGCTGCATTGTTTTTATATTCTGGTGTAAAGTGCTTTCCTTAACAGCTAGTATACACAACTAGAGAATTAGTGGATAGCTGTACATCTTCCTGAATACCAAGGAACTGAATGATCTCTGCCTTAGGAAAAAAAAAGTTTTATTTGAATTATTTAAAACAATCTTTTCACTTTAATTCATGATTCTGTGTTCTTTTATGTAACTTAAATGGAGACACAGAAAATCCTATTTTCAAGTAATAGACTCCGAACTTTCCACATCTCCTTTTCCTCGTTGTTGAGGCCCAGGGAAATCTTACTCAATTGCTTCACTTCCATACAAATTTTTAAAAGATAAATGTCCTAACACAGGACCAATGTGAACCTTGGCAAAACTCAATACCAAGAAGAGACCTTGAACAACTTTCTCCCACATATCCTGCTTTACCTCAAAAGAATGATGTGTGTGAGCAAGGAGCAAGCCAAGCTGCAATCCAGCAGGATCCTTTGCGGGATCACTCAGGGAACCAGGATCATGGGCGCACGGCAGAGCAGCCCCAGGCTATAATTTGCAGTCAAAGTCAGCCCATTTGCTGACAAAAGGATACATTTGCTGCAGGTGTGTAACTGCAACTGCATAGTTCCCAGTTAGAATATTCGTCTGGCATTAAAATGAGGAGGCTTTGCAAAGCTGATGAAAGATGCAGTGGCCCGAAAATGTTTGTAGACAATATCTTATTGCAAAAGAACTGAGAGAATGTCTAAGTTAAAAGTTTTGTAAAGGATAAATATAATCAAACAATTTCTGTGTAACTCTCTGAATGATGAATGACTCTAACTAAAAAACGTGATTCTCATTCTTCAGATGCACTGTTTTTTTCTGTACTGAAATTGTTAAGACATCAAACGGAAATGAAGGAGATTCATCAAACAAGTGAAGCATGCTGCTTACAGCAAGGCTGTTTTCTCTCTGCTGTTAAGGCCTTTGATATGGTCCCATACCACATTCTTATCTCTAAATTGGAGATATATGGATTTGAAGGTGTTGTATTCAGTGGATAAGGAATTGGTTGAATGGCCACAGCCAGAGGATGGTCAACAGCTCTATGTCCAGGTGGAGGCCAGTGACAAGCAGTGTCCCCCAGGGGTTCGCCTTGGGACTGGTGCTCTTCAACATCTTTATCAATGACAAAGACAGGGAGATTGAGTGCACCCTCAGCAAGTTTGCTGATGACACCAAGTTGAGTGGTGCAGTTAACACAATAGAAGGAAGGGATGCCAACCAAAGGGACCTGGACAAGCTTTAGAAGTGAGCCCACGTGACAAGGGCTGCACTTGGGTCAGGGCAATCCCAGACATGCATACAGAATGGGAGAAGAACTAACTGAGAGCAGCCCTGCTGAGAAGGACGTGGGGAGCCTGGTGGATGAGAAGCTGGACATGAGGCAGCAGTGTGTGCTTGCAGCCCGTAAGGCCAGTGGTATCCCGGGTTGCATCAAAAGAGGGGTGGCAGCATGGAGAGAGAGGGGACTGTCCTCCTCGGCTCTGCCCTGGTGAGGCCCCATCTGGAGTACTGAGCCCAGGACTGGGGCCGTGTAGGGAAACAGCTGATCACAGCAGGAACAGATGACTGAGCACATGGTGGAGGAGCACGGCTGGCCCGGGGAGTACTGGTAGATCACTTGCACCTGTGACCAGAAGGGGTGGACCTGGGGCACGATTGCCCCAGGCTTAGATAATGGCCAGCCAGGCAAAGCAGAAAGCAGCCTCAGAGAGAAGTTCAGAAAGCAGCTGGAGAAGCAGTGGTGCAATGAAGGAGCTCAGGAAGCAGAAAACAATGTGGAGGAGAGCCCCAAGTTCCAGATGAAAGAGGCCTCCAGCACAAGAAAGATGTAGAGCTGTTGCAGCCAGTCTAGAAGTGCTCAGAGGGCTAGAGCCCCTTCCCTACGATGAGGAAAGGCGGAGGCAGCTGGGCTTGTTCAGCCTGAAGAAGGCTCCAAGGAGACCTTGTTTAGTTATTGTGGCATTCCAGTAACTAAAAGGCGCTTATTAATAGGAGGGAGACTGACTTTTTACATGGGCAGATAGCGACAGGACAAGGGGGAATGGTTTTAAGCTAAAATGGGAGATTTAAATTCGAAGTTAGTATGAAATTCTTCACTGTGAGGGAGATGAGACGCTGGAACAGGTTGCCCAGAGCAGCTGTGGTTGCCCCATCCCCTGCAGGTGCTCAAGGCCAGGTTGGATGGGGGCCCTGGGAAGCCTGATCTGGTGGGTGGCAGCCCTGCCCGTGTTGGGGGCTTGGAACTGGATGGACTTTAAGGTTCCTTCCAGACCAAGCCATTCTATGATTTTGTGATATTTACAGAATACCTCCTCCTATTTTGCTAATAAAGGCTTTTATTTTTTTCCATAGGAAAGGTACAGGTTTCAGAGGATCTGTACTATTACTTACAGTTTTCTAAAGCTAGCAGTTTTGCTTCTGGTACATTCAGATAGTTCAGCTTTTTGTACTTGCATGTTGTATTTATAGCATTGGTGAGAGAATCTTTCAGAAAATAATTTGATGACAATTTTTATTTTCTAATCTCTTTTCTGCATTCAATACTGAGTCATCCTGCCCAACGCTATTTCCTAAGCAGCAACTTGCAGCTTACACGGATCGCAAGACAGACCAAGGGAAATTAAACCTCAACTTCTTTCTGAAAGTTTTCGTTTATCTCTTTTAAGAAAATATCTTAAATGTATTCACCAATATTCTGCTAGACCTCCTACTGTCTCTCAGTAAAAGCCTATAGGAGTTACTCACAGAATCTATTTTTGTTAACTAGAAATTATTTAGACTTCTTCCTGCAATATCTGCTCAATGGAGTAATATTGGCAGACACATTAACTATAGAAAAATTTTAAAAATAAGTTATCAAAGAGTTATTGCCATGAACAGGTGAAAAATCCTTCAGTAGAAAATGAACTGTCTCAACCCAGTGATTAAATTATGAATATTTTCCTCAGACACACCTGCTATGCAAAATAAATATGCAGTCATCTGTTTATAATTGTCTATGCCCTCAAGAGACCAATTTTCAGAGCAACAACTCCAGCAAGCACGTTGCCACTCATGCAGTAGTCACATACTTCTGAGACCTCAGACCTACAAGTTTCACCCTGCATCTGTGAGCACTTCTCCTGAAATTTCTCTTCAATTATTGTTTCTTGCTTCAGTTCCCACTTCATATAATGAAAATAGGATAAAAACACATGAAGAACCCATAACTAGTAACACAGTTGCTAGTAAACATATGTTTGAGATAGATCTTTGTGTTCAGGATTCATTGCGAGTGAAGAGAATAAAATATAGAATCACAGAATGGCTTAGGTTGTAAGGGACCTCAGAGATCCAGTTTCAACCCCCTGCCATGGGCAGGGCTGCCACCCACCAGATCAGGCTGCCCAGGGCCCATCCAGCCTGGCCTTGAGCGCCTCCAGGGATGGGGCACCCACCGCTCTCCGGGCAGCTGTGCCAGTGCCTCACTGCCCTCTGAGTAAAGAATTTCTTCATAACACCTAACCTAAATCTCCCATCTTCCAGTTCAAAGACACCCCTCCTTGTCTTCTCACTATCTGTCCATGTAAAAAGTTGCTCCTCCTGCTTACAAGCTCCCTTCATGTACTGGAAGGCTGCACTGAGGTCTCCCTGGAGCCTCCTGATTTCCCAAATCAGTTTCTTCATGGTAAATTCATGGAGAAGTTAGGAGGATGTATTTCTTTGACTGTATGGGAATCAAAGAATGATAGGGGTTGGACTGGACCTTTGGAGAACATCTAGTCCAACCCCCTTGCTAAACACATTCGTTAGGTTACAGAGGAAAGCGTCCAGGTGGGATTTGAATACCTCCAGAGAAGGAAACTCCACAGTCTCTCTGGGCAGCCTGTTCCAGTGCTTTGTCACCCTCAAAGTAAAGAATTTTTTTCTCAAGTTCAGCTGGAAATTCCTGTGTTCCATTTTGTGCCCATTGCCCCTTGTTCTGTTGCTGGGCACCACTGAGAAGAGCCTGGCCCTGTTTTCTTGCCTCCTGCCCGTTGTATATTTATGTGTTGATAAGATCCCCCCTTGGTCTTCTCTTCTTCAGGCTGAATATCCCCAGGTCTCTCAGGCTTTCCTCGTAAGGGAGATGCTCCAGGCCCCAACCATCTTTGTGGCCCTCCGCTGGACTCTCTCTAGAAGTTCTCTGTCTTCAACTGGGGAGCCCAGAACTGGACACAGTACTCCAGATGTGGCCTCACCAGGGCCGAGCAGAGGGGGAGGACCACCTCCCTTCACCTGCTGGCCACGCTCTTTTTAATGCACTCCAGGATACCACTGGCCACAAAGGCTCTAAGTTCAACTCATTTTGAGGCAACTCACTCTTGGATGTCATAGGTGTCTAGATCACCAGTTAGCAAAATCTGACTGGCTTACAAACGGTAGTGCTTAACTCTAATGGCTTGGATTTCTCTTTCAGGCAGAAAAGCAGAACATGCTGGTATTGCATTTTGACAGAAAACATTGAGCAGTCTCCTACAAGAACACAGAATGCTGTCCATTAACAGATGGGCAAGCTGACACAAGGGAATGACGAAATGAACTTAGCTGGACAGAGCTGGTTCTGACTTGCTGACGTACAATAAGAAAGAAATGAGGGGAAGGCATGGCCACTCTTTCTAACATTGCAGAATACAGAAAATCATAGTGCAAAACATGAAACCAAGAGATGCAGGATTCTGAACTTCCCAACTTGAGGGACACTGTGACCCTCACAGACATTTACTTAAAGAATTTATTTTTACAGAATGAAGCAGCAGTGACGGGAAAAGCATTCAAACAAGCTCAGATTCCAGGAATTTCATGCCAGCACTAACATTCAGAGCTGCAAATCCAAACAATTCTATCTTAAGAGCTGACTTTAATAATAGCCTAAAGCAGAGAACAAACACTCCTACTTCTCACTCTGTTCACTCTCCAGTTACTTGTTTCTATAAAAAAAAAAACTTGCTTGTTCAAAAATTGCTAAAATTGTATCATTCCTTCTTAATCCCATCTGCCTTCAAAATAAAATACTAGGTAACTGCATTTAATTAATTGATGACATCTGCCACCATACAATATTCTTAAATACAGGAATGTATCTCTAAATAAAACATAAAAAATATTGATTGAACTCTTAATGAAGATACATATCGTCTTTCTTGCTGTTATGTCTTTAAATAAATACTACAAGTGTAAATACACTAACACTGAACCTTCACATTCACAATATTTTATCTTGAAAAACTGTATCAAATGCAATCATCAAGGCCCTCATTCCCCTCTAAAAAGTGTGTTTAATTACTTTAGGCCGTGTTGGTAGTAAACTTACAAGGCAAATCCTATGACATTTCTGTTTACCTGGCCTGTAGCTGTCTAGGCATCTCAAGATTTTGTTATTAAATCAAAACTAATTTACTTCATCCTTGAAACCAAGCTCCTCAACTTACCAAGAAACACAACCAGATCTGAAAAACATTACTTGATGAGCATCTGATAGCTAAATGTTAGAAAACGTATCATATCACACATTCTTACCAGTTGCTCGTGCCTTTTGGTAGAAGGAGTACTGGAGGGAGACGAGCCAGCACTCAGAGCTTCTTCGATGTCTAAATTCAGCTGTTCCAGTTTCTTCATAAGACATGACATGGAGTCTGACCATTCAGATCCTTTTTCTGATTGGGTCTAAAAGAAATCAAACACACATTAAGTCATACAGCATCCAAGCTTTTTGTGCACTTTTCTGGCTGAAAGAAAGCTGACCAACATTTTCTCTATCTATGGGTAACTTTCTCCATCTAGAAAGCTTCAATCATCACTCCAATTCTGCTGAGACATATTTATTGCTGTTCTTCATACCAAGTGATCACACTCCACCTCTGCATATCTGAATGGCTTTCCAACACATCATCTTGAGTGAACCGCTGCCAGCTTAGGCTAAGCATAACCAAGACCAACAACCAAAATAATGTCTTATTAACCCGCTTCTATTTTAGCATCTTCACCAACTCCTTACTGTCAATAAGGATCAGAATTTTGAAAGTTATCACGTTCACAGTATTTTATTCCTTCCTATAAATCCAGACTAAGTCTTGTAGCTTTTTTCTTCCAAGCCATTAAGAAAATCTGCCTGGATAGTCAAAATATTTTATTGTCTCAACCATTTTTTTGTTTTCATAGATGTATTCTCCATTTTTATCTAAACTGCTTCACTGTATGAAGAAAACTTTAAACTACTGCAGTGCAACTGCCAAAATACTTTTCCTTAGATTCCCCGAAGTCCCTTCCAGTGACTCCCATTGAGCATATTCTCATAGCAATGCCTGCACATGCTGCTGCATTATGCCTCATTTTTTCATTCAAATCACTTCTAAAGATCCACAAGAACAGTAGCTGCAATGACCTCCCTGTCACCATGTGCAGGTACAGGGCCACTCATTACTCTCTGTCCTGAAGCTACTTCCGTTCTTTCATCCTTCTTACTTTCCGAAACATCAGATATTTTTGCACAGAGGATCAAAAACAGTCAATTTTAATGATCTGAGCATACAAACAGTAATATTACATTCCCATCCTGACAAAATCCTAAGAGCATCATAACAACCCTCCACAATACCTCGGGGAACTAGATGAGTATTATTTTTCTTCTTACCTGACAAAATGTTGCAGACATTTGTTTTCTTATGAGGATTTAGCAAGTAGAACACAAAGAAAATTGCAATCTTCTCACTATCATAGAACAAAGTGTCACAAACAGAACCCAGGAGGCTCACTGCAGTATTATACTGATGTAGCTAACTTCTAACAAAACTGTGCATCTACTACCACAACTAAGTATAAGCTCCCAGTCCTTCGGACACCTAGTCCCCCATTACCGACAAAAGTGTGTTCCCTACAGAGGGGCTGGTATTCTTTTAGCAGCCACTGTTCAGAAACAAAGAAAATTAAATGCTCTATCTTTAATTTTACAAATCTTTATCATCTTTGAAATTCTTATGAGCTCTGAGTATTCTTAATTGATTCATTCCCGTTGTCTTCCCAAACGTTTTAAAGTAAAATACAAGATGTTCCACAGAAAGTGAGTATCAAAAGGCACATTTCATGTGGAATCCTTTCTGAGTGACATGGTCTTACACAGGACATGTGCATGCTGATGCGTTCATTTCTAAAGAATCAACATGTTCCTGTGACTTCCTGAACAACTGATCTTTCCAACACTAAAGAATGCTCAAAACACCCCCAAACCAACCCAGCAAAAATGAATGCAGAAAGTCTGTCAAAATCAATTAGTAAGGTTCTAGTTCTCAATGCTGTAAAACTGTAACTTGACCAAAATGAGCTGTAAGAACGTGGCTTCTTAATTAGCAGTGGTAAAGAGAAATTTCTGGGGCAGCGATTACACAAAAAATAAGTAAAATGCGTTTGACTTCAGTGAGCTATGCAAAAATTGTACTTGGTAGGTGACAAGCTTTGAAGGTTATCTTAGAAATTTGTAGTTTTCAGTTCATTGAAAAGTAGGAGAGATTTACACAAGCACAAAGAGTCTCTGTAATTTCAGTATTTCCAGGGGTTGGAGGAGTACCTGAGTAATTTAGCATTTTCCATAAAAAAATGCAAAGATGGAAAATCATGGAGACATTAAGAAAGGCTTAAGAATATTTCTGATGAAGATTCCAACTGCATGTAATAATTTACACGTATGATATAATGTTACGATAAACATTACAGCTGAATGTGTTCAGAAGCACATTGGCCTGTCGGACAAAAATACCTACTGTACCAGCAAATACTTCTAGCATTCATCAGTACTCTGTAACACTTTTGAATGGGTCGTCCTCTCCCATATTTTTAAAAATTTCTCCTTTTACAGTAACAGAACTCAAACCGTAGTCATTTCTTAAAAATTCAAGTTCCATAGTTTCCACACTCTGTAATTCTTACTTTTCTCCATTAAGTTCTGCCCTTTCCAGTTGAGTAAGACTCTATATTGTGTCTACTGAATGAAGGAGATGAGGAAAAAGATGGGTTTTCATTATCCTTCGAGATAAAGCTAAACAGCCCTACTTAACAAAAACCACTGACTAATTGGAAATTCAGCACAAAAGTGCTACTTGGAATAAATGCTGATTGGCTACGTCTTTCAAAGGTCGTCTGAAATTCTTGCTGAAACATGATGCTACTTACATTCGGAAATACACAGCTCGCACAGTAGGGCTTCTAACAAGAGAATAAATTCTGCCTAACCCATTCAGGAGGAACACAGCCCCTCAGTGTTTCACCCCAGGAACTGGGTTGGATGCAACAGAAGCACTCAGAACAGCCCCTGCATTTCAGGGTATCCTGCCCATGGCAACTGCAGAGGCAGTGGGGTCAGAGTATCTTTGGAAGCCCTTCAGGAGGGAAAAAATGGGAGTTGAAAATGTCTAAGTATTGTGGGCTGTTTTATCTACTGTTTTTCCCCCTAAAAAGGTGCACAGGGAGAACTCTCATTTCCTATGCTCTCAAGGCCTCCTTTATTTGTTGGAGCCAGTCAGAGTAGCGCATGGGAATGCTGTTTGAAGAACGTGAAAAGTTTAGAAACAGAAATGCATTACAGGAACACTTTGCATGGTATACCTTGGACAACCCTAGACAGATGAACAGTACTAGAAAATAAGACCAGAGAATCCCCTGTCAAAGTTTTTTTCAAGGTGGAGTGACCTTGTCTGTGAAGATCATGATATACGTTAAGCAGAGAACAACATGTTGGTCTTGAACATGAGAAATCCATCTGACAAAGCAGTTCAAGTCCTGGATATTCTTCTAGACAAAAAAAATTGAAAAATGTAAAACTCAGAAGTATTATCTCCATGCTAAATATACAGCTAAGCGTATGTGCTTCCTTAAACTTAAAGCAGTTATTAATGCAGCTGTTATGGGTCAGACAGCTATTGTATAAGACACGTTTAGCGATCAGCCAAACATAGAGTTTAGTTACAGGTTGCTACTTCCTCCTGCAATCAGTTGTTTTTGAACAGCAAGCTTGAGGCTTTTGTTGCACGTATTTTCATATCCAGAATTTGTGCTCACTGACATAGCTGAAATTTCGTTGCTGCTAATGACAAATTACAAAGGTAATGATTATGTGCATGATTACGGTCCATCATCCAAACAACTACTTGTTCATTCCTATGACTGAGAAGTAAATACATTCCAGACATTCAACTATTTGTGCCTTTTGGACCAAAGGCTTCTGCATTGTTTCTCAGCTTTCAAGTGTTCTTCACTAATCTTATTCAGCAAAAACATCTGTGATAAAAGGCGTATTTGTTTCAATGTTTTGCCCATGAAGCTTGCTGCAATAGGCATAATAGCTGCCAGCAAATCTAAATTTAAACTGAAAGAATGTGGCAAAAATGAAGGAGTCCATATAGAACACTCAGGGGTCAGGGTTAACCTTGCTGCCAGACCTCATCGTATACTGGAAGCAGCAGGGCTTCCAAGGGAAGGGTTATGAGAAAATTACACAACTCTAAATTTATCTGATAACATGTGGCTTTCGCCACAGAACCATTCAATAGGCCCAATTGTTCTGATAATTAATGTATTGTAAAACTTCTAGTGATAAATTACTAACCTCCACATATAAAAATGCCAATGCTATTTAATCCTCCTCCCCAACGTTAAATTGGTTTAGATAAAATTCTCTCTGATGTACAGGCTAGATCCACAAAGACTGATTTTGTGCAAGAATTTCAGAGACCAAATACCACATTTTGCTCTCACTGCACTGATGGGGCTCCTCTGCTCTCAAAAGACATTCTGTATAAAAGGTCACAACCACTGGTGGCTTTGCCTACAGGGGCTGGGGAAGGAAGCCAGATTGGAACCATATAAATAATCTTTCTAAAAAAAAAAAAAAAAAAGACATATAGAATACAAAGGACTCTTATTCTCAAAATAGACTTATTATGCCTTCTATATTGAAGATAAAATATTTCAAAGGCAATTTTGCCTTGTACCTCCCTACAGCATTGTTTAAATATTTACAGAGCCTTTAGATGAACAACTGTGTGCCACCTTCCTCCTGGAAGGCAGGTAAAGTAAACTGAATGAGCAGCCCTTCCACTTCTAACAATTACAATGCTGCCCATCAGAAACCATCAGGGAAAGTCTCCTCAGTCTTTCAAGTCAGTAGGCAAAACCATGAGCACACCTAGCCTGCCGGGAAAGGGAGAGCTCTGCAGAACACCACATAAAGCTCAGAGATCTGGATCCTTCTTATCCCGCAAACACAGAAGCACTCACCTAAGATGGGCTATTAGGATCTCTAGAGTCTTCCCAAAGAAAAGGTACATAAATACTGATACGAACATGGTGTTAATTTAACATGATTTAAAGGAAATACCTTTTAAAGAATGAAGCCTTTTCCCCAAAACCTATGAAGTTTACACTTCCTAAATATGGCTGTGTGTGGAGCTTTGTTTTCCTTCTTGCCCAGTTGCTTCGTCCCTTGTACTCCTTGGTCTGTAGATGCACTGTCCCAAGCTACAACGTTTTTAAAAATCTACATAGTGATATAAGCCACACATGAGTGGATCTGATCAAATTTTCTGAAGGTTTGATGTTCTAGATCTCCAGTTTGTGACTGAAACACTCTTTCACTAAGCTTAGCCATGCATTTCTATAACATACATATTTGTGTTCACGTAAACCACTAGTTGGGTCTTTCAGAATTAATACAATACAGTATAGAAAAACAGTGTGGAAATACTGACTTCAAGCTGTAGAACAATAAACACATTTTAAAATTATTTTATTGAAAGTGCAAAACAAGCATGAAAATGAAACCTAGAGACATTCTACTAGGTGGAAATAATGCAAGACAACCCTTATCTCATTTCCAGTATTTGACTTTTTCATGGCTAATTAATGTAAACTCAGAAACAGACTCACTGACGTTTTTTAACAGCTCTTTCCCTCTCAGACAGAGAACTGGTCAATCTGGCCTCCGAACTGCAATCAACACATAGATTTTGCATAATTATAATGTTTGCTGTATAAAAAAATAAAATCCTGAAGCCCTGCCTCATTTTAACAACTCTTGCTCTAAGCTAAGCAGTACAGAAATCCTGGTACCAAAGGAGTCTTCCAAATATTAGTTTACATAAATACTTCCCACACAAAGAAATCCGAGCTAATTTCTGGTACTGAAAGCCACAGGATGTGCCAGCATGGCAGTTCACCCATGACAAGACAGAGAGAAATAAGTATGGCAAAAATAAAGAAATTTAGCTGATGGAAAGGTGTTGGGCAAAATGCTTTGGAAAATAATTGTACCCTACTAGAGAAGTTTTAAGTGCATTGTTCCAGCCAGCCTACTAGGAAAATTCCTGTTGCAGGGCTTCTTTGTTTGTTAGGAAAAGCAACCTGTTTTTGTACTGGGCGGGTGAGACCAGCAGCTCAGCTGAAGTGCATCTACACCAACGCATGCCGCAGGGGCAATGACCAGGAGGAGCTGGAAGGCACTGTGCAGCAGGCAAACTATGACTTAGCTGCCATCACCAAAACCTTGTGGGATCACTCCCATGACTGAGTGCTGCAATGATGGCTATAAGCTCCTTAAGAGGGATAGGCAAGGAAGGAGAGGCAGTGGAGTGGCTCTCTTGAGTGACAGAGTGTTTTGATGCTGTACAGATGAACGCTGGTAACGATAAGGTCAAGTCCTTATGGGTAAGGATTAGGTGGAAGGCCAGCAAGGCTGACATCCTGGTGGGAGTCTGTTACAGAACATCCAACCAGGATGAATGGGCAGATGAAGCATTCTATGAGCAGCTGGCAGAAATCACACAATTGTTAGGCCTTGTTCTCTCAGGGAACTTCAAATTATCAGACATTTGCTGGAAATACAACAGAGAGGAAACAATCTAGGAGGCTCCTGGAGGGCATACAAGATAACTTCTTGAAGCAGCTGTTAAAGAGCTTACCAGAGGAAGCACCCCACAAGACCTGTTGCTTATGAAGAGAAGGACGGTGAGAGACACGGTGGTCAGAAGCCATTTTGGGCACGCAACCATCTGGAGCACTGTGTTCAGTGTTCCTCACTACAAGACAGACACTGAGGCCCTTCAGTGTGTGCAGAAAAGGGCAACACAGATGGTGAAGGGGCTGGAGCACAAGTCTTAGGAGGAGTAGTTGAGGGAACTGGGATCATTTAGGCTGGAGATGAGGCTCAGGAGAGACCTTATCACTCTAGACAACTTCCTAAAAGGAGGCTGTGGTGAGGTCAGGCTCTTCTCCCATGTAACAGTGATAGAATGAGAGGTAATGGCCTCAAGTTGCACGAGGGGAGGTTCAGGTTGGATATTAAGAAGCATTTCTTCTCAGAAGGAGTGGTAATGCACTAGAACAGGCTGCCCAGGAAGGTGGTGGAGTCAACATCCCTGGAGGTGTTCAAGAAATGTGCAGATATGGCAGTTAGGGACATGGCTCAGTGGGCATGATGGGGATGGGCTGACAGTTGAACTAGATGATCTTAGAGGTCTTTCCCAACTATAACGATTCTATGCTTGTATGACTCTATGATTCTCATTTAAAAAATGACAACATAAAATGGCATGTAGTTGCCTTTAACATAAAATTCTAACTTGGATTTACTCAACCAATTAAAACTCCCTTTTTTATTTTCCTAGTTCACATTGCCTACTGCAAAATTCTTCACTTTCTAACAAATGATGTCAGGCAACACCGAATTTCACAAGCAGACTGACAAGGCTGCACTCTTGACACAAGCCACAGAACTGGCACCAAACGTCCAGACAAGCTGCCCGAACTGACATCTGCTCCTATTTCAGCATATGGATTATCCTCTTTGGTTATCCCATCTTCAGCTGCTCAGAATGGACGCCAGCTCATCATTTATCTCCTTCACCATTTCTACCCTATAATAACTGAGAAAGTAAACTGTACTTCTTGCAAGCCAAATATGCCTGTTCTGTGCAGTAGTCACATTCTTCACTCTGCCCATCTGCACTGGATTTGGCACCTTCTGCAACAGTGGTTTTACTTGGACATCACAATTAATAATCGTGAATATCGGAATAACTTACGCATGTAGATATTAAGAGATGTACTTTATACCTCTGACTTCACTAAAAGTAACTGACTTCAAAATACTGTAACTCAGAACAAAGAAAGTAACTAACCTATGCCTGTTTATATCTTCCTGCAATGTTTATTGACAGAATTTGAAAACGGATTTCTGAAGTTTCACGCCATTAAATATGTAAGCTACAAAGTGTAAAAGGTAACTCACAGACCATTCTCCACAGTGTCTTTAGTTGCACCTATAAACTACCTTTTCAGATTCAATGTTATCTTGAAAAAAAAAGATGTATTTTTTAATAAAACACTGTGTTTAGCCAAAATGTAGGAGAGCAGGGCTCAACTTGATCTTTGGCCTAAAGTATTTTATATCCTAACGTTTTAAAAATTAGCAGAAAGAAGAGTAGTATCATTTTAGTACTAACTGTAGAACAAGTTCCTCCTCTGTTTTCTCCCAAAGTAGAAACAAGCATGATAAACTACTTTATTGCTTACGGCACCTACCTTGACAGGACTAAGAGTTTTCACTTTCCTAAGATTAGTGTACTGGTCTTCCCAAGCCTACGAACAAGACTTCGCTCCCAAGCTACATCAGTTGCTTCCATCACACACATCTTATTTGTCCAAAAATCTTTAATTACAATGTTCTTTTAAGCAGAAATCAGAAATTGATGGAAAAAAAACGCACAGTGAAAGGCACAGTCTTGAATTAAGCAGCACTCCAGGACAAGGAACGCTTTGCAAAAGGGGAGAATTTTGGGGGGCTCTGAATACATGCTGATAATGACAGAGAACTTCGAAAAAGAATAGCAGAAAGTGGAAATAATGTCTACGTCCTAAATTACACCCTGCTTGTAGCCCAGTAACGTAGAGAGCGCTGATCCCAGGCCCAGGAGAGGAACCAGGCTCAGTTCCCAGATGTGCAGCGGCAGCTCAGCACCCAGACACCTGTGTTTAACTGCCAGGCCTCAATGTTACTGGAGCACAAATCAAACGTTATCTCTGAAGTTGCTGTTTAGTTGCTACGGACAAATCTAAACACATTAAGAAATAGATGTATGACTGCACTGGGCTGCAAACCCATTAAGGCTCCTGTGGCGGAGCTGAGGCCCCACTGCAGCGGCAGCCCCTGGAGCGCAGGGACCCAGGGCCCAGCCCGACCCCCGCACGGGCAGCACAAAGAGCGTGTCCCCTACAAACCGTACGGCAGAGACAGAACAAAGAAACGCCTTCTACGCTGTAGTTCCAAGAGCGATTTATTCACATCACGAAGCCTCAGCCACCAGATCTTCCCACACTGAGTTCTACATAATTAATCCCACTATAACATACTTAAAAAAAAAAACATAACTTTATCTCCCACCCAGCACACAAGAAAGCGTCATTCTGACTGCACCCCGCGCCCACAGCACAGCACAACGCCACCGCGGCGGCACCGCTGAGGAGAGCGAGGCAGAGCCGGCACGGCCCGACCGCGCGGCCGAGCGCCGGCAGGAGGGCGGCAGGGCTCGGGGCTCCCTGGGCGCCTGTGAGGCGG
>WBMW01002012.1:708605-751918 GCA_013396635.1 Penelope pileata
TTTTTTTTGCCTAATACCAGTTAAATATCTTCAAATTTGTCTTGAGTGAAGTGCTTCTCCTGAAAGTAACTCGTTGTTTTGAGATGATGTGAGAATAGGGTACAATCACTGATGTACTGTTACACACTGGTTCCTGCTTAAATGTGGTTATCAGCTGGGCCCTGCTCTTCACAGCCTGAAGAAATGCCAACCTAGAAAAATGTTACATTTCAGAAGCTTCCACATAATGTATTGCCACTGTACACTGAGCTGGTTGCATGGACAGAGAGTGCATGTAGCTTAATCTGAAGGCTTGAAGGAAAGCCAGCAAGGAAGAACGGCTCAAGTCATCACTTCAGAGTTGCTGAGAAAACATCTGCACAGAACAAAACAGTGACTGTGAATAATATCAGAAGGACATGAGAGATGTAAGAAAGTTACAGTTCAAAACAGAGAGGAAGTCAGAATCTCTACAGTGCTGTGCTAGTGATGATCTTACCGATCATCATCCAAAAGTGAGAAATAACATGAGCATGTACTGAGGTTGCTTCAAAAGTAATGCCTCCTATTTATTTCCATGGAAAGTATACAGTTGCAAAGAGGACAATAAGATAGATAGAGCACATTCTCTGCTATGAAATGTTTTTCAGCAGAGTCACCACCATTAGCTATACATTTTCACCAGCAATGAACAAGAGCCTGCATGCTGCTCTTGAAAAATTCTGCACCAGTGGTGCTGTCACCACTGCTGAAACGCACCACCACCGCCCCGCTGTGCTCACATCCACTGTTTGGTGTGTGGAAACATTCAGCAGGTGTCGATGAATCTCAATGGGTGCCATTTTTCCTGCATGAAGGAATTCAATTCCGCACCTTTGCTCCATCCGCACTCCCATGCCAGATGCCATTGTGTCAGAGTGCCCCTCTGCTGCCGTCTGTCACATGGCAACAACGTGGAATGGGATATTGGTGCGAAGGTTCAGCCTCTACTGCCATGCCACCACCATCCGCCTCTGATATTGTGGGCCAACATCATAAAATAAGAGGCATTGCTTTCGGAGCATTCCTCATGTATATACTTGTTTTTAAATCTTCAAAATTTTGCTCCCCCAGTTGAAATAAATGTTACTTTTCACTTATGAAGTCTATTTGGGCATCAAATATACTAATATATCAAATATATATACTATATGTACTGATATATACTAATATATATATATTATTATATACTTATATATATATATATTATTATCAGTATATATATATATATACTGATATATTCTAATATATCAAATATACAAATGGAGGTGGGGAACCTCTTTTCAGTGGTCAGTGGGGACAGGACAAGGGGCAACGGCCTTAAACTGGAGCACAGGAAGTTCCGCACCAACATGCGGAAGAACTTCTTCACGGTGCGGGTGACGGAGCACTGGAACAGGCTGCCCAGGGAGGTTGTGGAGTCTCCTTCCCTGGAGATATTCAAGACCCGCCTGGACGCCTACCTGTGCTACCTGCTGTAGGGAACCTGCTCTGGCAGGCGGGGTTGGACTCGATGATCTCTTGAGGTCCCTTCCAACCCCTGCAATTCTGTGATTCTGTGATTCTGTGATACTGCTGATTACAGATTTCTGAAAAGGAAAAGCAGCTGCCAAATTTGATGAGAAAGCACAGGAAATAGATATGGGACTGTTCTAATGGAGGGGACTCAGGGCCCCCAGTGCATTCATAAATTGAACAGAAATGTCATTTATCTTGTGCCACACAGAACAGGCAGATTCTGTATGCCTTTGGACAAAAAGAAAGAGCATTTTTCACGGGCACCATTGTGTGAATTGCTCTCGGCACCGTTTCTCCCACTTGCAACACCACTAGCAGCATGTCTAAGTTGTATTTTTTCCATCTTCACTGTACTCGTTTACTATTCAGCATACTCAGTGATTTTTTTCTTGTTGTTAATTGGCATGAAACAAGAGTTACCGTGCAAATGCTGGTAGCAGCTGTTTAAGGGGAGATTCGGATGCCAGCTTTGCTTGTTGTCGCCACCTGCAAGGGGCTATGCTCCCTGGCGGGAGCAGGGCACAGCCCTTCCCAGCCCACCCCTTGGATAGGAGATGTGCAGCAGTGCATCCCTCTGCAGTCGGAAACAAGTGTGTTTATTTACTCAGGAATGCCCCTGCAGGGTCGATCACAATCGCTGTTTCACTGTGAACTCTGGCAGCAAGGATTCAGCCAGGTATTGGCCAGGGCAGTGCCTTCGATAGCCTGGGTCTGTGGCCGAGCAGATTTGTTTGTTCTACTATTTTTAAGTCTGAGGATTAGCAGTAATGGTTGCTTTTATCAACATTTTTACCCCATGCTGTCTTTATTTCATTTTCTTTCCAGCAGAAAGACATTTCTTCCACGGCCTCATTTCTGTGCAGCAGAAATAAATAACGTGACAATGACATCCATTTGCTTAGCGTGGGCTTGAACTGGAGTCACGGGGGGAGCTTTAGTCTGAGTACTAACGCATGACTGCTGCTAAAATTTTAGAGACAAGATAATCCTTTTTTTTTTAATTCTTGGAGGCTTTTCAAGGATGATACATACTTATTTACATAGAAAAAAAAATCAAAGCCAGGACTGCATCACTCCATCTGTACAGTTTTTGAAATGTTTTGACACATTCTCAGAGATTTACTAGGTAATTTGCAATGCTCGTCTGGCAATTTATAACCCATTATTTTGCACTACAAGCTGCATCCTTGAGTTTATTTTATGGCATAGACGTAAAGTAAACTAAATGACAACAGCACCCATTCCTTCTCTTTTATCTATGGGAATGACCTTCAGTAAACAGAGTCCAAGGGATGTTGTGCATGCATTTTGATATGTATTTATATTAATGGGAAAGTTGGGATTACTGTCTTGGAGTAAATGAGGAAGCAAGCCTTGTCTTAGGGTAGTGGAACAACACCATTATTTAGTAAGGCATGTGTCACAACAGTCATTCAGAGTCGGTGTTGCATCAAAAGGTACACTGCTTTGGAACTTTTGAGCCTTGTTTTTCTAATGTTGTCTGCTGAGAAAACTTTGTGAAAATCCATCTTATTTCTGAGTGGGTTTCCTGATTATATTGGTTCTGGTGTGAAATACAACCGTAAATCTCCCGCTCATTTTGGGTCAGAATTATTCTCCCCCAAATGGAAAGAGATTAGTATTAAAGGAGAGACATAACTAAGCATTATATACTATAGTCTTGATGTTAATTTGGACATTTTAGTTCCAGTTCTACTTTCTTTCTTTGATTTTATCAGAAATCAATTAACTCTGTGCAACTGCTCTAGTAAGCACTAGAAGTAAAAGAAAAACTGAAGGTAGAGAAAAATAAATGACATTGAGTAAAAGACAAGAGCTCCACCCTGAACTTGGAGGCATAAAGATGTTTTTATATAGAACATAACTTAAAAAAGCAGGAGGAGGGGAAGAGAGAGGAAGGAAAGGTATGACCGACCTGTAGTTCAAGATTAATTTGTGCTGCCATTTCAGGAACACTGGAATTTTAAGAGTTTGTTTTCCCCAGTGTTTGGAACCACTTCATATTTTCGTACTAGAGCTGTACTTCTCCAGCGATAAACATGTTTAGCTCCAGGCATTTGGTTTGTCACCAGTTGGGAGCAGGGGGAAAGCCTCGCTTACTCTCTTGGAAAGCTGCAGTTCTTCCAGTTCCAAAAAACACAGCTAATTTACTCAACCCTTTTTTTAAGGAAAGGTTATAGTTGGATGATTCTTCTTGCAGAATGTTTTTCATTTTGTCCTAAATCTGTTTTCATTTTGGACATTGGTCTATCATGACGTGTATGTACTACTACAGATCCAAAAAAAACCCTATTTATTTTATTATAGGCCAGATAGTCACCTGTCCTCCATGTTATTGTAATGAAATAAGAATGCAGAAAACACTGTTATTTAGTAGAAGCGGTGCTGTAAGTTAGGAGGAGTTAGGAGCTACAGTGCCACTACTCTAAAAAAGGCCATTATTTAGGATAAAGAAATATACTCTTATAGTAAACCTGAGCTCTATCCCCTTGGGGCAGTCAAAAGACTCAGGGAATAGCTAGGAATATATGCTGTATGTGGGATGATACATGATCTTGTAGGAGCAGGGGAAGCTAAGCCAATCTTTCCCTTACAAAAGAAAACAGAGAACCCTAGTCTGAAGTTCAGTCTGATGGAAGTGTGGCCAGTCTGAAGAAACTAATTTGTCCAAGGTAAAAGCCTAGCATTATATTTTTGATGTTTTGCATTTTCATTTAGTGTATTAGTTCAGTTTTGTATTCTTAATTATGTAATTAACATTGATTATCACTGTATAACAATTTGTGTAAGTTCTCCTCCACCTGTAAGCAAGCTTAAATGGTACCGCTAATTTAAAACATGCTTGAAACAAAAGAATAGCTTCGGTTACCTCCAGCTCCATGTGCTTTTTTCCCTTGTCATGGTCCTTTGATTCCTTTTTGGAATGATCATCAAAGTCTTCTATATGAAGGATGTACGGATACTTAGTAAGTTCCTGTTTAGCTTGACTTGGGAAAGCATTCCTTCCATGAAGACCATTGAAAAGTGCCTCATACAGTGGCAGTTCTGTAAACAGATCATCATCACCTTTGCCATCTGCTTCCTCCTCTTCAGATGAAAAGTCTTCTTCTCCTGCCTCACAAATACGGAGTTTAGTATTAGCTTCATGTGATAAAAATTCAAAATCAGAAAATGTGATAGCACTTGGCTTGTGTCTTACGACTCTGATCTCATGACTCCTTTCTGGCTTCTTGTCAGAACTTTTTCCTGCAAGGAGTGGCCATTCTGTATATGAGGGAAGGCGTAAAGGATCTTCCTTTTGCTTGTGCGTTGCAGAACAGAGTAATTCTTCACAGAGCTGTTCTGCTTCTGACTGATTGGTGGCACTAACACATCCTGCCGCCCCACCAGGTTGCAAGGATGTCACATTGTGGTCTAATATGGATGACACTGACAGCACACTCAACTCAGGTTCCAGTAAAACATCCCGAAATTCAGATGGACTTTTCCGTTCTTCTACCTTACTTTGATATTCTTCATACTTTGCTCCCTTTGGACTCCTCAGGCACTTGGCAGATGTGAGATACGGTGAGCCTTCTTTTTCTGCATAGATGTTGGTTTCCATTACAATGAGTTTCATCCATCAGAGATCAAAATGACTTCATTCTTGGCTTTCCACATATGTAGCCTGGAAATACCTTCTTATTTTTCCAAAACCATGATCAAACAATCATTATGAATGCCTGGATTCTTATACCAATCATCTGAATCCTTTCTGTTCCTGAAAATTAAAAAGAAAAAAAATTATTGATGGTAACATGCTTGCACTGGAATGCATCAGCATCAGTAATCCCAAAGTATGACATTATCTGTATCAAATTTACTCACAGCTCTCTTCAAAAGCATTTTATTTATGCAGATTAAATTAATTTTAAACATCAGACGTCTGACTTGTTTACCCTAGAGACCAGGAAAAAACTGGCAAATGCAGAAATGTTTTTTATAAGTATTGACTTTACATTGATTATTGACGTAATGGATCAGAATCACTTAATCTGATGTTAGATACACGCTTGTTAGCAGAACATGCCCCTATTCACTGTTTTTTACTGTGTTCAATTATTGAGAACTTCTGCACCGTTCTGATAAAGCTACTGAAATGTCATAAGGAAAAGCAAGGAGCTAAAGGAGCTGACAGAAGAGGAAGAACATTTCAATGTAGGTAGAATTTTCTGTCACTTGGTTTCTCTGAATTATCAATGTGGTGCAGCACCTGTCCATTTCCAATAAATTAGCAAAGCAAAAAGAGAAGGCTAAAAATACAGAGCTTCATTTCTACACCAGAGTTGGCCATGTCTGGTTTAAATCAGTCTTTATTTCTGGGCCTGCATCTAGCCCCTGGACCTCCAAAGCATGGTAAGACAGGAGCAGCCGAGGAACCAATCTTGCATCACTTACATTCACTCATATATGTAATTTACTTTTTGTGACAGATTGAATATTGATAGTATTTATTTTAATGATTGTTTCAGTACTCTGTCTGTGAGACAACAACGCAGAACAGAAGCTTTTCAAAACAAGAAGAGAAGCTCACGCCTTTGATGTGAGCGGCAGCCTGTCACTGGTGGGAAGACTTGTCAGAAGGCAGCTCTGTGATTGTCAAAGTGGGAAGCAAGCAGAGAAAGATGCTGGCATGTGACGTGCCTGTCACTGCATGTGCCATAAGCTAAGTAAGGCGTTCTAGCTGGGCGAATTTTATTGCTGGTTAGTATGTACTTTAGTTTTATAGATATACTTAGGGTGGCAAATAATATTGTGTATATAGAAAATGTAGATTCCTTATATATTACTATTGCCATTTGAACTTTGGCTGTAAGAGGTGTGAGCATGCAGGTATGCACAATTCAGACAGCCTCCCTGACAGCTGTTGTTAGCTATGTAGAAGTCAGACATTACTGTTATCTGTCTGTCCTCCTGCTGGAGTCAGTGGAGGGAGGAAAATGCTTCTGGAAGGTAAATGCTCTCTCTTAAGTTGGGTACTTAGTTTGACATGGAACGTTTCCCTCCTAGCATGACCATCTACCCCAAAACCATGAAGCAGGGCCAGACAAAAGATTTACACCAGTCACCCAACTTTTAGATGGGCAGATAAAGGCAAGAAGAATCTCACCCCATCTCTTTTTTATACAACAATAGTAGATTGCAACATCAGTGTGTAATTGACAAACCTGCACTGGAAGCCCTCATTTTCTCAGAAGCTTCAAGATGGCCATCTTGAATAGAATATTGAATATAAGCGACTTCACTTTCAGAAGCACTGAACACTCTTGACTCTTTCTCCCAAATATTACATGAACTAATCGAGCAAATTGAAAAAGAGAACACACCTTTTGTTGGGAACGATTGGGATAACTAACATTTCACATACAATTTTAGGCGCAGTGAGAAAACCTTCTGCCATTTCAGATGACTGCTGAGCGTTACCTGAGCCATTATTGCTGGTCTCCAGCCCTATGGCATGCTCTGTGCTGCTGCTTGGGCACGCTGCTAGCACCCACATTCCCCCTGTAGTTTGTAATTATGAAAGGCATGAAAAAGATTTTTTCCTTTTATCAGGATTGCTTACTCCATTGGACTCTTTTCTATTTTTCCTATGATGAGACTGGGACAAAGAAAACATGCAGGAGAAGACTGGTTATGTGCAAGTGTGGCGAGAAACCTCTGAAGAGGAAGTGGTAAGAGGAGAGTGTGGGTTTACCCACACATCCTGTGGAACATCTCTCTTTACTCGTTCTAGCAGAGACAGAAAAAAAAACACCCTTATACAATATATCAAATTCCCTATTTTATAAAAAGTTACACATAGACATTTAAAGCTCCTAAAAAGGGAACATTTTTGGCAGAGCTGTGGATTGGAAATCTCGCCCATAGAAAAGTGTATAACTTGGAAAAGTTTGAACATTCAAAAGCTAAATCTGTACATGTTGTAAAAAGCTTGTAACGCAGACCTGCAAAATAATATAATTACCACCACAATTACAAACCTAAGCACTTAAAGTTCTGAAAAATAATAATCTTTCTGAAAAAGGTCTTCAAGGTGTTAAAAGCAGAAAGATCTTTCATATGCAATGTGATACTCTGGTAGGCTAAAATGGTGAATAACAAAAATCTCTTGGGCACATACGTGTTTTTCTGACTGGAAAGGACAAAGTAGGGACTACCACATCTAACTGTCCAGCTGAAACTAACTCCAAAATGGCTTAAGGAAGAGCACAAAAAAAGCAAATCAGGACTTTTTTAAGGTAAAATGTGAAATCCGTATCTGAATGTAAGATTCAGTCAACTTCAGCTTCTTACACACATGAATTTGACACACAAACTGAATTCTGTTTTCTAAGGAAAGCTTCTTACAGTCAGCAGTGGACTAATACAGAAATGAGGTACAGCTAGTGAAATGATGTGGAAGGAAAGTTTTTTCATGGTCTGCTAGAAGCAGAGATAGCTGTGCAGACTCATAGCTAAATATTTGCGTATCATGCTCCACTGCCTTGATTCTCCTTTGCCTAGGCAACCAAAACCTGCATTAAAACTCACCAAGTTTTTCACAAAGATCACACAAAAAGCTCATATTAAGCTTAAGGATTAAATAGGAGGATTTCACTTATTTATATTTTCTTGACCCGGTACAAAGAGATATCGCTTTCTGGGGAAATTACTATGCTTTATTTCATAGGATTACTATAACAGCAAGGCACCTACACTAACCTTGCAAAAACTCATTAAAGTAGTGCATTTCAATATCCATTGTGCATTTTGGCATTGCAGAGCATGCGAATGTGTACAAATTTCTTACTTATTAGAAATCAATTTAAAGGTGAACCGACAGAGTAAAGCAGCAAATCAAGTCCTGATCTTGGCTAGAATGGAGCAGCACTAACCCAAAATAAAGAGTTTTTACCCCTCAACCCCAAATGCATTTGTTTGCCTTTCACAATGACTTCGTTTAGTATTTCCCATTGACCTAAACAATCTTCCCCTAAAAAATTAAACAAACAAGACAAGAGAATGTGAAACGCACAGACTAACAGCAAATTAGGAGATCAGGATTTTCTTTTCCTGGTGATAATTTTACCTGTTTTGCAAGAAAACCTCATATTTTTCAGTTCACTTAATTTCCATGAGCGTAACAACGGGAACTCAGTAGCCAAGAGATCCTCCAAGCATTGGAAAAGAGCAGAAAAAGAAGAGAACGGATCCTTAACAAAAGGCATTTCAGCTTGTTTGCTGCACGAGAACTCTGTCAACAGAAGTATGTGTGAGAATCCCTGGGGCTAAAGCAGCCTTCTGCAAGCACCGGCCAAATTATTCACAGAAAAAGGCAGAAAAAAAAAAAGAGGGGAAAAAAACAAAAAGAGAGCAAGAGCATGCTTCACAGGAACACCAAGCACTTCTATAAATACAGTGTGACCTCATTCTTCATACTATGCCAGACCCAAACACTGTGCTTTGCTTTATCACCTGGAGCACCTGAAGTTGGGTTCCTGGTGCACACACTGCGCTCTGGATGCTGTCAGGTTTTGAAAAGGGAGGCTGTGAAATGCCTTTTGATGTCGTACTTCCAAGCAATATGAAGGAATAACAAAATTAGCTGTCCATGTCACTTTGCAAATTCTAATTGTTTGTCTGTTTCTTCAAGGCCTACATTTGCTGCCAAGACTTCCCAAGTTTTCCATTTTATATATATTAGTAGGATTGTGGCTTGCAGAATGTTGCAAAGTGGAGCTGTAGTATAGGATACTGGATGCGCAACTTTCCCAATGTGATTATAAATCAGTTATTTGCAGTTTTAGCCTGCAAAGGGAAGGGATTAATTGGAAATATGAGGTAAGAAGACTGCTGAGCTATACTATAATTTTCTATCACAGAACCATAGAATCATCAAGGTTGGAAAAGACCTCCAAGATCATCTAGTCCAACTGTCCACCCATCACCAATATTGCCCATTAAACCACTAAACCATGTCCCTTGGTACGACATTAAGATGTATCTTGAACACCTGCATGGATGGTGACTCCACCACCTCCCTGGGCAGCCTGTTTCTGTGCCTGATCACTCTTTCTGAGAAGAAGTTTTTCGTAATATCCAATCTGAACCTCCCTTGGTGCAACTTGAGGCCATTCCCTCTCATCCCCTCACTGTTACCAGAGAGCAGAGGCTGACCCGCATCTCGCTATGACCTCCTTTCAGGTGGTTGTCAGAGTGCGATGCGGTCTCCCCTGAGCCTCCTCTTCTCCAAACTAAACAATTCCAGCTCCCTCAGCCACTCCCCATAAGACTTGTGCTCCAGACCCCTCACCAGCTTTGTTGTCCTTCTCTGGACACGCTCCAGGGCCTCTGGAGCCTGATGGGCTGGATGTCTTTATTGCTTTGATTAGAGCAAGCAGCAAAAATGCAAAAGTTCTGCACCCTTCTACGTGTGTAATGGCTCCTGCCTGCCAGCAGCAGCAGCTTACGGCTTTCACCTTGAAGTATCCAGAGGCGCAGTTTCTGCGGCATCTCCATCCCTCCTGACTCGTTTCTGTGAGCGAGGGAGACAACCCCTAGATGCACCTGCTTGCTTTCATGGAAGTTAAGCAGTACTTTAGTCAGCAAAGAATTTGGCATATTTAGGATTCACTCAACAAATGGAGACATGAATGGAGACAGTTATTTTACAGAAATTACTTCCTACTTACTGTCGTTCAGTGAGGCTTGTCTCATCTTAGAGTGCTTATGTTCCCCAGACAGCTGCACCACCAAGCCTCTCTTGTCTGTACCACCTCCACTGGGACAGATCCTCGTTTTGCATTTCCAAATAAAGCAAAATACCTTCTCAAATTCAATAAACTGCAATGATAAAGAGGCACTTTGCTACTGTAGCTGGGCCTCCATTCTTGTTTGTCTCAGATGCAAGCATTGGTTACAGCTGTGCTGCTTTCCAACCACCGTCTTCACTGATGCACTTAAACCAGACAGACCTTCTTCCAACACAGAGGAGGGAAAGACTCTACTCTGGCAGGAATCATTGACACATTTTGTGCAATTTGCTGAGCCTGATGATGAGCCAAGGTGAAAGCATCCTGCCAGTGTCCTGACTGAATTGTGCTTTGGTCTCCTCCAGTGTTCTCATCAGCACTGTCATTGTCACCTCACCACAATGCGAGGCAGCGGCTTCATTGCAACTCGGGGGCAAATACCTCTGTAACACAGCACATGCCATTTCTAAGAACTCAGATGGATGGGCAATGCTTAGTCCTAGCCAGTTTACATAATGAGGGCCTTGACTTTGTAAATCATTCTGCTGTGTGCAGCCCATGCACAGAGTGGTTACGGTCCTGAGCAGAATCCATGTGTAAGCACAGCACCAGTGAAGCGAAGGACATGACCTTGGAAAAATCTCATGTCTGTTGCATACCCAATTGCATCCTCTCAAAAGAAGGCAGTAAAAAGGAGTCAGGTATGAATGCGGAACTGAGGGTATATGTCTTTCAGCGTGTTTCTCAGCACATGAATGAAGCATCTGTAACGAGTAAGATTTGGCCTTCCTCCTGCCAGTAGGCTTCTTTTAGCATTGCATTCAATTTATTACTTTTTTATTCACTATACTTCCTCAAGTACTTTGTCTTGCACCTATGACATGCAGCATCAAGCTCCTGATGACGTTGGCCTAAGGTTGTTTGACTGCATGCTTTTAGAAGGCAATTTCAAGGGATTTAAGATTACAATCTGAACTACTTGAGAAATGAAACCTGATGTGAAGTTGCTGCAAATCCCAATACTCATGGGAAAGAAGGGGTGAAAGGCATGTGTGCGCATATGCATTTATCTGTAATCTGTGTTATTAAATAAAAACCAGAATTTTTTTATATACTGCCTTAGAACACTTTGGCTTTGTTTTTGTATGACCAGTGCAATCAACTTGAAACAGGAAAGGCAGCCAGTCATATGCAGACGCTGTTCATAAGCGGAGGCCCCAAAAATGAACCAACACCTAATAAATACTTTAAAAGCAACACAGGATAAGCCGCATAAGGGAAAAAAAAAGGCTGTCTCCCTTCAGGTTAAGGATCTTGGCATCGGTAAAATCCTAGCTCTTCATCTAAGTAACCAGTCCAAACCAAAGGCACGAAACAGACTTTCTGCAAGCAAAGTCACAGAGGTCTGAGCTGCTTCTCGCTCCAGTTTAAGTACAAACACTTTCTTCAGCCTGTAAAGTGAATTCCATTACATATGTTCAGGAGATGCTCAGTAGACTAGCTGAAAATTAATCTTCATTTCATTTTCCTCTTCATAAGAGGAAAGAGGCTGGAAGAAAGTTTTCTTGTGTTAGAGGATCTCTGTGTTAAAGCGGAGGACTTAAGGGTCATATTCACATCTCGAAATTTCTTTTTAAGATGATGAAAGAAAATAAACATAAGACATCCACTTCTCACTTTACAGGTTAGGTAAATAACAAGCAGCTTTTTTCTGAAAGTTGTGTATCAGTACAAAATGGTCCTTCACAACACCCTGCAAATGGATATGCTTTGGTTGGCTCCCAAAGCTGCATTCTTCCCTCTGAGAAATCTCTGCTGGAACTGTGATGCCCACCAGCAGCAAAAGGCACTGGAAAATTGAAGTTATTTTGGCGCTTTATAGGGGCAGTGACTGGTATAGATCTGTCTTTATTGTATGGTTCAAAATCCTGTACAGAAGGAAATAGAGTTCTTTAAACTTATTTGCTTCTTTGAAAAAGGAAAATATATCTTTCCCTTTGGTGCAAATGGGAAGATATCAGTTCAAATTAGTTTCACCTGTTATCCAATGTCTGTGTATAAGCAATTGGAAGCTTGTGTCTACTGTGGCCACACAGGTAGCAGGAGAGATGTGAACAGGAATCAAAGTTTTTTTTATCACACAAAGGTGTGTCTTAGTCACATTTCATCTTCCATCCATAAAAATTGTTTTGTTTGCTTTACTAATTGTTATGGTTGAATTTGCACAAAGAACTGAACAGATGTTTCAACAGGCATCATCAGCACTTATTTTTATAAGCTGAATTCCTACTAATTCTTTTTATAGAGAAGTTGCATTTCGTTGGAAATGTCCACTCTTTTTCCCCCTACACACTGGGTTCTCTTTAATATGGATAAGCCAGTGACCTTAACCAAACCAATCCTCACAGCTTTTGATTTTCCCAGAATCTATTAACTCCTCCAACAGCTCAATAGCTCTTCAGTGCCCTACATTCGTTTCAACTTTCCCTTGCAGCAGGATCTTCAGTCCTTCCCATGCCTTGACTGTTGCTTCAGCCTTCTGTCCTCATAAACCTTGGCCGTGCCCAGTTGAGCACAGCAGGGAGAGGCTCCTCAGCACCAAGATGTTGTGCACTCAGCTTACAAGAAACCACAGCAAATATAAGTCTGACTTTGTATTTTCTGAAAAAAGTATAAACAGAAAAATAATTCATAAGACACTGGTGTTTGGGATGATATGAGGCTCGGGCACCTGCAGAAATTCCCAGCCTGTTGTAAGTCAGCAAGCCCAGGGAGCTGGCGGCAGCTGTGGAAGCTGCTAACCCCATGCAAGTTTATTAATCCTGTTCACAGGAACAGGCTGTTTCTGTTACCTGAGTATCAGGTAGTGTCCAACGTGTGGATGTGGTAGGACAGAAAGTGCCTCAGAGGGCACAAGTAGGCACTTGTTCAGGCAAATGGATTGTGCCTTCAGCTTGCTTCATAGGCTATTCCAAAAATTTAACTTCAAGCACCTAATTTTGGGAACTAAATTCAGCTGACATAAGTACTCTGTTGCAATAAATAAATAAATAATAATTTAAAAAAAATAGTGTATGTATATGTATGAGCCTCCTGGTTAAGAAAAGAAGGTCCTGTAGGAAGCCAAATTGATCATAACTGCCAGCAGCTCTCTTCTGTGTCTGTACTGCAGTATGTTATTATGGAAAGTTTTAAGGTTAAATCAGAACATACACAGAAAACAAACAGGAATGAGTTCATTAGAGCCATGTGTGTTAAATCAGTTTGTGGCATTTCAGCTCCACAGGTTTGTGCTGCTATCAGTCTTTTAAAGTTTCTGCAGCGTTTTGGCAACATGCTACATTTCTCAGTTGAAATACGCTGCTTAATCCAAGTCTTTGATTTATGAACTGCATCACTATGGTAATGAGGATGTTGGCTGGGCAATTAGTTTTAAATTGTATAAGCTCACACTAACTCCTGTTATTATGAGTACAAAGGTTTGTCAGAACACCTTTGAGTTCAGTACTGCAGAATCCTCTGGTGTCTCTATACCTACTAGACCAGAACTGTAGCAAATTAAAGCTCCCGCTACACCTTCTGAATTTAACACCACAAAATCATTTGTATGGAAATATCAGCAGTAAATAGATGCACCCATTCAAAAAGCTACTTTACATGCTTTATTTTTACATTCCAGAGATGGCTTTGGACTCTAACAATGTCTTTATCACCATCTCTAAACAGTGTCTGTAATGAAAGCTAAATAAGTGGTGACCCCGCAATAAACGCCCATTACTACAAGGGCCGTGCCGGAGGGTGGACTCCTCCTCTCAAGATCTGCTGGATGCATGAGGTATAAATGGCAGCGATGGAGGACTGTGTCAGCTGCAATGAAGATAAGTTATTTCCGAGGGAGCTGAAGTTATTTTCGAGGAATCTCTTGTAACCTCTTTGTGTTGGGGACTATTCACTTCTTTTGATTAATCTATTTAATTTTTTAGAGCTTTCAGAGGAAATAAAGCGTTCAGATGAATATTTAAGTATTTTCAACCTTTATATCTCTTGCTTTTTTGATCCCTTGTAATTTTTTTTTTTTTTTAACTAAATATTTAGTTCTCACAGTTCTTTGGAATTAATCATTTTTTTGAGTAAGTTTGTCTTGGTTTCTTTGTTGTTGTTTTTTTTCAGATAAACCGGACAAAGTCAAAACACTTCAGCAATACTTTAGTGACAGCTGCCTTAGAGGTGTCCAAAATCTTATTTATGTACAGAAGGAAGAGCATCTTAAGCCAAGGTGCATATCTGAAGCCTGAATTGCTATTTTGAACAAGTTCCCTGTTTGCCTCTCTGCTCTTTGGTTATTTCTTCTCCTCCCCGTTGAAGTCTTCCAATAATTAGCTACACACAACTGTTTACCACTTTCAGTTCTTGAATTCCAGACTTCTACTTACTGAGATTTCTTGTTTAGTTGGCTAAACTAGATTTAAGGTGTCAGGTGGCATTTTCCCCACAGAGGGGGTCCTTGTAAACATTTTTTCAACCAATAGCTCTACTTTTTGGATAAACAACTAAGCTTTTCAAATGGGGTAATGAATGCAGTACAGAAATATCTAAACTAGCTTTATGCTTCTTAGCGTAGGTCTCAAAAGTAAGAAGGCAGTGGAGCTGAGGTATATGTCTGTGATACACCTTGCTTGTGGTGTCCAAAGAGTTAACCCAGAGATCTTTACATGGCAAATGCAATACATGCAAGCGAAATAGAGAGGTCATTTTCAAAGCTCTTCTCTTGACCTTTTCTAAGTTTGATTTCATATACTATGCATTTCTCCTGTGAGACTCCCACTTTTCATCTTTCCTCTATGCAGAATTAAACTGCTTTGGACACTTCCACGTAACTTTATAGAATGAAGCACCAAATAACTACTCCATTAGTAAGAAAACCTGTGAAATCCACTAGTGGATGCCACTAGAAATTTTATGGTGTCCACTATGCCTGAAGCATTGTCCACAAACAAGGAATGAGATTTTTTTTTCCTACAAAGAAATTTGGAGTGAAGAAAATTATCTGAAAATCTCACTTTATGTCCAGACTAAACAGTATGTGAAGTAAAAAGTGCAGGAAATTTCGTAATATTTTTTTTCTGGTTTTCCTTTCCTAATAAGCCATTTCTTTTCAACTTGCAATAAGTAAAAACTAAAGTCATGTAGAAATCTTAATCAAAGGGGATGCCCAGTGCCTAGCAAGATGAAGCTCAAACAGAATATGCAGTTTGAATAATCCAATTTCCATAGAAGCACAGTATTGATACAAACTCTGTTGTAGAGCCCTTTAAAAGAAGTAGAACAGTTATTTCCAGGTTCTGCACAGTGTACAAGCATTCAGCCAAATGGTCAATATCCACCTCTCAGTAGGCAGTGACTTCTGCAGCTCTATTCAAATATATTAACCTCTGAGATAAATGGTCTCTTTCATCCTCTCTTTTACAAGTACAAAGTGTGTTGTGTTAATAGGAGAGAGATTTTCTTTCCTTCAGAGTACTGCAGATGACAGTCATTAATTCAGATATCAAAGAAGAGCAAAATTAGTAAGGTTTTTCCCTTGAGACATGAAAAGGACTTGTTGCTTTGACTGAGCCTTAGAAGTGCCAGAAATTTAGTTTCTGTCTTTATTCATTAAAAACACCAGTGTGTTCATTTGTGTGTATTACATGTACTTACACAGAGAATCTGTTGTGGTTCAGCTTGCCTGTAGCATCGTAGCATGAGTTAAAGGTCTGTCAACAAACCAGTTTTTTATTGGTATAAAACTCAGTGACTGTAAATCATATCAGACTGAAGTGCTGGCATACATTTGTCATGCTGGATATAGAATCTTTTTAACAATGAGGAATAATCATTGCATTGGTAATTTTTAGTTAAAAAAGCAGGAAAACAAGTAATTATGTATATCTGACAATTTCATTACCTTTCTGGTCGAGAACATGGTAGAACAAATCTTTTAGTCTTTAAGCCCTTCTCTCTCTATCATTAATAAATGCTCATACAGCTTGAGGCCAATGTTTTTGGTTTTTTTTCTAGCAAAAAATGTCTTAGGAGGAATTGATCTTCTGAAAGTCATGGGCATCTCCTTTTGAAAAGTATCAACTACTACTACTAAAGCATGTATCTCCAAAGGGACTCTGAAGGGTAATTTATCTAACAATAAAAATTCTGATTTTAAAACATCATTGGCTGGTTTTAAAGTGTTTCTGTCCTCACTGTTCCTAAGAGAAGCTTAAAAATTGCAAGAGACTGTAACTAACACAATTTTGCCTCCCTGAGCTGCAGTGATGACAGAAGGAAGCTGTTCTGTGAAATACAGACTGCTTGGCACACCTCTAGCAAGGCATAAATGGTAAACAACCTGAGCCAAGAACAGCAGCAGTGACAAGAAACAGGGATGTCACCAACACCATCTACCAGCATGATCACCTCTTGCTGGTGGGCCCTCACTGCTGGCAGGTCTCTCACTGCCACCTGCCTCCTTTAAACTTCAGCAGATGAACATTGTTTGGGTTTGTGGTGGATGAGGAGCATGGGATTGGTCTTGTTAACCTTTCATCACTACAAGTCGTGTGAACACAGGGCAGCGCTGAAACTACAAAGGCGCCATGTGTTGTTAGGCCCAAGGCCATGTTGTGTGTTTTTAGGCCCGAGGCTGTGCTGTGTTAGTCAAGCCCTGCTTGGCCAGATGATGCACAAATGGCAGAGGAAAGTGGAGCTACTGATAGCTTTCTCTGGAAGAGTAGAGCTTTGTATTGGAAACTAAGCAAAGGAAGTGAGAAGAGTAAGAAGTCAGCCATGCCATTTCTCAAAAACATACATCCTCAGGGCTCCTGTCAGCCCTGGAATAACCGTGCTCTGAACTCACAAGATAAGCTGCATGATAAACAAGAAATCGGTAAATTATGATTTGTATGTATTTAAAATTGCTGTTTCTCCAGCAGATGAAAATTAGCTAACTAGGTCAGGGTCAAATCTGTGTAGAGATACACAGAAAATAGTAACACTTCCCTTAAATAGCTTATATTCAGAACATGTTTATTAGTATTTTTGTATCTCATTTTAACCTATTATTTTTATGTTCTGAAAACCTAAAATCACATATGCTAATGGCATATTGGAACATATGCAAATACACAAGAACTCTGCTTGTTAGGGAGACCAGGACGTACTCAGCATGTGCTCCTTATAATGCATTGCTTTCATAATCTCTTTAACTCATCAGGAGGGCTGTAATGATTTTATACTCCTAGGAGTTCCCATTGCAGGTGAAGATTGACAAGTATTAAACTGAAAGCTACCTACACACCTTCATCTTGTTCTCATTGAAAATATAATATAGTTTTCCGTACATGATCCTGCAGTTTTGTATCCTGGGGTTTCTTGCTTCATTTTGCACATGTGAAAGGCAACCAAAGGGGTGTCAATATAGCAAAAGCAGTGGCAAAACACGACATGCTAACTTTAGACAATGTTCTTTGATAACTAATCTGTGTTGTTTAAGCATACTTCTATGTGAAATATTTGCATCTATTTGTGTAATTGTGCAAAAGGTTGAGTTTTCATTTAATATTAACATGGAACCTACCTGGCAACATCACATTTTTAGTAAATTCCTGTCTTAGATAACCTTTAGTTAAGTAAAGAAATGTTAACTTACATAAACAATTCCAAAGACATTTGAAAGTATCCTAAACAAACACCATACCAGTGAGGTATGGCAAGCAGACAAGCAGGAGGTTTTTACAGGCTTCTACCTGAGATATGGTTGAGTTTCCTCTTCTCAGAACATACGTGCTTACTGCCACAGAGCTCCCTCACCACTCTCCATTTCTCTATATAAAGGAGAAATATGGAAGAACTGCAATGTCCACTATTGATCTGCACTAACCAGCCCTGAGGCTGAAGACAATGTCAGCATTCTGGGTGTCCAAAATAACTCTTTCAGTTACTCTTTCAGTTTCAGAACCTCCACCTGTGCAAGCAATACGAAACGCTGGCCTACTAACTTCCAGGATTTACCTTGGAAGAGCTTTTATGTTTTCAGTTTAAGATGACAAAGTATGGTTTTACAGACCAATTTATGCTAAAGAAATTGCTGGGGCAAAGGAATGGGGAACATCATCATACCAATGCCTTTGAAGTGTCTTTCAAAATGATGGACCACTTTGCATTCTTCAGGTGCAAAGCCTGCATTCTTCAGGCCCATTCGGTTTTGTGGAGACAATACGGTTATTGTGTGCAAGTGGTGACAGTGTAATACTGCAAATGGAAACAATACTTCAGGTAGAGTTTAAATGTTACTGCAGAAATGCCTGCCCACCACACTGCAAAAGTAAGGGCTAACTAGTGTTGAAAAGACAACCAGGAAAGTTCCCACAGATGAGTGTACTATGTTCATAGATGGCAGTGGCGACTAGTTACCTACAGACCAGTCTAAATGCTCTTTACCAAGCATCACCTTGTCTCAAATCAACAGTTGCACAGCAAGACTTCTGTTTACTCCAATGGGTGCTTAACCAGATCACGAAAGAAATAAAATGATGCCAATTTCAAGATTTTCAAAATTCTCCTTTTCCTTCTCCAACAAAATTTTACAGCTTTATTTTCTGCAGTATCTTCTGCATGGGGCATGTTCCATTATCACTTATTTCAAAAGCTTATGATAAACAGAAATAACACACTTGGGGATATATCATATCCGCATGCCTGTTAAAAATTCAGCAATGCTGTAAGTGCTTCTTACTTTGTTAAAACTAGTGTGACTCTGAGGAATTTCTAAACACAAGCTACTTCTATATTTAACCAGGAATAATGGATCAGGCTGAATTAAATGCATTCAATGTCTTTCCTCTCCCAAAAGATACAAGACAAATCACTAAAATTACAGAGGAGCTTAACGATCCCTTGAAGGAGCACCTGACAGACGGAAGTGTCTCTTGCCTGGGGAACTGTGGGCTAGCAGAGATCACCACTGGTGATGCAGAGAGAGAAGGCAAGCATCTTTAGAAGCTGAAGTAGAAGTGAAAGATGAGGCATTGTACGTTAGGTGTACTGTAAAACTGATTGATCTTTGGAGCTAAAACAATGAGAGATGTTCCAGTGTACTGCTTTGGAAAACCAACCCTTGTTTGGCTCCTGAGCATCTTCCATGATGTTCCTCATGTTCTCTCCCAGGCTAAAAATCTTTCAAATTGAAAACATTGCTTCTGGAAATTCAGCAAATCTAAAAATATTGATCTTGCAGAATGAATTCAAAAAGCCTGCTACATTGGAAAAATACATCTGGTTTTACGGCTTAATTTATGCTGTCATTTCTTCTGATATTTGCTAAACATTAGCTTCCCTTCTTTTCCAAAGTGTTTTTCGAAAAGCTAGAGCACTGCAGATGTTACGGTTAGACATGTACTGACTGCTGGAAGGGACTGAGATCTACAAACATTACTGGGGTGAACGCATCGCAGTTCAGTATCTAACAAAGCTAACAGAAGTGGGAATTGCAACTGTCTTCCTGCTATCAAAGTAACTTCACATCTTGAGAATAAAAAACAGACTTAAAAGGACTGTTTGAAGAGGGAGAGAACAAATGCAGCCATTATTCAGTAACGTATCTGTCAAGTTACCAAGAACTTCTGTTTAATAGTAGGCTAGCAGAAGACATTGAGCCACAGAATGTGCACCTTTTCTGTCAGTCCTTTGCAACCTACAGAAGTTTTTTTCTTTATGATCACCAATAATAAGTTATACTTTCCCACTCCACCTCTTCCTAGTAGTTGACAAGGGAAGGCTAAAGGCCAAAAGGGTGAAGCTATTATGGCACAAGGGGTTATGTCAGTAAGAGATGTAAGCAGGTGCCTATCTGTTACAGGAGTACGAAAAATCAGTCAAAGTGAGAGGTTGAAATACCAAAAGAACTAATTCCATGCTCTCCCCAAAGCTGTTCCCTGCAAAATCTACTTGTTCAGCTCCATCTGCCCAAGGCTTTTCCTCTGCCAGCCCTTAGCATCCCATTCCCACTTTTTTTGCCCTTCACATTTCCTGCATTGCCATTTGTCCTACCTATGCCAAACACGCTGGTGCTCTGGATGCTGATGCATGCCTGATGGATGCTCTGCAGTGACTGATACCTCGCTGGCAGGCACGCACAGTCTTGGTTGGGCAGAGCTGCCCTGCTGCACAGCCCATGGCCTGCTGAGGAGCACTCTCGGGGCAGTGTGCCAGCAGCGAGGCGGCACCTCTGCCTCCTGGCAAGCCCAGGCAGCTCTGCCTTTTTAGCAAGCCCAGTTAGCTGACTGGCAGTGCCTTGAGCATGTATTTGTAAGCTTATTGTACAGGAACAACGCCTCTGGTATTAGGCCTTTTGTGTCCCTATCTTAACATGTAAAGTGAGAATAAAGATTAGAGGAAAGAACCCGAGGAGCAGAGTTGTCTTGTATAGTAAGAGAGGGATTTGGGGGAAGGTTCACATGGACAGAAACGAAGGATCATTTTTCTAGAGAGCTGGAAGTGCTTTAGATTTAGGGTGAATGTTGATAATTTTGGCATATATGTTATTTTGAGGGAACTGACACCTTGCTGCTTTTAGGTGGCATGGGCAGGAAATGGCTGAGCTTGGGCTCTGTGGTTTCTCATGGAGCCCTCCCTTATCACCATAGGAAGGCTTTGAGAATCAGTGGATCTGCTCTTACAAACAAAATGCATAAATAAACAGGAATAAGCAGCAGGGCCTGGGGCTCTCCCTTCCTAGGGGTTTGCCTCTCTTACCAAGGTAAAGACCCCAGTGCCATCCTGCCAGCTTTTGCCCTCTGCATCTCATCTTGCCTCAGCGGGGTGTTTTGTGCCGGCAGAACTGTGGCATGCCAGACTGTGGCAGCTTGGTGGCTTCCAGGCTTTGCTGGACAGCAGGGACAGTGTTTTGGATTGACAGTCTAGAAAGCAAATGTTCCAACTCCTGGGCAGGTACTTCAAGCAAGCAATGGAAAGCTGCTAGAAGAGCATCATCTCTTCTAGGTTAACAGATCCATCTACCACAAATGCTATTAACAGAAAATCTGTTCAGAAATATTTCCTGTGAAAGAGGGTCCTGCTTCTCAGTCTGGGGTGCCAAGCATAGGTCACAGTGAGAGTCTTGCCATGGGATGGGACCAGAAGGATGTGGAGGGGAACACAACACTCCAAGCACCTCCACTTTTACAGGACTGTCAGTGGGCCAGAGTGCTGGTTGCTGCTGGCTCTAGGGCTTGCATTTAAATTTAAGACTTTTTGCAAACCAGGCAGGCCAGCAAGTCCATCTTCAGGCTTACAACAGAACGGAAGCCAACATACAGGCAGTGCTGGTAAGCCAGGGAGTCAAAAGGGAGGATGTGCAGAAGCTGAGTTAATCTGTGCCAAAGCACAGCAAAAAGGCGCTGTACCTGAACAAGAAAGAAACTGCAGAAAAGGAAGTAAAAAGTGACAGTAAAACGCTAGAAGCTTCACGGCCTGGTAAAATCACTGAATTTTGGTGCTAACAGCTTAACGGTAGGGATGTAAGAAAAACTGAAAAGTCATCTCAAAGCAAAGGTTCAGAAATGAAGATGATGTGATGCACAGATGATGTGATGCACAAGATGATTCAAATGCAGCACTTGGGATTTAGCTGGTGTGCATGGAGAGCTTCCCTATTAAAGGGAACTAAAATTTTGTCGGTGCTGCAGGACTATTACAACGGAATGGTTGCTTCAGCCCTAAAATACTGTTTTCTCACAGTACAATCCCTCCTGATAAGACAACACCAAAACCGACTCAGAGAAGAGTTGGGATGCTGCCCGGAGGAATAATATGAATCATCTAAACCATTCGTACTGTCAATTTACTAGAAGCATCGTATCTGCACTTGCATCTGTGGTTTATGGTTTAGCAAATGTAGCCTGAGGCAGAATTTTTTTTTGACACTATGTCAATAATTAAAAAAAAAAAAATCCAGAGTGTGTTTAATACCAAGGTTGGTTGGGATTTTAAAGTATCACTAGAATTCTCAAAACATAATTCTTGCTTTTCTGGATAATATCTCACAGAAAGTCATGCTTCAAAACTCAGGATTTTAAGGTGATGAAATCTCTGTTTCCTTACTATTTCCCTTTCTTGGTGCGAAAAGAGTTGTGCTAATTTAAGAAAATGCTGTTTATGTTATGGTAAGGCCAAAGCACTCTGTAAAAACTCCTTTACCATGAAGTAGATTCACAGGAATGAATCCCTGCTATGGAACTCACAGCCAATACCTCTGAGCACCACACAACACAAATAACTATGGAAAGCACAAACAATCGTACAGAAGGCAGAAGTATAGATAGAATATGTACAGAAACAGAAATGTTGACTGGCCAGCCCCAGGGGACTCAGGAGCCTGACCGAGGGTTGTAGAAATACTGATCCATTGCAGAGTATGAATTGCACAACTACCTTGGGGTTATTTTTAAAAAGCATTAAGATCTTCTGAGTTGTGACTTAGTACTGTGGGAGGTTTTGCTGCCCTAAATTAAGGAATCAAAAAGCAGAGAATAATTAAAAAATAGAGGTCAATAGTGGTTGGTCTTACACTTTCTTTAGAGAAGTCTGACTTAGGGAAGATTGGAAATGTCTTAGTCATCCAAACAACTGCAGCCATCTAAAGTAAGTATTTTTCAAGTGCAGACATGTTAATGCAACCCTACGGTTTTCTGTTGTGCTTTTAGTATCATTCTTTCTTCTAAGTGGATTTTCAGTCAGATTTGTAGATCAATGAACCATTCATTCTCAGCCAGAAATTAATTAAAACCCATTCATTCAAATGACAATAATTCGGATCACTTCAGGCCATTTCCGTGTTTGTTCCTCTTTTCCAAGATTCCATGGAGTACTGAAAAATATATATTCCATCACAGTTAGTGGGGAAAAACCACGCAGGAAGCAAGAGGAGATCTATCTCTATATAATTTTTAGAACATTTTGCACCTTACAGCTTCTGGAGTTAAATTTTGTGTTAAATTTAAAGACAGAAGTCTGTGCATTTTACACTTCAGCCTAAGTAATGTGTTACTACAAACACATCACTTCTGGATTGATTTTTACCCCTACAGCATTTCATGAAGTAATTCTCAGTCTATCACCACTCTTATCCTTAATAAATCGAATAATAGAATAGAAAGTGCAGTTTGTTTTGGCAAAGTAAGTTCTCAACAAACTTCCTTTGCTAGGATAACATCAACCAATTTCCTGAGTGAAATAATCTATACAGGCAAAAGGAACTGTTCTCTTTTGTAACTGAATCTAGAATTTCTTCCACTAGAAATCTCTTGGTGAGAGGAGGAGAAAACTCTGCTGTTTTTAATGTAGTTATTTCAGACATCTCTTCAGATAATAGCACATCAAGCAGCAACACCAGTGCCAACAAAGGATTAAAGGCAGTTGGTGCTTTGCTCTGAATGACTAGCTGAAACAGGACAGCAGATTGCTGAGGTGTGTCTTCTGCTGAGACCCACGCAGCCTTGGCTTGACGTGTTTACAGCTGTGCCATTTAGTTGTATTTTGTTAAAGTTGATTAATATAACCAGACCTCAGAGATGTATCATCTAATAATGCAATCCAAAGCAGTACTCTGATTTTTTCTAAAAAACGCCGTTGCTGCATTATTCATTTTATTGACTCCTGCACCCAGGGAATTAATCAATCTGAGCTACAAAATGAAATAAAATGTATTGTTTTTTAGTATAGCTGGAGGACTCAGCTGAGGAAAAATGTGAGAAGACGGGATGGAAGCAAAGCTAGAGCTCCTCAAAGGCATTTTATTAAAAAAATCTTTTATTAGAAAAATGTTCTTTTCATTAAACTGTGAGCAAAATAGAAAAAAAAAACATTTTTTAAAGAAGGTAAAACTTAGAAGTGTTAAAATAGTTTTTTTTTTTTTTTAAACCACCACTCTGACATATGTAGTCAGAGTGATATGAGAGTAGTATGACATTATAATGGGCCTAATACTCCAGGTTTTATTTGTTTTGGTTTCATTGGGTTTAGAAATTGATTTAGGAAAGCATTTTACCAGCATTAATAAAATGCATTTTCTGTAATAACAGAAAATAGAAGACTAAAAAAATGGAGGTTAGTACAATATCTTTCAGGAATCTCTGTTTAGAGGAAATTAATAAATTTGTTTCCATCTCAAGCTGCTGTGAAATATATTTTAAAATATTATCAGTTTTTGCAAGATGTAAACTATGATTTCTGCTATGCACCAATCCAAACCCTGGAGAACATAGTCTCTTCTCTAAAAAAATCACATAAATGGAGTAAAGTTGATAAAATGGTTTTATTAACCTCATTAATGATCATTATCTCTGCCACAGAAACTGGTCTAAAGATATACAGATGAAAACATTGAAGCCAGCAGAAGCCAGGGTCAGTTTGACTTACTGAAATTACCTTGGGATGGAAGCAAGAAGGAAAGCACTGGAGAAGACAGAGCTGTTGAGCTTGGGTGGCTACATTTGTGGTAACTGGGATGAATCTTGCACAGAGGTACAAACACAACATGTGAAAAGACCCCGGGAGCCAGATCAGTCACCCAGCACTCACTTTACAATCCAGGGTTAGGAACAGGGCCTGTCGGCACAGCCCACTTGATCTATTTTTGATGTTTTCCTCAAAATGAACTGCATGGTGGAAGAGTCTGACTCTCTCAAGGGGTAGCAGAAGGAGCAGAGGATGATCACTATGGATAGGTAGGTCATCAGCATTGACCAGCTGAACCTCACCAGGACTATGCAGGCCAAAACTGCAGGAGGGACCCAAAGTGATCTCCTGGAAGTTTGGTTTAGCTAGGAGCATTTCCATCGCTGGAGCGTACCAGTGAAGTGCTCTGGAGTGCTGTGGGAAGCAACACAGTACTTCAGCAGGGACCTTAGAAGGAAGTAGCAGTTTTAGGCAAGCCCCCTTCCCAATTAATCTGTAAGTGTTACAGATTTGGAATATGCCTAATCAAACTAGTTAATAGGATGTTTCCCATCCAATAAAAAAGAAATTGTACAGAATGTAAGCAAAAGTATTGGCAGAAAGAATTGCTGCCTTGCTCATTATTTTCTTGCACTTCTGGTAAATAAATCAACTCTGAACACTGTTTAGGAAATGCACAGCATGAATATAGATTGTCTAAAATAACCTGCTTATTGATGCCCTGTAAATCCAGTATAAATCTTTCATTAAACTTTTCTCAGAACAACCTTTTCATTAGTAGGTGATCAAGGGACTGGAAATGGGTGAAAACAGAGACAGAGAGTTTGCCAAAGGGCAGTCCAATGTCCCATTTCCCTCCATATGTCCTGACATTTTTCAGAGTCAGAAACATAGCTGGAGCGGGGTTATCCCCTGCACAAAAGTATTAAAAAACTTAAAACCGAACCACTGAAAATTAATGGAGGGAATCCAGATTTGTTTTTTAAGGGAGCCTAAGTTCATTCTTCACATGCTGTAATCAGCTTCAAAATTAGATCTTTTAATTCCTGCCCCACTGCTTTAACATCATGAAAAGGGCGCATGATGTCAAATGCCCATTTATGACAGTGCCATACTACATTCTGGGGGTCACAGAAGCCTTGCTCTCACTTTTTACCTGCCAGAAGTCTGTCAGGATTGTTCAGAATTTGCAGTGTTCTTCTCCAGCAGCACCACAGAGGGAATCATGCTGTTTTGTGAAACCTATAATACTGCTTATATAAGCCTTCAAAGCATTTCATAGAAGAAAATAGATACGTATTTCTTACCATTAGCCTTTCAACACTATCTCTATTTCTAACCCCTTGAAGCTCAGCTTTGAGGAGCACCCCCATACACCCTCTCAGCAGCACAGGAGATTGAAACACCAAATAACACAGAAGAATTTGTGAGGAGAAACAGCAATCAGTAGGGCAACCTAATCACGTTGCAACAGTAATACATAGGTTACTACGTCTTCTATATTTACTACCAGTTTCCACTGCCTTGTTGCCAGATCATTACATATACAAAATAGCCTACTGCTGATGGAAATATACTTCAGTTTCTGCCCATGACCTCCTATTTTACCTTTTTCCTATAGATTCAGACCTAGCTCTGTGTTCATCCCCTTAGGTACTTGTGCACTGTAATTAAATTCTGTCTCACCTGCTCCTTTTTCACGGCCCAACATGTTAAGGTCTTGGAGCCATTTCTTCAGAAGACGAATTCTCCCTTCTACTAAATTAGCCTTGTTCCCTGGACCCATTCCAACTCTTCCTTAGGGAATGCACCAAATTACAAACCTCTTGAAAGATTTAGAGGTCCAGCAGGGCTGCACGTGGTACAGCAATTGGGGAAGTTGGCTTTCAAAGATATGGCTGGGCAGATTAAAGTCAATGGAAGTTCTATGCACAGAAAGATGAGAGGATCAAGGCTTCGCAGTTTGAATGCAGTATGACCTAAAGATGTTAGCAGTGATTCAAGCAGTGTCTATTCAAATCCTAAATCTAGCACTATCTTTCATTTACCTTTGTGAATTTTAATATCAAGTGTTTCAGACTCTCAGCTGGTGTCAGTTACAATGGCTGTGGAGTAATTTCAGCTATGGCTGCCTGTGGAGTAATTTCAATTTGCTCTAAGTGGTGTGCAGCCAGAGGGAAATACCCGAGCACGTATGCCATATTGCAGTGATAAGGGACAGAGCATGGTCCCTGTCCTGAAGCCCTGGGGGAGGTGAAGACAGAGGAGCAGCTCTCCCAGGTTCTTGATTCCCAACCTGCCTGGAGTCAGGGCCAAGAGACTGCCCAGACCCTCCAGATCCTGTCCTCCAAAAATGGGAGAAGGGGGCCAGAGGTGGAGCACCAGCACCCCCACCTCCTCACCCCCTGACCAGGGGGCTCTGTTCCCCAGCAGTGAGGCTGGACCCCCACTCCATCCCACGTGGCCATCACCATGCTGCCGGTCAGTGCCTCTGGGGTTAGCACAAAGCAGTTATGTGGGATCCCAAAATGCAAAGAATGCATCGCATAAATAAGCTGTAAGTATAATTTGTCCTGAAAGCAAAATAAATGTTCTGTTTAACTATGTCTGGTTGTTCAGTGACTGCAGTGAGCACAGTGACAATCGCTATGATGTACTGTGTTCTTCTGACGAGTCTCTTAATAGCTGTGTGACAACTCATAAACGACGTTTATCTTATACAACACTTGATAATGTCAGCTTCACTACACTAATGCACTCATTTCTCTACTGTCTATCTGTTCCAGATATCCGGAGAGCATTGTCTGCTTGAGGAGCGTTTTTTTTTTCACAGAAAATGGCGATGCCTTTCTCTGTCATAGGATGGTCCTAATCCCAATAGGAACAGAAAGCTTTATATAAAAAACAAGGATAGAAAGATAGTTTGTAGTATTTGCACATTTATCCCACGTACATGGGTCTATCAGAGTTATTTTTAAAAAGCAATACTCAAAATCTTCCAGGGAGTGGGTCAGCAGTCATTCAAGGGGCTGTGCTATAACAGGTGGGCTTGTAGGGCCAGCACATTTCTAAATACTGTGGAGCTCTGTGAACACTGCATATCAGCAGCAGGACTATTTTTTAAAATCCCCAAGTGAATATTCTGCTAGTGATCTCTTTAAAGTGTGCATTCAATCAGCTAGTCTTGTTTAGATTTTATCTGACAAGTATATATTGAAACTCCTAGACTCATTGTTTTCTTCTAGCTGTTATTTTACTTATTTTTCTGTTTATCATTCTGTCTCTTTCCTTTATATTATAGGTAGGATGAAGAAATATAGTGCATGTCAATGCCTGCAGAGTGTTTCCTCCCAGAATTCACACTAAATGCTGTTCATTTACCTGTGCTCTCCAATACTCAGCAACCAGCTACCAGCAAGATTTTTTAAACGTTAAGGTAAAAAGTTCAGGTAATGAAACAAAGCCCAATTAGTAGGACTAGTGTCAAGGGGTTCATGTATTTGCAAAGTATTAAATATGCACTTTGCTTTTGTCATCCTTCAGCACCAGATCTGAGTTTATTTACATGTTTTAGACAGACTGGGAGAGAATTGCTGAGACTTGAAGCACCAGTGGCAGCCACCATCAGTACAGCAGGACCACAGATGACAGACTCTACAAATCTGTGAGAAATGGACCTTGTCTGGAAGACCTTGCAAATTAAACATGCAAAACAAGAGTCTGGAGGAAAAACAGTCAGAAAACTCACAGCCGGGCAGCAAGTATGTGATAAAGTCAATAGGTCCAAATCCTGTTCCTGTTTGATTTCATTCAAAGACTCCAAATCTTAGGTTATTCTCACAGCAGCTCTAGCAGAGAAGTGGTAAATGATAGCAACCAAAGTAACTATCACTGTACCTAAAAGGTGCTAAAATAAAATTGAAGTTTTTCAGTGATGTAAATGACTTTTGAACAGGCCTCAAATAAACTCTGTGAGTTTACCCAGTCCGTGGCAAATCCAGGAACAGAGGTTAGGAAATCCAGATGCTGCTACAGCCCATACTGCTGGTGATCTTGTCTCCCTTCCACGGTCCCATCTCAGCCCTTTGCTGCTCTCTCCAGTGTAAAAGCGGGATTCAAAAGGACAGCATGATGATTGCACACTATATTTACACAAAGCTTCGTCCTCTGGTTTTCTAAAACTACATGCTAATTTTTGTTTTTTAAAAGACTTTATGTTTAAATCACCTGTTTTAACAGACAAAAAAACTGTGTTCTGTTAAAAGACTCCTACACCATATGTAAGGGCTGTTTAAACAATCTTTTCCCCATCTTGTCTGTAATCAGAGGATTTGAATTCTAATGCAATGCGTTCATGCTAGAACCTGATTATATCCCAGAGCTACAATTCTGAGTGGCACCAGTCCATGGTATCTGACAGTATTTGCCAAAAGCATGTCAGGACTCCCCTATAGTTCAAATCACCCCATAAATTCTACCCTTACACAACATGGGTGACCTCATAGCCAAAGCATGCCTTAATGATCAAGCAAGTGGAAACGTTCAGTAAATACATTGAATGTTTGACATTGTTATCAGTGGGTGTTCCCTGGGTCTCTTGTGAAACAATCCCAAGATTAATGCAAGGCCAAGAAGTGTCAGCCAAGTGAAACGCTTAAAAGTTACTCAAGAAATTTAAATAGACAACGGTATTTTTCTGCACTAACATTCAGTAAAATATTTCTCATAATACAGGCAGAACAAAAATGTATTTTTGAGCAACAAGTCACATTCATTACTTTGACTAATTTTCTTTTATGCCATTTCTAATGACATTGTGAAGCTGAGTAAGTATATGACCTGACCAGGAGTTCTGAAAAATTCAGCATTTAGAACTCCACAAAATCTTTGATAAAGTCCATTATAAAAGTGATGCTCAATATAGACAACTATTTCAGCCTTTCAGCCTCTCTTAATCTAGTTTTCAAAAAAAAAAAAAAAANAAATACCAATAAAAGAAATTTGATTGCAAAGCAGGGTCCAGAGCCCCTTTTACAGTGCATGAAGGTCTTGGGTACTTGTAATTTCCACATCAGCAGAAATCACTGAAATGCTACAGCAAAATAACAGAGGGAAAAAGAATAAAATCAGAAAGAAAGCCAGACTTTTTTATTCTTTCTGTTTCCCTGTTTTCCCCTTTAGAAAGTGTATTGACTTTATGTATGCATGGTGCTTTCCCACCCCACATATAATGTGATATCCTACATCAGTGCTATGGGGCAGCCTCTTAGGTCCACACTGACAATGGAGTCTATCTATGTGGCTTCAATGGACTGAGTAGCACATCACAGGGGAAACACTTTAAAACTTCATGTCACAACCACCTTTCCTTGGTAGTCTTATTAAGAATGAAGCCCTGACCTGATAACCATTATACAGTCATTATTACGTACCTGTTAGCCTGCTGAAGTGAATGGGACAGCTCAAATGCTTTAAGTACATGTACAGAGAATATACTGCACATGAGTTGGGAAACTTCGCGTTAATATATGAGGAGTGTTCCAAAAGCAACACCTCCTATTTTATTATGTTGGCCCACAATGTCAGAGGCAGATGTTGGTGGTATGGCAACAGAGGTTGAACCTTCCCGCCAATATTCCATTAAATTTTGTTGCCATGCGACAGATGGCAGCAGAGGGGCACACTGACACAATGGGATCTGACATGGAAGTGTGTATTACGCAAAGGTGTGGAACAGAATTATTTTATGATAAGGGTATGGATGCACTGGGACAGGTTACCAGAGAGGTGGTGGAAGCCCCGTCCCTGGAGACATTCAAGGTCAGGCTGTACCAGGCTCTGAGCAACCTGATCTAGCTGTAGGTGTCCCTGTACATTGCAGGGGAATTGCACTACATGACCTTTAAAGGTCCCTTCCAACTCAAATGATTCTATGATTCTATGAATGCCTCCTTGCAGAAAAAATTGTACCCATTGACATTCACTGATGCTTGCTGAACACTTATGGAGACCAAACAGTGGATGTGAGCACAGTGAGGCAGTGGGTGGTGTGTTACAGCAGTGATGACAGCAACATGAAAGAGAAGCCACATTCTGGACAGCCATGCATAACTGTCACACGAAATGAAAAACATCTCAATCAACTCATCCATGCAAATCAGAGGCTTACAACCAGGAAAATGGGTATGGTGCTGAATATCAGCTCCAATACATTGGAAACAATAGAATACCACAAAGTTTGCGACAGGTGGGTCCCACAAATGCTCACACAGGAACAGACAGAACACTGTATGCAAGTTTGTCAGGGCCTATTGAACCAATATGAGGCTGAAGGTGACAGTTTCCTAGATTGCATCATTACTGGCGATGACACCACTACAAGCTGGAGTCAATACTGCAGTTCATGGGGTGGTGACATGTGAATTCCCCATCAAAGAAAAAGTTCCAGATGCAGCTGTCAGCAGGTAAAGTGATGTGCACTGTCTTTTGGGATAGGAAAGGGGTTCTGGATTTCCTGGAACCAGGACAAAACATCAACTCTGACTGCTACATCACAATGCTGACTAAGCTGAAGGCTGAAACTTCAGAGTCAGGCCAGAGAAGGAGACAACCTTGCTCTTGCTACATGATAATGCCAGGCTCCATACAAGTTTGAACACCACGGAGCACATTGCTAGTCTTGGCTGGACTGTCACAGAATTACAGAATCACAGAATCATTTAGGCTGGAAAGACCACTAAGATCATCTAGTCCAACCGTCAACTCATGTCACTAAACCATGTCATTCAGTGCAACATCTACTCTTTTCTTGAACACCTCCAGGGATGGTGACTCCACCACCTCCCTGGACAACCTGTTCCAATACCTCACCACTCTTTCTGAGAAGAAATTTTTCCTAATATCCAGCCTGAACCTCTCCTGGCGCAACTTAAAGCCATTTCCTGTTGTCCTATCACTAGTTACCTGGGAGAAGAGGCTGACCCCCACCTCACTACAACCTCCTTTAAGGTAGCTGTAGAGAGTGATAAGGTCTCCCCTGAGCCTCCTCTTCTCCAGACTAAACAATCCCAGTTCCCTCAGCTGTTCCTCATAAGACTTGTGCTCCAGACCTTCATCAGTTTCGTTGCCCTTCTCTGGACACACCCACTGTATAGTCTGGATTTGGTGCCTTCTGACTTCCATCAGATGGAAAGATGGACTGTGTGGGCAACATATTCCTAGCAACAATGCCATCATAGCAGCTGTGAAACAGTGGGTCACCTCTGCTGGCACAGATTTTTATGAGTGTGGCATGCAAGCTCTTGTTCATCACTGGCGGAAATGCATAGCTCATGGTGATGACTATATTGGAAAATAGTGTTTTGTAGCTAAGAATTTACTCTATGAAATAGTGTTATTGTGCTCTTTCTATCTGTTGTAGTTTCCATGGAAATAAATACATGGGAGGCATTACTTTCAGAGGAACTTATGTACCTACAGAGAAATAAAAGAGACAAAAAAAAGTCCCTCACCTGCTGGCTGGCACTCAGTCAAAAGCGTTGCCTGGCTACCTTTGCACCAAAATGATTTCCATCAAAAAATTCACATTTATAAACTGAAGAACGTAAAGGGAACACCACAAATGACAGATTTGCAATGGCTTGAGCTGAAAGGATCTTAATGCTTACGATTACAACTACCCATATGATCCTAGAAGTTGGCTGTAATCCTGTTCAAGGTGATGGTAAAAATGATGGATGACAATCACATGTATGTATGCAACATTACTAAGTAATGAACTGCACTGTACTACATGTTTTGCCTCCAGGAACATCTACTTTATGTCACTCTTTTTATTCTTTTTTGCAGCAGAACTTCGTAATTTGATTATGAATTTCTGAGATTTTAGTGGTGTGGTATTGTGCCAAATCTTTAGTCTCAATTACTGTGTAAAATGAAATAGTTACATCAAAGTAGTTCAAGGATTCTATTAAAAAACAAAAAAAAAGGAAAAAAAAATCAAGTCTGAACATTCATTAGCAGAAGTTTCCCACTTTCCCTCCTCAGCTGTGGAATTCAAAACTTTGCCATATCCAGGAGAACATTGACAAGTAAAGACATATGACAAGAAAAGTAATGGAATACACCTCTCAACAATGTTTGTATTCTCAGAGCTATTTTACCTCTTGTATATCTTATTTCATTTCCCTTTCCATGTAAAATGTAGATAGAAGGATCTTCATATCACACGCGTTATGTGAAAAAAATCTTCATTAACACAAGATAAAAACTCACCCCATTTGCTTGTATGCTTCAGGAAGGAACCTGCAAACCCTGGTGGTGAGGGAGATCTTCAAGGACTTCCTTAGGAAAAGAGCTGAGTGGGCTGAGAAATGCCTGAGCTGATATTTGCTCCTGTGCTGAACCCCATGGCACCGAAGAGGCTTTACGAGCATCTTGCTGCAGTTCACTAGCCTTCCTCATCAAGGATAAAGATTATTTTTATTTTGATCACAGGTTTTTCAGCTTAGGGACTTCACATGGATAGCACCTTACTAGAATAAGTGATGCCAGCTGTTCTGTGATAGACTGTGATGGCTCAGTAATGATTTTTAATGTTGGCAGAAGACTCTATTACAATAAGCAGAAAATATGTTTACCCTATTACAGCTAATGCAAAGGATAAAATCCTCTGTGACTCCTCTGTGCGCTCACAAACCAGATGCTGACAGGCCCAGCTGCAGGCCGCATTTTACCAGTTTATCCAATTCTTCCTCAGTGAGTAATTGCATCTTGTCTTATTTCTAATCTAATTCCATCCATTATCCAAGATGGATAATTTCCAGGGATGCAGTACAGGGGTGGGAATGTCTGCAAAATACAAAATAAAAACTCCTGAAAATCTCTTTTCTGATATATGCAGCCCACAACTTTTCTGCTGCACTTCTTCCATGGTCTGTATGTGCAGAGATGAGTAAAACAAGAAGCACAAGACACTGAATATCCAGTGTTTATGTATCATATGTGGCAAAAGCTGGTGGGTAGCCTGCCATTGGTGATGGTGTGCTAAGAGCACTGCTTATAGCATGAGGTCGTGCATTTACTTGCATGCTTTGCTTGTCCACACCTCTGTTTCTTGCCTCATGCTAGGTGGGAAGCTTATTCAGGCAGCAGTCATGTTTTTGTTGTGCGCCTGTGTGGCAGCCCAAACAGCAGAGTCCTGGTTCAGAAAGGGTGTCCTGTGCCAAAAGGTAACACAAATAAAAATGCCTCTATGCAAAAAGGACATATATTAGGTCATTATCTATATTAAGCATGGCAGCCTAGCCAGAGCAAAAATTGGCCACTTTGGGAGATGCAGACATCTCTTCTCTCCCCAGTTTTGTCCCTGCAAATCCATGTGGTGACACAAAGGTGTTTTGTTCTCAGTAAACACCCTCCATCTCAGTGACAAAGGACTTCAAATCCAACTGTGAATGTTGTAGCTGGCCAGTGGCTTTATTAGAAGTGAAACTGGAAGCAAAAGATAACTCCTCGTCTCCAGGAAAAGATCAAAATGAAAAACCAAGGAGTCCTCTTTTCTGAAGGTGTACAGCAGCCTTTAAAACTCAGAGCCCCAAGGAAACTGCATATGTTATCCATAAAATCTGATTGTTTATGAAATCGAGTGTTTAATTAATTGGTGTTCATGTGCCTTGCTCATCATAAATCTTAATATGTAAATCACCCACGTACATAGATTTCAGCACAGAGTTCATACAGATTTCCATACAGAAGGCATTTGAAATTTCCCTGCTTAGTCATCAGCATTGTTTTAGAGGGCATTTACAGAGTCAGAAATGTATCTCTCAAACCTCCACCAGTGGCCTCATGCCCTCCAAGATGAACATGAGTTCAGTGTTTTGGGGCTGCACTCCAGCTGCAAACTGAGATGCCAGCAAGGGCCCCTTCCCAGATGGAGGGGGCAAAGATCTAAACCATGCCAGTGCAGTACCTGTCCCCTAAGCTCACATCATGTTTTGGGTCCCTCAGGTGACATTTGGGTATTGAGGTCTATGCCAATTTCTGAATCTGGTAGTCAGCTGCTTCGAGGGCATCAAGGAGATGCGTGTCTCAGTGCTGCACACAGGCACATGCCGATGAGGGAAACCTTGAGATACTGAAGCCCAAATAAATGGTCTGAACTGGTCTCTGTAACCCCCAAGCCCATCTCAGGTACCGAAGCAGACAGCAGAGCGCATTTTTACACAGGGTTTATGATGCTAGCTGAAGTGTTTTAACGCTGCCAGAGCCAGGACTCTGTTGAGCTCATTTATCTCACAGAAGGCAGCAGCATGATAAAAACACACAACGGACACAAAAGGAGGCTGAAGTTAATTCAAAAGCAAAGCTAAACATCTGCTCCAAGAACCAGCTTTCTAACGCATAGACGAGAGCACTAAACTTTGAAACATTACAGAGTGTTTAACCAGTACCATACCAGCTGTTGCAAAATTTTGGCAATGGTGCAGATATTATCTGGCAAGTTCTCATGAGCAGCTGACAGGAATGAAGAGTGACAGATACAAGAAAGAGAAAATGCCGACCATACGGCATGAGTATTATGCTTATGTTTCAGGTGTGAAGCAGTAGTCGCTTGTGTTTAATTTGAATGTGCAAAATTTATATGGGTTTTAATGATTACACAATTTTATACACAATTACATTTCCATTTCCATATTGTTACAACTGTAATTTTGCCATTTAACAGTAATAGACATTGCACTAAATTTGTCCACAGAGGAGCTCAGACAATTATGTTTCCTTTATGGCTTTAATGCTACACTTCCACCTCACAAGTGGAATATTGTCTCCTATGAATGGTACCATTGCAGTCCATTGAGCATTCTTGTGCTCCAGCCTGCAAGACTTTGCTTGCCTACACTGTAACATAGGGTAACAGCCTACGAGAACTGCAGCAGCCAAGGTGTTTATGGGTCCTCTCTGCATCCAAGGCTCTCAATTGTAGCATCTCCCTTTCTCCTCTCCAAGCTCCCCTTCCCTATGGCAGCATGCTTAGCCACTGGGTAGGCCAAACACATGTAAGTACTTCACCTCACAGAAGGCCCTAAGATGTAGTCTTTGAGACTTTTATGTTGCTGTCAAATTACTAAATCTTGGCTGAAGGGTTATAAAAATATTATTAGCAGGAGGAACATGTTAATGCTAATCGTATACTTCATCTGCCTTAGGATATCAGACTTACATGTGGCAGTTTGGTGATGCAGTTGGTGAAGTACTGGAAAAGGCTGCCCAGAGATGTGGTGGAAGCCCCGTCCCTGGAGACATTCAAGGTCAGGCTGGACCAGACTCTGAGCAACCTGATCTAGCTGCAGGTGTCCCTGTTCATTGCAGGGGAGTTGGACCAGATGGCCTTTAAAGGTCCCTTCCAACTCCTAGGATTCTGTGATTCTATAAAAAAGTGCACACTACAACTTCATAGTGCATCTGAAATTGTTACTGGAAATGTAAGGAATATCCTATAGCTCACCCAATAATATCTCTTTGCATAGCATAGGTATCCTTTTCCAGAAGAGAAGACCACTTTGCCAGAAGAATGGACTTAATGCAGAGATTGCTTACCATGGCATTATTTGTGGCCACGTAAAAGAATGAAGTGTAAAATCTCCTTTTAATCACATCTGTGGGGCAAGTCTCCACTCCTTGTGGCAAGCCCCCATAGCCAGAAATGACCTCTAAGCTACATAAGTGGGGTTAGGATGCAGCTAATCCATGGTATGTCTCCATGCTTTCAGTTTAGTACGTTTTTGGTCTTGCTGCAGCAATAAAGATAACTTGTTTCCCTATGTGACAGCAATTGTTTTCAATTACCTGTTTCATTTTGCTTTGAAATGCAGAGAAGTAATGAGGTCTCATTTTAGAGGTGATAGCCAGCAATTCTACTGGTAGCAATAGCTGTCAGGTCAATGATGCGAAAATGAAAAGAAAGAAAACAATTTCCAAAGTGTGACAGAATCAGTGACCTGCATTGGCAGCAATGCCCTTGCAGAGCCCATGCAGAGGAGGCATGAATGTGCCTCTTGGCACTCTGCGCCTGAATTCAGAGGCTTTTCAGGCTATGGGCAGAGGCACAGTGAAACAGGAACCCACCCACCATTCCTACACAGCTCTGGGTGAGGAGGACGTGGATGAGCAGAAGATGGTGGAGGCTGGTGCGAACACGGGCAGGCTGGAGCCAAGGGAAACAAGTGCTGTTGTTTCCTGCCCTGGTACTATCATTGGGTTACAGTAGGGAATGCATTTCACATCTCTGGGTTTCTGTTCCTCCTCCCACCTTTTGTTTGTGATCTTTTCCCTGTCTCTTACTATACGTTTATACAGTGACTAGCACGATGAGGTCCTGATCTTGCTTGAGGCCTCTAAGCATGACTGTAATACAAATGATAAATCATCATCATAAAACAGGACGGCACAGATCCACAACTTCAGTCATAACTCTTGGCTGGAGTGTCAGCATCTCACAGACATGCGGCAAGGTCAGGGAGACCGTGAAGGGCCAGAAGAAGTGAATCGACACAGAAAAGAGGGGATGCTGAATGTCTTTGAAATATTTTTAATATCTGTCACTGTTATACCTGTGCCAGCTCACTGCTCATTTCCTTTATTGATGTCACCTCCTGACAGCAGCGATGTGGCTGGGAAAGAAATTGAGCCACGTATCACAGCAGAAGATGACAGTGGTCACCAGGATGCATCCTGCAAGAAAATGTGCAGGGATGGTGGGCAGCTGCCTCTCATTCATGGCTTTTGTGTTGCACCGTCCCACAAGCTGTATGGATTGCACCCATGCAGAAGATGCCTGCAGTGGCAACAGGAGCTTCAACAAAACTATTTCTTTTTGCTTTTACTACTTAAAAAGACTTAAAGACTCTTGTTTTTATCTCTTCTCTTTTTCCTCTGTGTCTCATGGAAGAAGGCTGTGTGGGTATCTCGTGCAGGGGATTTCAACAGCTCTGGAGAGTTTATCCTGCCTGTGAGTCAGCTCAGATGTACGCAAGGCAGCCCTGGCCAGGCTAAATTCCCCGACGGACCACTCGTTGCTCAAATCAGCACCAGTCAACAACATGCTTTGCAAAAGCTGTCATCACACTCTAGGGTTACGCATTTTTTCAGTGTCCCCTAACCTGTAGAGGCAAGGAGTTTGGAGACCTGGAGCATAACAGGAAAGAGTTTTTTGCAGGAATGTGAGGAGCTGACAGTACAAAACCCAGCAGTTATGTCCATTCAAAGCAAGTCAAGTAAGCATACAAATATCTAAATCATTATATCTGGCAAGAAGCCATGCTGTATTTTCAGCCAAAATGTGATGCTTTCAGAAAATTTAGCTTCAGTGAGTTGAATGCCAGATGAAATAGAAACACTCAGGAAGGCTCAACTGAGGGTGCGCCTGTATTTAGTGGAAAAATATTTTGAAATCAACAAACTGAAAGTTTTACGCTATTCCTTGCTGTAGCTTCGCATCTTCCAGAAAACAATGACCAGTTTCCTTCCTGAGATTAGAAGTTTCAAAATATTTTTGAAATGTTTCAAAGGAAATGTCGTCTTTAAAATCTTCCCTGCAGCAGGTCTCTGAGGGCTAGGCTGTCTGTCACCTGGGTTTGATGGCTTACACGACAGGGAAAACCATCTTATTTCCAGTTTTGACTCCTTTGACAGGAGCTTCTTTAGCTTCTTCCGTTTGCCAGATGACTTCATTCGTTAGACAATTACAAAAAGCATGTTTTTCAGAATTTATCTTCCTTCTAAAAAATTTAAATTTGGTATTGAGTACTCTAAACGAAAACAGGCTATTATTCAATCATATTGCCAAAATTATGTATGCCATTGAAAGAGAGAAATCAGTCAGAAATTCAGATCCTAGAGTATCAGTAATACCGGAACAACTCCTCCTTCTCTCTCCCACTTTGTAGAGTAAATCTCCATAATTAGGATGAGAATTGAGCCAAATATCTTTGACTGGCAGAGCTGGTGGCATAAATCAAACCACAGAATTGAAACAATGGAGCAGGAAGGAGAAAAGCAGAAAGGGCTGGGAAGGATCAAATAAAGGAGATGTGAAACAGATGTTTTTGAACCTGAATGAAAATATGCTTTGGGATAAATTAAACAAACAACAATGCAAGCAACAGTCTTCCCTGGAGAGTTACCTGCTAGTAAGGTGCTTCAAAGAATTGATATGATAACACATGCATTAGGCACAGGGAGAGAAAGGCCAGCATAGAAATACACCCAGAGGATGAAAAGCACAGAAAAAGTTTGAGCAGCTGGTAGGCAGAAAAGAAATGAAAAGTTTTGAGAATGTGCAGGAACCACACTTGGGAAAAACAGACACTTAGTTGAAGGCAAAAGGCAGATTAGTCTTCCTAAAGAAAGTAACTCTAATAATTAGGACTGTCCATCAATATGATATAGGTGGAATACTGATAAGCTAAAAGTTAGATGTAATGCCACTAAAACATTGCTTGGACATTTTTATCATTCATTTTACTGTTGCTGTGACAATGCCCATGAGGCAAAAGCAGAAAGGACCTCTCTCTAGACTGGCTATGCTTACATCTTGCTTTATGAAGACCTAATCCTGATAACATTAAGCCACCAACACTCTTGGCATCCCAATCCTCATTGAAATATTCAGCACCCTCTGAACAATTTCATTTAAATCGATATAAAGCAAAGCTCTTCACATCTTGGTTTTTGAAGGTCAGTTAGTTGTCCTCTCCCATCCTCTCCATAGACCCCTGCCCTGCAGCTCATCATCATCTAACACTGGTTAGGTGAATGTGGGCTTTTGCTTCAACTCTCTTTCTACTTCCTAGTTCTTCTGCACATTGTCTTCTCGTCTCCCCAGCATTCAGTGCAGGCAAGGTGGGGCTTTTAAACCATCCGACTGTCGGTGCAGTCACTGTAGTGCAAGGAAAAGTTCTCCTAACACAGAAAATCTTCACTAAGGGTAGGGCTAGAGACTAATTGTTTTCATTACCATCATCTCCAGGAAGGCTAGGAGATATCTGTTGAATCAATGTAATAGCCCTGACCTCCATTTGCTCTTTGCTTTTCTACCAGTAGAGACCCACTCTGATCTCTTATTAACAACATAGAATTAAAAACACCATTTTGTTTTCCCACCTTCAGCCAGCTGCAGAACCTTCCCCATCAGCCATAAGCCAAAACTCTTGTCTCCCTGGAGTCTGAATGCTTGAGAAAACCACTAAGCAGTCTTGGTTTGCAGTCTGGAAAAAGCAGCAGTTTCTCTTGTCCTCTCTGCCTCTTGGCCAGCTTAATCTGGGATCAGCAGTGGTGAGAGATGATATAGGCTGAACTCATGACAAAGGAATGCTGCAGAGAGAGCAGCGAAGGAACAACTAGATACTAGGTTATTTCACTCATCAGCTGTATAATTTGCTATTTTAAATGACGAGCATTGGTTACCCTCCCTGTTCTGAATCCCAGTGTCCCCGTTTCTCCATTGTGCTGGCCTACAAGTCTTGGGCTCCTCATAAGCCATTCCTTGGCTGTCTTGGCTCTACAAGTCCTTGACATTGATTCAGTCCTCAAGCTGTGAACCAAAAAAGATAGTTAAGAAGAGCTCACCTCTTTGGCTAGATTGGCCAGAGACACCTCACATGAAGAAAAGATTTGGGATTTACTTCTGGGTGCAGCTCTACCAGGAAATTGGACACATGGTCTGTAACATTTTTGCATGCTAGACTTCTGGGGACTCTCCTGTTGTAGTCCTGTCCCTATAGTGTCTACCATGCATATCAGTAGTAGCAGCTGGAGGAAAGGCGTGGAGTTGTCCAGAGCACGGAGAATAATGTTTTTCTGGCTCATAGTCACATTCCTGAGACTCCATCCAGCAGGTAACTTCATGGAGAAAGAGGAAGAAGGACAAGGATTAAAGCAGTCCCATTTACATACCGCTAACAGGTATGGCCTTATTTGCATCATTTTTATGGGCAGTTCGGAGGTCACCAATCATCAGATATGATCTCTGACCAGATTATGTGCCAGTGCTTGCTTCTGCAGTGCCAGGTCAGGGCAGAGTTCCCACTAGCCACCACACACACCGGTACACAACCTTTAAAGCACAACTTCTAAGACACTTTGGAGGAACACAGGTTGCTGACACAGACTTCAGACTAATGTAAATCTCAGATGAGGATAAAAACTCTGTGAAGCCAGCTTCACAGAAAGATTGAATTTGGCTGCATTTGTTATCTGGGGATTGATTGAAAGAAGAAAGGTTTCAGTGACTGATTTCTAAAGAGTCTGAAATATAAGAGTTAAATGCATATCCCAACAGCTGCAGAATCTGACAGAGACATTGTTCTCCTGGAGCATTTGGTAATAGAGTTATTTCAGATGATTAAATAGCTAATAAAGTCAGTCTCTGCTAAGTAGATGGATACCAGCAATATTGCAAAGGTAATTATAGATTTCCATCAAAAAAATCTTGACTCAAAATATTTATTCTCAGACTGAAGCTAATATGCTGGTCTCAGTTAAAGAGAAAATATTTTAGCTGCTATTAAAAGGCTTCCAATTTGCTCTACTGTAGTGGTTTTCAATTACAACCAGTTTCAAGGTGTATGTTTTCAGACGGAATATTCCTTTTTCCGAGGTAAATTCTTGCCACTTGCCACATTAAACTATTTCTTCCATTAATCATTAACTTATTGCTTTTTTGGCAGCATGGGGATTTCTATCTTTAGCCCGCTGAGACTGTATCTTGCTCTTTCATAGGCATAAGCCATTGTAGTATCTATACCTCTCTAAAGGTACAGAGTAGTAAGAAAGGATCAAAAGAACAGAAAACAGTATTAGGAAAACTTGAAGAAAACACTACAGAACTGTCCTGAATGCACAGAATTATTCATTTGCCCCTTTGTTCCTATTTCAGTCTGTATTTTTTTCTGCTGATATTTTAGATCCTTTCCTTGCGAGGGTCATTATGCACACAGCACAGGGAATAAACAGGAAGAACTAGAGATCTGTGTGCAGTCACAGGGCCATGATCTCATTACGATCATGGAGACATGGTGGGATAGCTTGCATGACTGGAATGCTGTCATGGATAGCTATGTGCATTTTAGGAAAGACAGATCAGCAAGGCAAGGTGGTGGAATTGCTCTTTATGTGAGAGAACAACTGAAATGTATTGAGCTCTGCCTAGGGATGAATGATGAATGAGTTGAGAGCTTATGGGTGAGAAGTAAGGGGCAGGCTAATATGGGTGACACCATTGTGTGTGTTTACTACAGGCCGCCTGTTCAGGAGGAGGAAGTTGATGAGGCCTTCTACAGACAGCTGAAAGCAGCCTCAAGATAACGGGCACTGGTTCTTGTGGGGACTTCAACCATCCTGATATTTGCTGGAGAAGCAACACTGCCAGGCACACACAGTCCATGAGGTTCCTGCAGTGTGTGAAAGATAACTTCCTGGTGCAGGTGGTGAAGGAGCCAATGAGGAGAGGTGTGCTGCTGGACCTTGTTCTTACGAACAAGAAAGGGCTCATTAGGAATGTGAAAGCTGGCGGCAGCCTTGAATGCAGTGATCAAGAGATTGTGGAGTTCAGGATCTTACATGGAAGAAACAAGGCAATAAGCAGGATTGCAACCCTGGACTTCAGGAGAGCTAACTCTGACCTCTTCAAGGACCTACTTGGAGGTATCACATGGGTTAGAGCACTGGAAGGTGAGGGAGCCCAAGAGAGTTGGTTGACATTCAAGCACCACCTCTTCCAAGCTCAACGTCAGTGCATTCCTAAGAGTAAGAAATCAGATGAACGAGGAGCTCATGGAAAAACTCAAATGGAAGAAGAAGATCTATGGAATGTGGAAAAGGAGTCTGGCCACTTGGGAGGAATATATGAATGTTGTCAGGGCATGCAGGGATGCAACAAGGAAGGCTAAGGCCCATTGGGAATCAAATCTGGTGAGGGAGGTCAGGGACAACAAGAAAGGCTTCTTTATGCCAATAGCAAAAGAAAAACCAGGGAAAACAAGGGTCAGTGGGCACAAACTGGAACACAGGAAGTTCCATCTGAACATGAGGAAAAATTTCTTTACTCTTAGAGTTGCAGAGCACTGGAACAATTTTCCCAAAGAGGTTGTGGAGTTTCGTTTTCCTGAGATATTCAAAGCCTGACTGGATGCTTTTCTGTGTAACCTGCTTTAGGGAGCCTGCTTTAGCAGGGAGTTGGACTAGATGATCTCCAGAGGTCCCTTCCAACCTCCACAATTCTGTGATTCAAAAAACTTTTTTTTTAAATAACTTGTATACACATCTATGTTAGCTAATTCACAGACTGCAGCAAAAGAGCTCTTTACATGAGTAAATTATCCCATTATTACAGAGAAGCCTGCAGCAGATCTGATACTTACACTGAAGCCAGTTTGCCTCTACCTATGATTACTTTTGTCTGGCTTATAGAAATGTAATCATAGAATCATA